>VZRI01010549.1:15978-206304 GCA_013397515.1 Upupa epops | reverse complement strand
ATCCTGAGCGCCCCGCGGGGGCTCCTCCGCGGCGGGACAAGAGCAGCTCCGCGGCTTTGCGCGACTCGGCGCATCGCCCCGGCCATGGGGAAGGGTTCGGAAGGTCCGGTGGCAGCGCGGACCGGGCGGGGGCCGGGGTACCTGCTGCAGAGCCTCGTGCTACCCGCGCTGGCGCTGCTGGGTGCCGGCCGGACCGGCTCCGCCGCGCAAGGTAAGCGGGGATGGAGGGGGCGGGCTGAGAATGCCAGTTTGTACTGGGTCTCTTTAATCATTATTATTACTGTTATTTCTCTGCGTGTATATGTGCGGGTAGCGACTTCCTTTGCGCGCTCGGCCCCCGCCTGACTCTGGGAGGTCCGGTGGCTCCCGCCGTGCCCGGTCTGCTGTGGCTGAGCCTGGCCGGGACAGGCGTTTTCCCGCTCTCCTACCTCAGGCGGGGCAGCGGGGATGGACTGGTGGGGGGCTCTGGGCTGTAGGAGCCCCACTGCGCTGGCGGGATGCGTGGGGAGGGCAGGTGCCCTCCGGGTCCCTGGTCTCCGAGGGCGATATGCAATAGTGAGCTCCCCATCTGCCCCCCGTACACTCCTTCTTCGTGCCTAAACCATGATGTACCCGAAGGGAGTGCGTGTTTATGGTTGCTTTATTTTGTTTCCCCCCTTCCCTGTCGGGGGCTCTGGAGTACATCTGGAACTGTTTTTCATGTAGCCCCTACGTAAATTCTCCTTTCTCAGCGGAGATGTCTCATTCTCAGCGCGTGTTTGGCGATGTCCCTGAGGGCGTTACAAAGAGCCCTGGCCCCGTGTGGCACCCACCCAGACAGAGCGATAAACTTTCTAGGTGCTTTTATTCTCTCTTTCCAAGAGTTAGACCTGGAGTGGAATTGCATGGGTTTTGCAGGGAAATACTTTCCTACAGTCTCCTCAGCGCTGGAGAGAGAGGTTGTTTCCGCGTGTGGGCAGAGCTGCGCTTAGCGAGGATGTGCAGGTTCATCAGAGCACTTGGAAATCCTGGTTGTCTGGATAACAAGAGAAATTGAATTGTAGAAGCTGTTTTGGGTTGTTTGTTTTTTAATATACGCCGGCAAGAAATAATAATATGCACCAAAGCTTTGATAAAGAGTTGTTAGCATAATGCCAGGGGAAGCGGTGCTTGCTTTCCCCCCCATCATCTCTGTGGAGAGGCACTTGAGACCACAGCACAGATCTGACCCCATGCTCTCAGTCAGCCGTTACAAAGTGCATTCCTCTATGGCCTTTCTGACTGGACAGTGGTGCTGGTTGCTCCCTGGCAGGGAAGGGAGCCCTAATCTTGCTGCTGGTGAGCTGTGCACTGGGTCCGTATGTGTAACGGTGCTAATTCATTTCCTACTTATTCCATCCTCAGAGTCACATTGCCTCACCCATACTGGACATATTTCTCACAGGGAAATCAGAAAGCTGCTTGCGTAAAGGGAATAGCAGAGACTGAGAGTGTAGAAATGCTGTTTCTTCTGTGCCCTGTGTACCAATGTCTCCTTTCTGTGGTTGGTTTTGTATTCCAGATAGGACAGGTTTCATGTGATCTGTTTAAAGGTTTCTGTAGTACCATGTGCACATAGTGTGTATCAGTTGATGTAGAAGGGGGATGCTGAAGAGGAATGATTCTCTTAAGACGGTTGGATCTGGAGCAGAGAAGAGTCTGCCCACTCAGCCAGCAGGACAAGGGTAATTCGCACGACAGATGGCTGGAGAGGGGAGGAGAAGACCCCCTGTGTTCATCTAGTTCAGAGCCCACATCTTGGTGCCACAGGGCATGCCTCACACTTCAGACAGTTTCTCCTTTCCACGTGTCCCCTCCCTAACACAATGCTGTGTGACACAAGTGCCACGAGGGCAGAGAAGCCAGGGTCCCTGCACCAGTGCTGCAAATTGTGGCATGCGTATGGCACCAAGCACAGGTGTCCACACCTACACAGAAAGGTGAAAAGAGCTCTTCAGCAGTGCTTCCCATAGTGCAGCGTTTAACAAACTTTCACAACAGAGTGGAAAATGCAGGGAATGTAGTTGGGAAATAATCATTTATCTTGGACTTGTTTTTCCACGTAATGCTTTCATTTTTATTTCCCGTTTGTGAGGACCAGACACAGACTTTGGGTGCAGACCTAGTTTTGGCATCTTTCCCAGAGCTGAGGAAATTTCTGATTGGTGTTTGTGGTGGAGATTTTCCGTGTGTGTATCTCGTGCTTCAGTGAGGCAATGAATCAACAGTTTAACTGTGCCCTCTTCAGGAAGTTTCCTTATCATAAAGCACTGGGTGAAGTTTTCTCTCCGTTCTGTTCATACGTTTCCAAAATTGAGTGAGCACTGAAATAATTTTTACTCAGCCTCTTTTTTCAAAGTCATTTTCTATTCATCCCATCTCCTCCAAACGGAAATGCCCCTCTACTCTTTTCAGCTATATCGTTTTGAGAGCAGTAGAAACAGGACACATGGAAATTGCACTCCACACTGGTTTGACTTGTCTGATTTTCAGTGGGTCTGGAGCCAGATGACTTGATTTAAACTGTTCAATAAAAAGTGTCTGTCTTTCTTTGTAGTAGGAGAAAGAACTTAACAGTGGTGTCCTGACACAGCAAATGCATAGTTACAGTTTTGAAAGGGGAAAGGTGTAAGGGAAAAAGCCCGTGTTCCTTTTTTTCTAGTACTTGCTGCTAGTACTATTTCTTGTTTTGGTTTTCTTTTCCGTTCCCCAACTGTATCTTTTGAAGCAGGCTAAGGAGGTTGTGAGCATTGCTAGGACTTCTGCTTTGATGCTTTCCTTTTCCATTGCCTCATGTAAAATACATTTATTAACTGAGTAGCTGGTGGAGCAGCCCCCACACTCTCCGGTAGAGAGATTCATATCACTATGTCTCAGCATCCTTCTGTGAGCTTCTTAGCAGAGCTAAATACACTTCTTGTTGTATTAGCATTTCTTATCTTCTTATCTGAAGCTGTCTAAGTATTTTTCCTCAGTTATCAGGAGAGAGCAGGAAATGGCCAGAATGGTAGAGACAGCCCTTAATTCTCAAAAGTGGGGTGAATGGGGCCAGAGTGATTATCAATCTGGAATCAGAGCTCAATGCATTCATTATACCTGTATAACAAGCTACATGGGAATGAGAATGAAAATGTCCTGTGTTCTTTCATGAAACAAAGAGCAACCACCACAAGCACCTACCCTCGCCTGGCTTGTCAGTGTCTTCTCCTATAAGAGCAACTTTCCCTCTTGAGTCAGCAAAGAGTGTGTTTCAATGATTGTGATTCTCTACCTCCCTTTCCTGCCCTGTCTTTCCTGCCTGTATGTTGTTCGGAGGCCCCCACCTTTGGGTGTGTATGTGGGATGAAAGGGAGGGCCAGGCTATCTATCTGTCATGGCAAGGATGGTTCAGACAGTTAATAACGATGGCATGAGGTGGATAGAAAAGCCACAAAGGGAGTACATACTAATGAGATTTTGTTTCACTTGTTCCTTTACAATAAGAGTACAGTTTTTTAGTGCTTCACTCCTCAAACCTAATTAAATCAAGGCAATAATTTAAGAAGAAAACTGTAAAAGAGCCATATGTGCAGACACTCGTCCTGCCCCAGCATAGTCTGTATTAGCAAGAGCAGCAGTTTGAAAATGCTTGGTGCGGAAAAAGTGAAATCTAACATGTGAATGTACTAACCTTTTGGGGATGCACTTCTTAATTAAATACCTAAACACGTCCTGTTGACAAAAGGAGGGGGGGAAAGGACTTAATTATCTTGATGCATCAGCGGACCATTTGCATTTGATAGTGTGGTTGTAATAGTATTTGTATGAGTAAAGTGAAGGCTGACTAGTGTTTTGTTATGAATGGATAAGCCCATTTGGAACATTAATTCATTTTAAAGTGATGTGCTCTGGCAGATTTCAGTGACGCTGATGAGTTTGGGCTGGATGTGGCAGCCTGTACTGGCCCCAAGTAGCCTTTCAGCTGTGCAGTTACCTTTAATGAAAGCAAAGCAGCCACCAGGTTTCCTTTGCTAGCTGAGGTGCAATTTAAGGAGGATTAAAACAAAGCAGATAAATTTGTCCATGAAAGAGAGATTCCTCTGTGGGAACACAGGAGCTAGAATCTGTTTCTAGTCTCTAGCAACAGTAGTTATGTTTTTTAACAAAAGTATATACATCAAATACAGCCCCCTTCTGATGGCTTTTCAGCATTACTGTCATTGTTAATTTTCCTCTGTCCAGTGAGGATCCAGTGAAGAGCTATCTCTACATGGCTTACACATCACATAACTTATTTGCCTTTTACTTTGGGCTCAAGCCCTGACTGTTCATTATAGTTTGGGAATAGCTTTTTGTGCAACACCAGGAACAGGAAACAGCATTAACTATATTAAAAAGGCTTTCCTAATTTAATTTTCCAAGTACAGTATGTCTGAAAACAGGAATACAACTTTGAGCCAAGGCTAGGCAAATCAGTTCCATAGCTGTCGGCACAGCAGGAGATGAGAAAATGTGCATTATATTTATTAGACATTTTCAAGTAAATAACTTGAGTTCTGTGCACGTTGAAGTATGGTGTTTTGAGGCATAGTCTGGACAGTTCAGTTTAATAGGATGCAGAGTAGCCCCTGGTTCACATGGAAGGTGAGAGGAGCCCAGACTGACTGTAGCACTCCACTGTTTCTGCACACTATACTGGAATTTGTGGTTATATAAAATACTGCAGTGCTGTACTTTGAAGCTACATTGATTTAAAGCTACCAGCTTGTTTGGAGTATCTATTTTGTAATGTATAGCTGGGTTTGTTGCTTTTTGGTGTCTTTCTGTGTTATAAATCCCGGGACTTTTGAGGAATCAGTTGAAGTTACTTTTTCAGGGAAAGGGCACAAAAACTGCTTTTGCAACTTACAAGAAAAATATGTTGTAATTGCAGTTGCACAGGGGGATTCCTAGGTAAATTTGCATTGCTCAAAGCAGTGAAGTTTGCAGCAATTTAGTACGAGAGCATTCGGCTCCATGTGAGTCTCCAGCGTTTGCATTGTTGGCTCGTCACTGACAGCACGGCACTGGAGGCTATCTTTGAAATACAAGTTAATGTAATCGTGGTAGCGCTGCCTATGCAACATGTTTCATGTAGCTATCTATGTGTCACTGTAGGAAAAAAATTGCATTCTCTTTCCCATTCTGCTTTTCGTGCCTTTGGAGTGGGAGGAGGTTGTGCTGGTTTGTGAAGTGCATGTCTTGTTAGCCACCCAGTGGAGGCATTCCAGTTTAGCAGGCAGCAATCTTGGCGTTGGTGCCAATAAAGCAGTAATTACATTGCTTGTCGTTCTCATTAGCCATCTTTGCTTTCAGGTTTGACTTGGAGGCATAAAGTAGCACAGGTTTTTAAAGTGTAAGTCAGGGATTAAAATTGTGGAGTAAAAGAAGAGCAGTGGGTTTCTGCTTGGCTATAGTATCCATCAACATACTGGCAGAATAATGCTATGCAGAGGTACGGTTTGCTGCTAGCTTTTTCCAAGGACTAAAGAGGTGGTGGGTTTGAAATTTTATTGCATATGCTTGGTAGAGACCAGTCTCAGGAGCAGGTGCCCCTGGAGCTTCCCATCATTACATTATCCAAGAGGCAATCTGAGGAAAATGGTACTAAGTCTTCTGGGAGGCAAACTGTATCCAAAGAAAGACTTAATTTGCATCACTTGTAAGCAAGCACTTGAAATTATGCTAAAAAGGAAATGGTTATAAAGAAGCTTACACCAAACAAACAGGAGGAGCATAATTCCCCTGAATTTGTATATACTTTTTTCCCTGTGTTTAATATAATAGGATCCTCTACAAATACTCTGACCCCAAACTTCTTCTGCATGTTGGGGGGAGGATTTATTTAGTTTTGTGGTAGATCTGCTTAAGCATTTTTCAGAGCATCAGTTGTAATTTCTTTATTTAGATTTGTCTTTCTTGGGTCAGGATGTAGCATAGAACTAGCTGTAAGCTGTGGGTGTGCACTCTAACCAGAGAGGGTAAAGAAAGCCCCAAACTGTAGTTGTGTTCCAGTCACTTTCCTCAATGCTGACTCTGCTTGTGCAAACAACTTGCACAGGTGAGGCACAGCAAGAGCTGCCAGAGCTTTTCCCAGCTTTGAGTAACTTCAAGATGTTTGTATACAGCTTTTCCCCTAGGTAGTCATCACAGAACAGCTTCCTGTTTGCTTTTATAACTTCATCCCAAATCATGTGTATGTTAAGCAGGAAACATGGGATTTCCTCCTAATTCATCAGACACTGGGATTTGAGCAGTCCCTTTATAGCTTGGCACAGTATTATTCCAAACTTTGGGCTTGGAACTAAAAGCTTCTTGCAAAAATAATTTCTTTTAAAAATCTCTTTTTTATCATGGTGAGAAGTTTTGGGGAAACGAACAAAAAAGAGCCTTGTTTGTTTATTTGATGTGGGAAGAGTGGGGGAAAAAAAAGGAAAAAACTTAATCAAAACTACGAAAGGTTATTTCAGTAAAAAGCTTAATAAAGCCCCACTGGCCAAACTTTTATGCTCTCTGAAAACTGGTTAGTTGTTCATTGTCAATGAAGAAGTTAAAAGTTGTAAAGTGTTCTCACAACAACCCCACTGTTAAACTGGCACAGCCTTGGTTAAGCACTGATTAAGGGAATGTATTTGGAGCATTTGCTATGTCTGTAATCACACTGATTTTTTTTTTACTGTGGTATGGACTGAGATAGAGATCCAGAATCTCAGTGATGCCAGCCATGCCATTAGTGATGCCAGTGAAGGCAGGCAGTGCTCGATTTAGACAAGTACCTTTGCTGTTCCCAAAATACAAGCAGTGCTGCTCTAATTTGTGCTAACCCCATCAGTACATCGATGCTCCCTATGTTGTTTGCATGCAGTGCAGCTGGGCATCAGCACCCTTTCAAATTCTCTGACAGGAGAAGTCAGCCGAAAAGCTGTGCTTGCTTTGGTGACACATCTCATGTGGGACATCTTGAGGATGGATTTGATATGTTTGCATTGCTAGAGACAGTGGGAGGTTCCTATTGGTTACATTGCATTAACTATTTAATATTTAATCCATCTTGCTGGGTTGGGTGGACAGCTGTTTGGTGGAGAGATGTAAAGCGCATTGTCTAGGAGTGCAGAGCAATTGTATAAGGAAGATGGAATGTGAACTTGAGGCTTCTGAGTGTCCGAGAGCCTGCTGTTCCTGTCTATCCTCCTTGTTTGACAATCCCAGACATGGCTTCAGAGGTACAAGTCTCTCAGGTACCTTCCCAATGTTGAATTTCTTAGGACTCCCTGTTGATTTCCTTGTATCTGCTGCTATCTAGAAGTATGTATAAAAGACAAAGTGTGAGCCCACATGCTGTTGCTCGCTTTACAGCAGCAGATGAGTTGGGAGGATTTGCTTCACCCGGTGAAACCCCCAGCTTTATTGCAAATTTGGAAGGAGAAGGAGCAGATCCAGCAGTTCAGTGTTGTAAATCTTTTGTTTCATTTGGGTTTAACGTGCAGTTCAGGACTCTCTTATTTAACTCTGTGTTATCCATCTGAACAAGTTACTTTTGCTCCAAAGGACTCTGTTGCTTTACAAGACATAAAAGCTGTGAAGTTGCCTAGGCAATTAAATCAGTGTCACTTTTTTCTCTTGTTGAGGTAATATTACCAAGAGTGATGCTAAAGAGCTTGGATAGGCCTGGCAACAGCTGAGCATTTTTTTGTTAGGTAGCCCCTGCCAATCCCTTTTTAGTTATTTTCAAGAAGTAAAGTAGCTTTATTTCTTAGTTCCATATTGAGTGGGAGGTTGAAATGTTAAGTGCTGTGGATTAACGGTGTATCCTTTGAGAAAAAGGAAAGCTTGTGTTTTTGTTGGCCCCCTGAGAGCTGGGTACGATTGTTTGAGAACTCTTGAATTTCATCAGATAGATGGAAAGAAATCTGCAAGTAAACCTTGAGTGATCTGTCAAAAGAGGTTGACTCTTATTGCAGCCGCTTTGAAAACTAGTTTGAACTGATAGTTGTTCCCCAGGTGTTTCTTTGCTTGAATTTAGTGCATTTCATGTAAGGCAGTGAAAAGAGTTCACCACAGGATTGTTAGTAATTGAGAGCTTCTTGGAGACCTATATTCCAACCATAAATTTGCTGAAATAATGGCTACAGTGTGAATTGCTGTACTCTTATGATATGGTGTCTTTATTTATTGTTTAAATACACTACGTGTCTTACCTAGCCTCAAAATAGTGAAAACAGGAAAGTGAACAGAAGTCTCATAGTGTCCCTGAATGAGGTTAATTGCAGTTCAGTCATACTGAAGTCAAGGAGTAAGAAATGGGATGGAATAGCAAGCAAAACTAATCCACTTCTCATGTGCATTTGGTTTACCTACACTGACTGTAGCACAGGCAATTTCCAAGAATAATTCAGAGACAGACGTGCACACTGCCTTACTCTGAGTTACCTTTCTCTTTCATTAATGTATATCCTGCTTTTGCCAGTTGCTTATGTTGTTAGCACAGACTTATTCCTCTCACCTTCCCCTACAACACCAACAACTTAACATGTATCTTCCTAGTTGCTCTGCAGATCTACACATGCAAAAGCTGAGCAGCCATGGCTAGTGGTGAAGAGACAGGGCTACCAGGGTAACAATGGTGCATCCAGACTGAAATTTTGGGCTGCCTGCATTAAGCAGAGAAACCTCTGCTGTGCAAACCTTTATTTTAGGATTAGGACGAAACTCAGTGGTGCTTTTAACTAGGAGAAGATAAATTTTCCCCTGTCAATCTCAGTTACTTTAGATTTGAAAATCAGGATTGATTACAGAAACTCAAAGTCTATTTAGTTAAGTGGTGAGGCTGTAATTAAATGATAGTTAATGTGCCCTTTTACCAGTGTCATTCACTGAAACAGTCACTGAATTGGCTCGTGAACTACTAGTATTCCTTGCTCTAAGCTTTTTGGCCCAAAAGCTGCACTAGTTTTTGGCATGGCATCATCTCCCTTATGAATTCCTTTCATGCAGATGTTGCAAAACACAGCTTTAGGGATTTCCTTTCTGCTTCCTCACCAGTTTTTGAAGGTGAGGGTAATTTTTTCACTTTCTTGCTCAAGATAATGCTGTGATTTTTGTATGCAGCAGATCTCTGCTGGCAAGAATGTGAATGCTGGTTTTGCTTCTCTTCCTTGTGTGAAATACTTGTGTGCTGGAGCAAATAGGAAGTTCCTAATTTTTTAGTTCCTAAGTAACTGGAAAATGTTTAACTAGAAAGTTCAGTACTGGGATGTGACAGTTTACTTCCAGTTTACTTTATTTCCTTTAAATCCCTAGTGCTTACACGCAGAGTGGTTTTACAACGTCCAAGACCAGGTTATGAGCACCAGCAAACATATCTGTTAATTTCAAAGCCAGCACACATGAGAAGCTGAAGTGGTTCTGCTTTAAAATTATGTCAAAGCAATAGAGTGAGATAACTCCAAGGTGGATGGACCTCAACCACACCTGCTTTTGCTGGCAAGGTTTGTTGTTGTGTTTTTATTTTAAGCTCAATAAATGTAAATATTTTTTTGTCTTTTCCTTAAACGTAGCCATGTGGCTTTTTGCTCTAGAGAGATCAAAACAGGGCCTCACTTGAAAACTTGCTGGCAAGATTCTTACAGGTAGATGTTTTTCTCCTGGGTTTTGTCACATTATTTCAGGTAAGAACACTGACAGCTAAATGTCACCAGCTGTAGGCAGCTACTCACCTAGAGATCTGTTACACACAGATGTGTGGCAATTCCTGCTTCGGCAGTGACTTGTTTTTGGACTCAAGATCTCTATCTACTCCTAAATATGTCCTTCAAAGGCTTGAGTTACAATACAGCCTGGTAGCTGGTAATGAAAGCGTGTGTTATTCTAGTTTAGGCAGCAGAATGAGAAGTGTGATACACCTTTCAGACGTGGTCAGCTCCTGCTAACTTTTTTCATTATGTTCTTCTTGTTTTGCTCCTCCTAAATGGTATATAATAATTCTTTGTATTAAACATAGCTATTAGATACAACATTCCAAATCTTCAACAACAGTTCTAATTTACTGACTTTTGCTTTGAAAGCGTTACTATAATTTTTGTAGTCTTAAATTTGCATTTATAAGAAACATTTGCAAGGAAAACTGAATTAAAATGACAACGTGATGTTGTGCAGACTATTTATCTGCTGTGTTTCAATGATGAGCTTGTTTTATGAGTACTTAGTTTCATTGCAAATATCCTTCTTCTTACGGAAATTAATTGGTGGCAGTATCTCAATCAAATTTTGCTTTCTGTCTGATTATTTTCACTGGATTGCTTAGGATTTACTCACCCAAGCAAGACAAGGAAAATTCAGTCTTTCGTCTTTAAAATTTTATATCCACTAGTACCAGTGCAGAACACATACTTCACTCAGGGAGGCTGGGCTGAGGTTAAGTTGTTTTTAAAGATAACAGCAGATTCCAACATCCTTGCGTTTGTTTTGTATTTGGTGACAGTCACTAAATCAGAGGAAGGAATGTTCAAACAACACACTTGAGGAAAAGTGATTTTTGTAGAAAGGGCCCATTCCTGCTAATAGCCAGTAACTGCACATAACCCCTCTGACATTAAAAGTCCATTAGCTAAGCCCAGTTTAAACAGCAGCTGATGCTATGTCAGCTAAATGTACATTGGAAATGTTCATGTAATGCAGCAATAGCACTTCTGTAATTTTTCTAAAACTATGTACATTAAGGAAAGCAAATGTCATCTGATAGTAGACAGATGAAGAATTCATGTTAAAGAAGGGAGAACTGTAATCAAACTGAATTTACCATCTGGTTGCAGTAACACAAAGCAAAACTGGTTTCGAGAAAAGCAGAGTGTCAGGTTTCTGAATTGCACAAATCTAGTCTACAGGCTTCTGGAACATGGGGGAACCACAGAGCTACTTTTTCACTTAGTTAATTATCATTAAAAGTATTATGACCCTTTTCAAGAGAAGTTTCTACTCAAGTCAGTAAGATGCTTTGTTACATGGAGCATGCATTTACCCTGGAGAAAAGAAGGGCTTATCTGCTGGCTATTTAGGAAATCTGTGTCATTGCAGCAGTGTGAAAACATCTGCACTCCTCAGGATAGTGTTTGTGTGCCTGTGCCCTTAAACTCTAGTTAACTTTTGGCACAGCAAATAGTAGCTTACCCATCTCAGAGCATCGAAAAGATGTTTGAGGAGTGTGGTGAAGAAATGGCGCAGGCTTGGTAAACAGAAGTGTGGCAGGCAATGAACCTATTATTTATCTTGAAAGGCAATCAATGGACTTTGGTCCTGATACTAAGTCTTAGGACCTACTGAAGCAGTTTTACAACTGATTTGGGAATCAGTCTGGTTCTGAAAAGTCACTCTGAAGTCTGCTTTGAAAATAGATCTTGTGCTATAAAGCTCTTGTGGAGACAGGCAAAGAACTGCTTAGTAAGTTAATGTGAGAGCTGGAAACAGAAGGGTAATTAGTCGCTTACTGACATGTTCCCAAAGTACTGGGAAGTGTTACTGTAACCTCCTCCGCCTCCTCTCTGCTATTAACTGTCCATTAGTGAAACCTTGTACAAGTACTGACAGGAGCAGGGCTTAAATGCCTGATGTGGGTAGATATACCCACTGCAAATGCATCTGGAGGGCTCACTTGGATTCTTAACTGACTCTGTTAGCAGTTAAGACTCTAAGCATAAACCTCTCACATGTGTCATGAGGCTGAGCTTCAAGTTCTTGTCTTGCCGAGCAGAAGGAGCTGACATCAGTAGTGTGCCCAGTGCAGATTGTGTGTTTGTGAACTACAGGGTTTAAGAAGAGTAATTCAATTGCATTTTTTCCTCTTCTGGAACATAACATGTAAACACATTACTAAACTAAAGTCTGGTTTTAATTACAAGCAGTAACTTTTTCATGTTGACAGATTTTCACATGGAAAGCTTTATTGAAAATAAGAGAAGCCCTTTTTGCTATCATTAGTTCTTGCTGCTTAGTGCTTTTATGGAGTACAGTAAAATACTGTTTGTAACTAATTCCAGGATTATATGGACATGTTTAATATAATTACCAAACAAAATCCTGTTTACTAACATATTGCTTGTGAAACCAGTCTGAATAATCTGGTCTCTGGCACACATACATCAGACAGTAATAACAGCTGTAAATACTTCACAATGTACTTAGAGTGCCTTCATTTTAATATTGAATCCACTTTGGGATGTTAAGGATAAAAGAGAGGTCAAAAGTGACTTTTCCTGTATATTCTTTCCTAATATGTTTCCAATGTTTTGCCTGAAAGCTATTTTTTTTTAAAAAATATCATTATTGTATTTGATTATAAAGAAGTAAATATATACATGATCATGAGCTGGGGGAATTCCGTAATTGAATTACAATGGATCCAACAAAGTGATGCCATTCACACTTTTGGGGGACAAATGCTCTAATGCAGCTGGTAATATGTTTTCACTGGAAAAGACATTGCAGTGCCACTACTCTTTATCAAAGTTCTACTGTTTTTATCTACCTGAGTGCTTGTGTGTTGTGTACTAAGCTGAAATGGGCATAGAACTTTCAGAAGCAGCTGTTTATTGTGTTGATACAGGGGCCCAACAGGCTGTGTAACCAAAGGTGCCCAGAAGCCAGATTAGCAGTGCTGTGCTGGAAGAACTACGAGACTGTTTTCTGTTCTAGGTCCCCTCTTTCTGAGGAGCTTTGAGCCTATATTTAAATAGAAAGAGGAAAAAGAGTCAAATAGTCTGCTTGCTACAGAAATTCTGGGGTTGCATGAGGCTACTAATACTTCTTTGTGAGTTAGGACTGTGCCTGTAGTTTGTCCTGTTCAGAAGAAAGCTTTGAAATTTTGAGAGATTTACAATCATCCCTCAAGTAATTTTCCCCACCTCAAACAAAAACCTTGAAAAATAATTGTGCAAAACAAAACACTTTGCAATTTTTGTTTACATGGGAAGATTCTTAAACATTTAAAATGGCCATGTTGTATGGGGCCCTGAGTAATCTGGTCTAGTGAAGGTGTCCCTGCACATGCAAGGGGGTTGGAACTAGATGATCTTTAAGGTCCTTTCCAACCCTAGCCATTTTGTGATTCTATGATAAGAAATAAAACAATCAAAACACTTTTTAAAAAGACAAATAAAAAAATATTCATTTGGGGAATTTTTTTTCTTTTTCCTGTTGTTCTGCAGTCAGATTCTCTCTCTTAAGTTATCATAGATCTTTCAATTATTTTGCCCATTGCATTGGCTAACAAGATGACCAAAACTGTGCCAGGCTTCCTCATCAGTGCTGTCTCCTTCGAGCTAGGAGCTTCTCAAGCTTGGGATACCAGCCTGCAAAATCAAGAAGCACAAATAAGATCTGTTACAGGCTAGGCAGTAAGAGGATGTATCCAGCCACCTGAGGTGCATGTCCATGAAAAGTGGGCCTATGGGCACAGGACAGAAAGAAACTGGTGGGTGTCAGGGCTGCTCCCATGGTGCAGAAGCCCAGGTGTTGGCAGTGGGGGTCTGCAGGCAATGCCCAGATGAGGATGTGCTCTGAGTGCTGGAGGAGTTCCTACTGTATTTTCTTGTTTTTCTGATTTTTATCCAAGTACATTTTAAAAAAAAATGTCTCATTGCTTGTGTCACAGTTCCTTGTTTTGAGTTGTGGACTTGAGCACTTCCATGGAAGTACATCAGTGGGGAATTGTATTTGCAGTGTGGTCTGTAAGATCACTGTTAATTTTAAAATACTATTGATTACCTTTTGCTGGTCACTGAAGTTTAGTTTGGTTGAGCAAAGTAACTCTTCCCCACACTACAGAGTAAACACTGTTGTATTGCTTGTTTTCTGAAAGCAAAATACAAATACCAGCCTGTTTCTTACCACTTGTGCATGTTAGAAAATAAATGTGTTGGGGACAGTTTTACTTAAGGCAGTCCTTAAAATTTACATTTTTGAAATAAAAGTTTTAAATTATAGATCATACTCTTTAATCACCCAATTTCATCTGGCTTTGTCTTGCTTTTAGATGGACAGTATTTTAAGATGCATCAATGTATTATGATCAGTATCATAACACATCATGCTACTTGATATTTGGATCAAGCATCCCTATCAACACAGGGACACACAGGGATACACAGCAACAATTTTCAAAGGCATCAGTATTGAATACATAGCAGGTTGCCATCTCTGGAGAGGTTCCTGCATGCAGTATTGAGATTCTGGAAAGCCAAAATCACAATTCCTCATTTTCTATAGTGTGAGAACTTGCATTGGAGTCCTTGCTTGACGCCATTGCAGAGAAAGAACAATATTAAACTGCTTTGTTATGTGTGCTTGCAGGCTGCATCCAGACACTGTCACTGGGAAATTAGCAGTATGTATAATTACCTAACCCCAAGGAATTTGTGGGTTGAAAGAGTTTATGTAATCCTATGTGTTTCCTTCCCACAAAGACAGCTTAAAGGCTCATGCAAGTCTCTTGCCAAAGAAATGTCTCACTATGAAATATTGCCAGGGAAGATACATTTACCTGCAAGGGTAAGGAGCTTAACCTGACAACAGGCCTACTTTCACAACTCCGTTCCTCTGACACGTGCTCTTGGTTGTTTATCAAATGCTGGGCTGTTTTGAATTAGGTGATGTGAACTTTTGATTTCAGCTGCTGTCATTGATAATCAGTACCATGAGTCTTCCTACAGGAGCCAACATTATTAACAAGAACTTGTGCAACACTGGCTTTTCTTGACTTGAGGGACACCAGGTACAACTGTGTATACAAAAACCGAGTAGCTGTAGCGGCATCATTCTGGAACCAAGAAGGCCAAAGGTATTTTTATAAGCAAGGAAATGGCTTCCAGCTGGTTTATGTATGCTTATAAATGTATTTAACTGTATATGGGCACTCAGGTAAACTGTGTATGCCTCTTAGCCCCATCTGCTCCTAATAAACCTCAGCTCAGAGGCTCTAGGTTTTGAAACTTCTGATTATGTTCAGATTTGTGAACTTTCTAAGTGGAAGAGCAGGCCTTCGTGAAATAGACTTGCAGCTGAGCCTCTCATTTAGTGTAGACCAGCACAGGCTCCTGGAGTTCAGTGAGTGCTTCGCTTCTGCATCAGCTGAGCGTTGCTAACGGGGTTTCTTTAGGGCTCTTGTCATAGTGGAGAGATTTCTATCCCATCTGTTTGAACAGAAACAATTTTCATGACTCTTAAGAATGGCTTTTAAAAAGTAGAGGGGGGAAAGAAAGCAGCAGGCACTGCAAAGTACATGAGAGAGCAATCCCAGTGCTAACAAAGGCACTCTTTGACACTGAAATGAGGAAGAAAATGTTTCTATCTTTACAAGATCTTGTCCCATTTAAGAGAGACTAAAGAAAAGATAAGCATCTAGAATGGCATGCTGGTTTATGACAACTAGTTGTTTATGGCTTTTTATTTTTCAAAAAGAACATTTTCTTTGGAGTTTCTGCAGCCACATACCATCCTAACCATGCCAAGCTGCTGCAAACACTTAATTATTACAATGAAAAGCCTCTGTGTTCACTCTGCCCTTGCTCTCTGCAGTCACTTGTTCTCCAAACATTACCCTTCTGATCAAAACCTGAGATGAACCTTTCTCAGCAGGTCTCTGTACTATCGAGACTGTTTTCCTTGCTATAGCAGTGACCAGGCACTTTTGATCATTGTAGTAGGTATTTACAAAGACAAAAATTGTCTTCTGTCAAAAGTAGGCAATGGAAAACTAAAACACACAAAAATCAGACTGCTAGCATTAGCAGTTTCAAATATTAATTAAACACAGTGGAAAAACCCCATTTCTTTGCAAAGTGAAGAATTTTGAATACACTGGTATTTTTTTCCCTGGGGGGTAAGATGCAGTAAGTGCTGCACTGTATAAAGAAGTTAGAACATTTTCTTTCCCCAAAAATACAAGGTATAGACTAGGTACAGACACAAGGTATAAACACAATTTAGAGACTAAACATTCTTTTCTTTTGCATGGAAATTCGGGATGGGAAAAAAGTTATCTGTGGGACTTGGGGCTAGAGGAAGCCGAGTAGTAAGTACATATTTACCAGCCACTTCATAACCACAAAACAGACAGAAATGCATGCAGGCTGTCTGCTTGAATGCTACCAAAACATGTCATGCCTGATGCTATTTAAGCTAAGAAAGAGAAGATAAGAAACTGCTCTGTTTTGTTAGAACCATCTCACACAAAGAGAACTGGTCCTGCCTAATGATCGTGAGGGGCCACGGAGTCCTCTTTCACCAGTAGTTGTTTGCAATTGAGTGAACAGAATGTGGCCTTGACATAAAACAGGGGCAGCAGTTAGGAGACCAGTTGGGAATTACCAGCCGCAGGTGCCAGCAAAGGAATGCTGTGGAAATGTTTGAAGAGGCAAATGCTGCTTTGGGAAATACTGCGGTTTTGGGATCCTCAGACCAGGCTGGAAGATGATTTGGTATGGGCTGAGGCAAAGGGAGAAAGAAAAGTCACATGAATTTCAGTTTGGGGATTTTGATACTTACTGTAGATGGTGACATATGTATTTTGAAAAGCAATCTATGACAGTGTGGCTATGTGGCATGTTAAATATCAAAGGTACCTTAAAAACAAGATAAAGATTAATTCTGCCACCAGGTTGTCTCTCGGTGTTGTTAATTTGTTTATTTTGTTGTTTGCGTCAGGTTTTTTTTATGTGAGGCTGTGCCTTATCCACCTGAGAAATCTTGCAGAGGTAGAAGAGCACTTGGAACTGTCTGAATTAGTCCCTTTAGCCACTAAAAATGATACCAGAGTGTATTTATGAACTCTGATTGTAAGAGGAAACAGTAAAACCCAAAGACAGCACAAGCGGGGATCCCACAAGCTGTCTGAGGAATTTGTAGCAAACTAGATGGAGAGTCCCAATGAAAAGTCCACAGATCAGGACCTTGGTTTTGAGAGCTAATGCTGCTGCCAGGGCAGTGCACTTGTTACCAGTTACTCCATTGGTAGGATGATGAGGTGAGTGTCACCCTGATGTGCTGCATTCGCTAAGATGTAAATTATGTACAAGGATACAGCAAAGTGTGGGGTTTCATCCAACAGAGAAATGCTAAAGGAAAATGTGGAGCATAAATGGGAATATAGGCATGGTTGTGTAAAAATCCTTTCACTCATGAGCAGTCCTATTAAACTGCAGTGTGAGGACAATGGCAAGAATCTGTACTTCAGTGTTTGAGTAATTCCACCTCACTAATAGGCAGCTTTTGGAAAGTTGTGGCCTAAAATGAGTAGTCCCTCCAATAGTATCAGGAAGATTACCCTAGAAAGAACTTCAGAGCAGGAGCGTAACTTCTGTGAACCCTTGATTGAAACTGTGTTGCAGGAGCTCTCATCAGAATAGTTTTGATGATGTCTATTGCTTACGTTACTTCTTTTCTGTATCTTAAAAAGTGAATTGAAAGGTCATTTTTTCTATTGGCATGCAAGGAGTTTTATTGATTCTCTTTTATGGTGCATTAATGAAATCTATAGAAACCTAACAGGATTGTACAATTAACCTTGGCAAGACTGCCTGCTCTTCTAACATGTGCAAAAAAAGGGAAATATTGCAGTGTTCCATTGTGGCAGTTTAAATTATGTGGGAGCGAGTGAATTTGCACAGAGTCAAATACCTCTTAGCAGAGAAACAGAGTATGATGTGTTGTTACTAACTCACTAACTCTAAAATGCGCTTAGCAGAGATTTTTTGGGAATACTTTGTTTTCCTGCCTAATGGTGCTGCATATTTATCACTATGAAAACAAGCGAGGAAGTCAATCACTTGTTGCTTGTGCCAGAAATGCCTTCCACAGTCAGAATGGTGGTATGTCATAAGCATACCCCACTTTAAAAGAACAGGCAGAATTTATTCTGGAACTGTACCAAAGTGGGCCAATCTCTCTCAAAAATGTGAAGCTGGGATCAATTTTGCAAAGTTAAAATAAACAGTAGTCACACTTGACCCAGTGTATTATGCTTACAGAAGAAGAAAAGTAAAGAGCTGGCAGTACCTATGGAATTGGCTTGGTAGAACAATTTACATGATACATTGGATCCACTAACTTAAAATATAATAATAATAAAATTTGGGAAGAGTTTTCAGTGTATTATTTCATTCCACATTATTTCCTTAAACATATTTTCTTTTTATACCACCTAAATTAGCGAAGGCCATCTTGGCTATGAAGAACAAAGCTAATACCCCTGAGAAAGGATTCCTTTGCATAGTAAAAGCTCAGTTCATGCTCATCAGAAGCCTTTGAGTCAATGTTGTGCAGTTTTATTTGCAGTAGGAAAAACATATCAGAGAAAGGCAAGTATAATTATCTCCATTTTTAGATTGGAAACCAGAGGAGCTGGAAGCAGGACTGTGGAGTGAGCAGAGACAGGAATTCCCCTCTGGTGGGCTCACAGAAAATATGGAAGTAATTTGTGGTATGAAAATGGCTAGTGTTGCTTGTTTCCATCAAAAGTCCAGGAAGAATGTAGGAAGTGGGCACTAGGTTTTTATTCCACAGTCTGATGTGTGACCAGCCTAACTGTTGCTGGCCCATCTTGTCTTAAAACAGGAATGGGCTCTTAATCCCAGTTTTTGGCTCACCAGGCCTGTGGTGAGAACAGCGGCTGGCTGCAAAACCATAGACCTGTAGAATTGTTTAGGCTGGAAGAGACCTTTAAGATATTGGCTTCAACCATTAACCTAAGCCCAGTTGGATGAACTTGTCTCACGGAGGTGTTGGTCCTCCTTTGCTGGAGCCTTCCTGGTTTGTTCCATGCTGTTTTTTGGTTTTTGTTTTTGTTTTTCTGTGCTCCTTGCCTGAGCACACAAGTTTATGTGACTCTAATGACACCCTTCACATGGCTTTTCTATTGCTTACTNTGTGTCCCATGGGGGCTGCACTCAGGTGGTAACTGTGCTGGGTTTCAAACGAAAGAGCCACACTGAAATGCTGAATGCTTCAGATCTGCACAGCTCTAAGGACCTCGGGGTCTCGGTGCATTTAATCAAGAGAAGAGTTCTCTTTGCCCTTGTGTCAGATGCCAGTTGTATTTGAAAAGAGCATAATGGGTTAGATATGCTGGTCTGGAGTTGATGGAGGGGCATTAGGTAGTGTAGCATATCAAGACAGTCTGCTCAGGAGGTGAGAGGCTTGGCTTCCCTATCTGGAGCTCCAGTCACTCTCAGAGCACTACAGAATCAGGCTATAGAGAGAGGTGATCCCAAAACAAATACAGTCTTTAGCTTGGCTCCTGCACTTTTATTAGCTGTCATGAATCTGAAGAGTAGTTGCTGCATTTCTCAGGTTGTCAAAGAGGTACAAGTCAATTAGCCTTTGTAATATTCTAAGTCATCCCTAGAAGATTGCTTGTGTGCAACCAGGTTTGGATTTTGAGTAACAAGTATTCAAGCTCCTTTTATTTATGAAATTATGTCTGCACTGGAGGACAGAGATTTGCAGTAAGTTCAGTTCTCTTGATTTTCTCGTCTGGAAGATGCCCATTGCATGGGTCTTGCTGAGGTGGGAGATCCTCAAGAAACATCTGGAGTACACCTTCCGAGCTACTGTAAGAAAACTATAGGATTATCTGAACACTGAGTATAAAATACACTGCAGGATATAAGTGAATTGAAGGGGAACAGGCAGGCTTGTTAACTTTAATGTATAAGTAATACAGTGAATAAGTGTTTGGTTATTTTGATTCTAACTGAACAGTTTGGCTAAACTTCCTTGCAGTTTGAAGATTTTAATACATCAGTAGATTTATATATTTGAAAGTTCAGGTTGTTTTGATGGATGCTAACATTTAGGGTTAATTTCTACCTCAGCTGAGCTAATTAATTTTTTAATTTATTTATATTTATTGATCATCAAACGAGCATTCAGGGTTACATATTTGGCCTGTGGAGCTCCAGTGATAATACAAGGAGTAAGCACAATTGTATCACCATCGCCAGGTACATTTCCAGGAACACTGAGGGTCATCCTCTGGTCTTCAGTGCACACAAAAGTTCAAAAATTAGCAAATAGAACTGTGTCAAAATGCCTTTAATGACTGTTTTTTGGTGGTTACTTTTCTGGTGTTGGTTTTACCTGGCACAGGAAGATTGATATTTCTATCGTGGGGGTTTTTTTCCTCTCTTTATTCCAAATCAGGAAACTATATAAACTATGGTTTTTATATTATTTCTCCTGAATGCTTTGGTAAGTACTGCACTAAAGGAAAGCAGGAGAAGAGTGATGGAGGTGCATTCAACCTTGGGCTGTCCACCATCTGGCTGCCCTCCAAGTAGCCTGACTAGGATTTCTACAAAGACAGACATTCTTCTTCTCTCTCTGTGCAAAACATTGTTAGGGTTACAATGGTCAGGATTGCCTTTTACTTGTTTCTTACATTCAAGGTCAGGTTACTGAAGAATTTAAACTGCTGATAAATACAGGACAAATTAGAGCTTGTAATTATGTTATCTGTTTTCTTTGGTGTAATACTGTCATTTTTAGTTGGTGAAGAGTGACTTACACATTGCTTTCATCTTCCTTAAAACATCCTCGTAGGAATTCAGTGCCAGGGAGATTTTGTGTGGGTCCTTTGCATAGGGGCACATTAAATTCATAGATGAAATTCATTTGCACAGGCTGGAAAAAGACTTGGAGTATTTTGATCTGTTCTTTATTATATAGTTTACTACTCTAAAGCTTGTCTTAAAGCTTACCTTAAAGCTCACTTACCATTCTTAAGAAGGCCTTTGGACCTGAAATAGTTAATAGTTTTGGTCAGACATGAGTTGTTCAGGCAGTTGGACTAAGTGATCATTGTAGGTCCTTTCCTTTCTTGTCAGGAGGTAAGCTTTTGGGGGAATGCCTAATTCAGAAAGGCATCCCACTTACACAGACAAGTTTGGCTGCCTTAATCTCTTGTGGCCATTCAGTGAGTAACATTTGAATGTGTACTCTCATTAACCCAGTACTAGTAATTTTCTTGTAATCCATACAAGACAAAAGAAAGAGTGGGTTTATTTTTTTTAAGTTTAGGCTATTATTCATGCTGCATACTGATTCTCAAGGCTTCATTGGCCAGTTTGGGTCAGTGAAGGGTGCAATGGAAGCCAGGCCCAGAAGCCTGAACTCTTGTTGCCTTGCTCTCTGACTACACAAACTTCTGCAGGCAAAGCTGGGGTGTTGTGTAAACTGTTTTATGTGTAGACTTGACCAATGAAAACCTATAATTCAGAAATGGCATTTTTCATTTTTTTAAAGAGAGGCTGCTAGGATTTGCTCTTTTCTCTTATAATGAAAATCACAGCTGTCCTCACTACTCCTTGAGCATAAGATAAATGAAAACAAAAACAAGATGTTAAATGCATTATAGCATAGCTTCAACTTTTTCTTCAAATTTATTCTTCCTGTCGCTATGTGAAACTATTCTCTAAAGTTAAACTCTGTCTTGTTCCCCATCTCCTTCCTCCTCCTCTTCTTCCAAATATTCTGTATATTCTTGAATTTTCTAACACCTTCCATTGATTTGTGTACTTCTCAATGTCATATTTTGTTTCTGACCATAATTAATGTAGGGCGGTTCTGACAGAGTACCAGGTTTGCCTCTAGCAGTGGTCCTGCAAGTCAGAAGACCAGCCTATTGCTCACAAAGAACCATCCAAAACAACCTTTTAAAAAAGTTTCTGGCTGAATTCTGCAGTCTATTTTCAGAAGCTGTCCCAACAGCTATCCAAATATTTTGTTGCTTCTCTGGACGTTGTTGATAAGGTTGTTATTAGTTGTAATGCTTTTTATCTCCCAGCACAAGCAAACAGAATTGTTCTTGAGGATTTGCATATTTGTATGTCACCAGTTTGAATTGCCATAACTCTTTTGTTCATCCTTGCTGCCATTTATCAGCATCTGGATAAGACAGTGTAGAAATTATTTGTGAATCTGTAGAAGTCCATTGAGTTGTGGTGTGATTGATCATTTATCTGAAACTTCACAGTAAATTCATATTGTATACCACAGGGGAGTCAGCAGCATACTTAGGATTGACTATTTTGTGGCACTAGGAAGCAGGAGTGGCTCTATCTTTTCTTGCCGGGTGAAATGGTGTATTGCTAACACAAAGAGTTTGGGATTGAAATGTGCATAACAATTTTCCACAAAAAAACATTTCAGTGAATAGGTGTAGGTGAATAATCCTCAGTGTAGATGAATAATCCTCAGAACAGATTGTATGTAAAACTATGAAGTAAGGCAGTGTATAACTTGTAAAGAAGAACATGGAAATTCATTGTTTTGCCACTACTTTACCTTTTTGCTGCTGTTTTTCAGGGCAAAACAGAACTACTGTGATTATTTTGAAATGGTGTGTTTGAGTTACTGGGGTTTGGGAAACAAATCTTTGGTAAATCTGAACAGCTTTGTTAGCAACTTTGACCCACTCTGTACATAAAAGGCAGACTTTTCTTAGGAATCAAGTTAAAAGAAAGATCAGTAACCAGGTACAGTTAGAGTTGAGAAGTTTTGTGAAGTTGGGTTAGTACCCAAAGCAGAACATCCATTTCAATGGCAGAGCATGGTTTGCCTTTTTGAACAGGATGTGCAACACTGATTTTCAGCTCACTTGAATCTGTTCCCCTGAGGACACAGGAGAAAATCAGAGGATAGGAGTGACAAAAGCTTCTGAAACACATTAGTGTGCTCTCCTCCGCCAGTTGTAATGATTGTTTCCGTGGCATTCTGCCTCTACTGTAGAATCATGGACTCATTTATACTGGAAAAGACCTTTAAGATCATTAAGTCCAACCATTAGCCCAACTTTACCAAGCCCACTGCTAAACAATGGCCTTAACTACAGATGTACATGACTTTTAAACACATCCAGGGATAGTGATTCAACCACCCTGCTGGGCAGTCTGTGCCAAGACCTGGTGATTCTTTCAATAAAGAAGTTTTGCCTAATGTCCAACCAAAACTTCCCCTGATTCAACTTGAGGCTGTTTCCTTTTGTATCATCACTTGCTTTTGAGAGGAGACTAATGCTCACCTCTCTACAAATACCATCATGCTAGGCATTTAACCCGAATGTACATCATTCCTTTATAATTGCAAATACTTGTTTAGAAAAAAAAAAGTCTGAGCATTAAAAAAATCTCTGTAAGGGAGAAATCAAATAGTAAATGTGTAAAAGCTTTTCTTTTTGAAAGTGTTGGGATAGGGGTGAAGACAGTGGGTAAGTGAGGAGAATGGTTCCTTGGTCCTCTGAGCTCCTGAAGTGGTGAAATGTGGTGAGTGGCTGTGCAGTACTTGATGTATTAGGATTGAGCAGATGCCATATTTCTTGAGTGACTGTCAGTGGTGACACTCAGCAGAAATGAGCTTAGGTTGTCTCCTCTTTGGGGAACCTGCACAGCTGGAGCCTTCCTTTGGTGTGTTATCCGTGCTTCCATGAGGAGTGCCAGCTTCCGCTGAGGTACAACAGAGACACTGTCTCACTCGACTTTTTATTTTCTGTTTAAGTTAAGAAGGATTGTCTCTCAGAGCACAGATGGCACATTCTGTGATTACAGCCAGAGCAGTCACTAACATCTTCCACATGTTTTATAGTCCCTTGCATCCAATTTCACAATGGAATTCCTCTCTTTGTTGCCCATAATTTCTCTTATTTTCAGTTAATTCTATACTCTAATGGATATCTCCTTTACAAGTTGTAAATCACCCCCTTTCAGCAGTCTGTAACAAGCACTTACTGTCTGGCGGCTCCACGTGGTTAGGGAGATTTCTATAACCTGGCTTTGGCAGGAGGATTGAATATGAACCTTTACCTACAGAAGCCTACTGTCAGATGAGGAGTCGGGGAAGTAAGTATTTCTTAGTGGAAATTTCTGTAAGAATATAAGGAATATTCCTGAATATCTACAGGATATTCCTGTAGATAGAGAACAGGAATTTCATTCTTGCAGTCCTCCTTGGCTGCTGGGATGTTGAGCAGTGGAAAGGGATTGCAGATCTAGCTGTGTGAGTAAGGTAAATACTTTTCTTCTTCAGCTGGGTTCAGTAATTTTTAAGCCCTTCAGTAGCCATAAAGTCTCAAAGCTTGGAATTGGATCTGCATGATTCAGTTGAATAAATGTGTTTGACACTGAAGACAAATATTTTACTCAGTAGAGCAATTTTGAAGCCTAATACTTCCTTCTCCCAACTAATTCTAAGGCTTAATTACTGAATACCAATACTGTATAATTCACAAATAATTCCCTGTCTGCCTTTTGTTCACTTGTGCCTTTAGTACCATATTATTGAGTAACAAAGAGATTATCAAGTGGCACCAGTGGTTTACAGATGCTCTGCAGTGCCAGATCTAAGTGCAGTGACTTGCCAATCTGCAAGGTGGTGTTTCGCTGGCTCTGTAGGAGTATTATTGCATTCCTTGATTTTCCAAACTGATTTACATGTAGTAATAAAACCTTCCTTTCATAATACTATTAATCTCCCAAATTTGAGAGGCAGACACACTGAATTTTCTTTGTCTTAATTCAGGAAAATGTATGCCTTGCCTGTACAGTTTACAGATTAGCTACCTGCCATCAATTTACTGTAGCCCTAGGAAATAGGAGGAGACAGAGGCTTTACGTGTCAACAACTTCTGCCCTAATATAAGCAACTGCAGCTCTACTGACTGTATTGCAGTCTTCTCCAGGAGGGCTCCATTTGGTCCACTTCAGGAGCTCCAGAAAATATGTTTTCTTTCTTTTTTTACACTACTTGTTTTTGAAAAGCTGAGCTGTTCACATGGGAACTTTTGAATGTCAGTTTTCAGTTAGTTGAAGTACTGTACACACGAGGACATAAAAGCAATATATCTGGCAGTGGAAATTGCTTGGATTGATTTTTGAACCATAAATTGATCTTATTTTTTGCAATAATCTTATTGCATTAGTACATCTAGAGATTTGATAGATGTGTGCAGTGTCTTCACTCTGATGAAAAGTATCAGTCATTAAAGTTTAGCTTTCTTGTGCTCAATGTAAAAATAACACTTGGTGAAGGACTGGGATTTTTGCTGTGAATATATATTACATCATCGGGCAGAGAATTCAAATATTTCACCTGACAAAAGAAAAGGCATGAAAACAGCATTGCTACTAAGCCCTTGGAAAGCAGGTCAGACTTTTCTGGGCGCTTATGGTTTTACTTGGTTACTGCACAACCCCAGGAGAGATTTCTACCCTTACAATCCTTTAGTCTTGAAGAGGTGCAGAAGGATCCATGGAAGGTCTTTACTTCTGTGAGTCTGTTAATAGGTAAATGAGAATTTCAGGTTGAAGCTCAGTTTAGTCATGGCTCTCAAATTCCTCAGGACAAGCAGTGAGTTCAGAATAGACTTCATTGTTTACTGAGCTTCTGGCCTAGATCTGTTACTAAATTCAAGAGTCTTTAATTCCCCTGAATTACCCCATGTGGCAGTGGCAAGACGAGCAATACAGTACTGACAGTGCCCAGTAAAAACAGAGTGACATGGAACTCTCTTTGTGTAGGCTTTTCTCTACTGCTCGGCTTTTTGCACAGTAGAAAGCGGAAGATGAGTGTTACCCCAAGCACCAGTGATCAGTGGGAGCAGCAGCTTGAGTCATTCCGTGTGTGAGTTGCTGCTGCATTCAGTGCTAGTAGAGCTGCAAATGCTGTCACTAAATGCAAAGGCACATACCCTCTGGTGATGATTCAAGGGTGCTAGTCATGGCTGTGAGTGCAGCATGGGGGGAGGAAAAGATGGAGTTCTCGAAGGCTGGGATGAAGCTGTTTGAAGTTAACGAGATAATTTATACTGTTTGTACTGTGATTCTAGGTTGGCAGCCATGTCTTTGCCTAGGGATTCAGTTTCATTTCCCCCAGTATGTGTTTATAGAGGATGAGGGCTGTCACGTAAAGAGGAGGAATCTTCTAGTGCCTTCTGCCATGTGCCCAGGCAGATGGCTACATCCTCCCACAGTTTTCTAGGAAACTACAGCAGAACAATAAAGCTTATTGCAGCATGAAGAGCACAGGTTCAGAATTCCCAGACATGGCGCTCCCATGCATGCAGAGCAGAAGTGAGGCAACACAAGCTCAGGAAAAGCACACAGACACTGGGGGGCCATGCTTACATATGGGGAGCAAGTACTGAATTAACCCTCTGAAAAAGATAAGCTTTTAACGGTGCAGCTACAATGTACAGTGAAAGTGTATACTGGTAGAATGTCTCAGAGAAGTCTTAAGTTGGTCCTGACCATGTTACATCTGTCTGTGCATGAACAAAAGCTGCTGGTTTCTAGGGCTACCTATCCATTACCTCAGAGGACTGAATGCAGGGGCTAGAGAAGGATGTTGGAGCAGTAATTATGTGAGGTTGTATGAAGGAGCCACAGCTGGCCACTTAGCTTGTCATTAGCAACCATCACTAGGTTCGTGTTGGGAAACTAGAAAATGTGCTGAGGAAGTCTGAATTAGCAAAATCGAGAGGCTAGTTTTGAGATCAGATGCTCAAAGGTTTAATTAACTTTTTTGAAAAACTCCTGCCTCCTCACAGATCTATACTGAGCCTTTGAGACTTAAGGGATCGGACCATTAGGGTGTGGCCCAGGGACCATGGTGTGGCAGAACTCATGGATACGTAACTACCACCCTGCCCCAACAAAGCCTGCTGTCAGGCTGCCAATTCAGTGTTAGATGCACTAGACATAAATACAGGATATTAGCTGGAGTTTGCACGTAAAGACCTATGATTTTTGAATGTCAAAGTGTCTGCAGCAGTAGCAAAGCTGAAACAGTGTGTTAAATCCTCTTGCTTGTCCATTCATTTGTTATTTTGTACTCGTACCATCTTAATGTCATGTCCCCACTTTTATGTGAAGATCCTTGTTGACTTGCAGGAGTTACTGTGACGTGGAGTTCATTAGGCTTTAAAGTTTCTATTCTTGGTAGAGGGTGAAGACCTACCTGCATATAAAGAAGCCCGGTAGCATTTTATTAAGGCCACACATCATACAGGTTGATGCTCTCGTGGCACCTGTTCCTAGAAATAACTAAACAACCAAACTTAGTGATGTTTAATTTTTTTATATCTGAGGGGATTTTGTCCCTTGTTTGAGAGCAGCACCAGTGAATGGGTGCTGAGACAGTACTTTGGTAGCAGAAGTCTCCTTTAGCTACTTTCTCTCTGATTCAGTGTTATTGCAGCACATGGGACTCTTACAGCTGTTATTGCCATATAACACAATGAGTGACAGACATTACTTAGCATACTGAATGGAGACACTGTCCCTAGCCTAATCTGCCTAATGTCCCCACTGCAAGATATAAATAGGTTAAGAGATAAAATTCAATAATTTCTCCAATCTCCCACCAGAGCAATAGACATTACATGTTCTGCCCATCTAATTGCATTACAAGGCAGGGATGCAATAAACATTTGATGGCAGTCACAGTCATCTGTCACTTTCCTTTAGATTGGGAACATTCAGTATGATTTACATGCTTAACACTGTGTATTTTCAAGGAGAGGAAGGAGGGTATGAATAACCCACATCAAAGAAGTAGTGCTGTAATTCTTTAATTAGACTTAAGAAAAAGGAAGAGATTGAGCACCCAGTGTTCCTGAGGTACTGTTAATTAGACTCCTTTTAAACGAGGGTGGGACTTTAAAGGCCTTGAGTCTGATTTTACCTGCAGTGGTGCTTTAGTTTTGCATAGCTATGATGCCACTGAAATGAAAATGGAGTCACACCAGTGAGTTAAGTACAAGTAATTACAAGTGTTTAGAAAAAATGGTTAAGTCCCACTGTAGCTTGTTGCTTGGATGTCTTCACAGATTACTGTTTCAGAGGGAGGTGTGGTGAGTGCTGGGAAGCAGTGTGGGCTGATGTGTGTACACGGTGAATGTAAGTGATCTAAGCACTGAATCTTTCATTAGCTTTAAGAAGGACACGTTGGTTCCTTCACTATAGTCTGTTAAAAACTTAAGAGATAATGAAATATATTGTTCATGTAGAACATTTTAATGGAAAAGCTATAAATCCCTGATGTGAGTGTTAATATTAACATAATAAAGACAGATATTGAGGTGCTGGAGTGTGTCCAAAGAAGGGCAAAGAAGCTGGTGAAGGGTTTAGAGCAGAAGTCTTATGAGAAGCAGCTGAGAGAACTGGGGTTGTTTAGCCCGGAGAAAAGTAGGCTCAGGGGAGGCTCTTATCACTACCATCAAAAGGAGGCTGTAGTGAGGTGGGGAATCATCTTTTCTCCCAAGCTGGAAGAAATAGGATGAGAGGAAATGGCTTTAAGTTGTGCCAGGGGAGGTTTAGGTTGAGTATTAGGAAAAATGTCTTCACTGAAAGAGTTGTGAAGCTCTGGAACAGGCTGCCCAGGGAATCAGTTGAGTCATCATCCCTGAAGTTGTTTAAAAGATGCATAGATGTTAGTGACATGGTATACTGGTATAAAAAAAGATGCATAGATGTTAGTGACATGGTATACTGGTAGACTTGGCAGTGCTGGGTTAACATTTGGACTCAATGATATTAAAGTTTTTTTTCCAACATGAAAGATTCTGTGATCCTCTGATAATATCAAATTATAATTTATTTTCCCTCCAGAGCAAGGTGGAGGGGTGGGGGTGGGGGTGGGTGTGTGTAGATGCACAGCCATGCTTCTCATAGAGCTGCTTTCCTTAGCTTTGCGCGAAGTTTCACCATGGGATGGGTAACATGTTACATATCCAGTAGCTAAAGCCAACCATTTCTAAGTAGGGAGAACAAAAGCTTTCACATGCTTTTTCTTGTAGTGTGTGTGAGTACACAGGCTTTATTGAGCTAAGCTAAAAGACACTGCTTCAAAGTGTCCTGCTCACATCAGTGTGTTCTAAATATACTAGATGGGCATTAAATGGTAAAAATTTTACTGTGTTCCAGGATAGCTAAGAAAGCATAAAACAGACACAATAACTAAATTAGCAGGAATTAAAAGAGCGATTTTTAAGGCAGATAGGCAGGCACCAGTTTAATCCAGATAGACCACCAGCAAGTTGTCATCTGGTGAAAACTTTCAGCCAGTGTGAATTTGAGCTGAACAGTAGCCTGCAGGTGACAGTCTCTGTAGCCCATTAACAGTCTCTTGAGGCCTGTAATCCTGCAGCTGAGCCCATTTTTTACTCTTTCCAAGCACTCAGTTCACGTTTGTGTTTTGCTTTGCTGTGTGTGTGGCTTGAACCAAATTGGGGAGCAACTGTGCTCTGCTACAGTGTTGTGTTTTCCAAGCTGTTTGGCAGTTTCCCTTCTCCAGTTTCTCCTGTTGATTCTGAGAAGAATTGCTTTCAGCAATATTGCTTTCAGTGTCTTAATTTTGCTTTTGTGCTCTCTGTTTGAAGAGAAAAACAAGGGAAGCAGGATTCAGTTTGCTTTTCAGTTAGAAAGTCAGAGCTGAGTTTCTTAGGATCTTTCACCGGGGGATGGGATCAGTAGATTAGAAATCCAGTGCTGTCTTGAAAAGAGTTCCTAGAAATTGTGCTCAGCAAGGATGAAACGTGTGTCTGTGTGCAGAGATTCACTATCGATAAAATCACCTCTTTAATTTGCCATCGAGGTACCTGTTGTGTGGTGCTCTGGGCTTTTGCTAATTTGACAGGGTCACTTCACATGGCTCTGTCTGCAACGCAAACAATTACCCGAGGTGGCCAGACAGCTTTTCTCCTACCAACTGCTAAATCATTAACTTCTGTGTCACTGAGAAAGTATCCCAGCTACTGCCTGTGTCCTCCTCAATCAATATCCCAGACAGAGTATCCATGTCCTTTATCCCCCACAGGAATGACTAAACCTCCGAATCGCTCAGCTAATGGGCGCGGGGAGCTCAGAGCTTAATTGTCCCTGACACCGGCACCTCCCGGCGGTTCTCTGCGGGTCAGTGCCCTGTAGCCCCGACAGAGCCGGGACAGCCCGAGGTGTGGAAAGGCTGGGGCTGGTTTCGGAGTATCTTACACTGAAGTGGGGACGGACTGGTGATTCATAGAGTCGTGTCTATGGGATAGCTGGAAGGGACCTCAGAGATCATCTAGTTCCAGCCCTCTGCCATGGGCAGGGACCTTCTCACCAGACCAGGTTGCCCAGAGCCCCATCCAACCCGGCCTTGAACATTTCCGGGGAGGCAGCCACAGCCTCCCTCGGAAGCCTGTTCCAGTGCCCCAACAGCCTCACAGGGAGGAGCCGGCTCCGCTCCCCTCGCCCGACTGTTTCACCTCTTCGAGCGCAGTTTCCAGCCGCCCTGCTCCCGCGCCCCTTCACGGGGCTGGGGTGTGAGCATTTTCACACCGGGAAGGAGGAAAATGGATATTGCAAGGCGGTGCCTGCAGCTCTGTAAATCACAAGAAGCCGGAGGGTGCCGGTGGTTTCAGAAGATATTTGGGATGTTCTGTCTCACAAAGCTCAGCCCCAGGGGCCCGCTTAGGCCTGGGATGGGGAAGCCGGGAGGGTGCGAAGCCACCGCCTCGCTGGGTGATGGCGCCCTCTAGCGGCACCGCCGCACAGCGAGAGAACTCCCGCTGCATCCGCTCCGCCCGGGCCGATGCCGGTACAGGCGAAGGAGGCGCTCTGTGCGCCCGCTGCTTTGAGAAATGGGCACCGGTGTGGCCGGCCTGCTAAAGAAGCTTTAAAGCATCCGGATGCTACCACTAAACCCCTATGAAACTGCTTTCAGAGTAATTAAAACGGCAGATTGCGCTTGCGGCCGCCAGTCCCGGGCATCGGGTTAATCAGAGACGTCAAAAGACAGCAATGACCTGAGTTTTGGATCTTCTTTTTGCATTGGGATCCAGACGTGGCTGTTTTTAACTGAAATTCCTAGTCATCTTTAACACTAAAAAAGCCCGGATATTTACCTCTTTTATATTTCACAATCTCTGGTAGATTTTGTCACTTTCTAAAGTAATTTAAGCTGTTACTGCACAACTCCAGGCCCTTTCTTTAGGGTTTGAGAAGCGTGGTGATTTGTGGGGCTAGCAACACCTCTGCATGTGGATGCAACCGCTTGATTTTGGGCATAGCAGAGTGGGAGCAAGTTCTACTTTATCCCTTGCTGTCTACTGAAACTTTGATTTAATTTTCTATTAATGAGATAAAACTTGATTGTGAAAAGGGTTTGAGGATTACTGCTTGTCTGTGCACTTGGGATTTTGTGGTCAGAGTTGTTGGGAGCTTTGGTTTTACAGGTAACAGATCTGTGAAAGAGCTTCCCATAGAACTAATATCAGAACAACAATTTTGATTTATATCTGTATGGATAGTGTAAATATGTCTCTCTTTTTTCATCCTGCCCCATATTTAGTTTGCAATCATAGTATCATTAGGGATCAGAAGGGACCTTGAAAGATCATCCAGTCCAATTCCCCTGCCACAACAGGATCACCTAGACCAAGTTGCATAGGAACATACCCAGGCAGGTCTTTAACATCTCCAGTGAAGGAGGCTCCACATGCCCCATGGGCAGCCTGTCCTAATGCACCGTTACCCTCACTTTACAGTGATATGGGATTCATCCTGAGGCAGTGATCCCAGTGCTAACCCCTTCTAATCCTACTGCATCCAGCCCTGGACTACAAAAAAACTGCTGTGGTGGGAGGATATGATGCTCCCAAAACCACACACTGGTCTGTATGGCCCACCCCCCAGATCTGCCCTTTCTCTCCACTCACCTGGTTCTGTTTTCTCTGGAAGCCTCTTCATTCCTAAGTGAGTGTGGGAAGATGTCTGCTCTTACATGCCAGCTTGAATATTCAGTTTTGTTGCTGGTTTATTATTGTGCTTCAGACCTCGTTAGAAGTTTGGATAGAAGCATGTGCATATAAATGTAGTCATTAACACATTTATTATTTGCAAATTTACACTTAACTTTGGCTATTAAATAAACAAATGGGAACAGCCTGAACCACTGTTACTAAACCGCCTGAAATATTCATTTCAATCAGGTCTTGCAGTGATGTAAACTGCTGTAACCACATTCAAATCACTGTTACAGTGCAATTTGAGCAATTTGAGAATCTGTCCACAGTATATCTTATTTGTTAATAATGTGGGAAGGGTGTTTTATTTATTCCTTTGAGGATGAACTCAGAGAAGCCTAGATTTCAAAACAAAGTGAAACAGCCTATCATTAATTTTATATATAACACATTGTCTCAGCAGCACATACCAGAAACCAGTACAAAAAGCACTATAGCCCCTGGAAATCTTTCTAAACAAAAATATTTGTACAGCATATGAAGTGTGATTCCATTAAAAATAATAAAGCTTTTGTAATTTGTTTTCATACCATGAGAAGACAAGGAACATGATGGAGAACAGTGTAGAGGAGTGTTGGGTGCTGTTTGGTGACTGGCTAGCCCAAAAGGGAAGACCCAAAAGTGGAAAGGACACATAGTACGTCTACTGATGGAGTATCACAGCGTGATGGGGGAGTGTATAAAGAAGGACACTCATGTCTTTTGCTCATTTCAGATATTCATTGAGTTTTTATACACACACACACACACACACACACACACACACATCTATAAAGAAATATAGTTAGAGAGAAACGTGTGTGTACAGTGACAATTAATGCACACATTTAGAAAGTAATGTCAGCCTTGCTGCAGTTAAAATACTTTTGGTACTGGCATTTCACTTGGCATTTCAGTCAGGTCTTGCAGTGACGTAAACTACAGTGCTTGCATCCAGATCACTGTTTTACAAGTCTTGCTTATGACGATTTAACAGTGAGGAGATTTGGCTGTTCTCCGCTGGCCTAGCAGCAAGTGGGCTTTTGCTGTGCTGTACTATTGCTGCCAATTCATCAGAAGCCATGAGAGTCAGCTCCTCTGCCCTTTGAGTGCTCTGCCTCCCTTTAATGTGTGCCTAAATTGCTTTAAAGTTGATTTGTAGCTGCAGTAGCCTGACCTATCGTAATGTCTGTCTGTGTGTTTATAAAAACATGTGTGTCAGCAGCCATCAGCGTTTCAAACCATTGCAACATACTGCAATTATATCTCTTTGATGCCAGTAAATACTGTTTTAAGACTGTAGTAACAGCTCTGCACTTAATACAATCAAAGTTACCTCAAAAGTGGTTTATACCATCATCATCATTCAGTATGGGTGAAAACATCACACACAATGCTATTAGAGTGACTTGCCAGTGAACAATATGTTGTAATATTGATTGCAATACACACAGACGATTCCTTAAATCCCCAAATGCTTGATGAAAAATTCACTTCAGTCTTAAAAATTAATTCATGGATGCGGGCTGCTGGATAGAATCATAGAAACATAGATCAGTTTACATTGGAAGGGACCTCAGAATTCATCTATTTCCAGCTCTCCTGCTGTGGTCAGGGACCCCTTTCACTAGTCCAGGTTGCCCAGAGCCCCATCCAAGCTGGCCTTGAACACTTCCAGAGATGGAGCAGCCACAACCTCCCTGGGCAACCTGTTTCAGTGCCTCAGCACCCTCAGAGTGAGAAATTTCTTCCTAAGATCTGATCTAAATCTCCCTTCTTTTAGCTTTTAACCATTTCCCCATGTCCTATCACTAGAGTCCATTCTAAAAGGTCCCTTTCCAGCTTTCCTGTAGCCTCTTCAGGTACTGGAAGGCTGCCGTTAGGTCTTCACAGAGCCTTCTCTTCTCCAGGACAAACAGCCCGAAATCCTTTAGTCTGTTTTCACAGTAGGGATGCTTCATCCCTCTCATCCTTGTAACACTCTTGTAGAAGGCCACCAGGTTTGTCAGGCATGATCTACCTTTAGTGAAACTGTGTTGCCTGACACCAGTCACCTCCTTATTTTCCACGTGCCTCAGAGTAGTTTCCAGGAGGTTCTTCTCCAGATCTTGCCAGGCATAGAGATGGGACTGATTGGCCTATAGTTACTGGAAAAATCTTTGTTTCTGTTTTTAAAAATGTGTGCTATGTTTCTCCTTTTCCAGTTGGCAGGAAGCTCACCAGACTGCTATGTTTTCTTAAATATGTCAGAGAATGGTCTAGCAAATTCATCCATCACTTCCCTCAGAACCCATGGGTGTATCTCACCATGTCTCAGTGACAGGACTGAAATCATGGCCTTGCAACCACACACAGATCTCCACATTCTGTTCATTGCCCATACTGGGTGCACTGGTATACAGGTGTTTCAGGGAGGAAGTTGAATGTGCAGTCCCCACCCACAAAGGATGATCACTTTCGGGCTCTCAAAAGCATCAGAACTCCAGCTGTCAAAGTGATCGGGACTCTACCCTACAAGTGCTGACGAAATACCCCAGGCATCTCTCTGGCAAGCCCAGTTCCAACCCCCTTCCCACGGAATCTAGTTTTAAGCTCTGTTAGTGAGTCTTACTAACTCTTGCCCTTGAGTCCTTTTCCCCTTACAAGCTTTTTCTTTGACTTGCCAGGAGGCCTTGTGGTTTGTAAATCAATCTGTGGTCAAACAACCCTAAGTAACACCAGGCGTGGAGCCAGGCATTGATCTGCTCCATGCTCCTGCTTACCCTCTCATCATTCCTTGCAACTGGAGGAATTGAGAACTCAGCTTGTGCTCCCAATGGAGGAGTTGGCCAGTTGTCCTAAGGCCCCCAAATCTGTCTTTATTGCCCTCAGGCTTCTTCTCCTGACCTCTTCACTTCCTACCTGAAAAACTGGAAGAGGGTAATAATCTGTGGGTCATACAGGGAAAGGAAATTTTCTCCTTAGATCCCTAACCCTGATCCCATGGAGGCAGCAATCTCCCTCTGTAGTGGGTCTGATCTGCATGTTGGGCCGTTGGGTGGGTGCAAAACTAGAGATTGCCATGGGCTACTGTTGAGTGGTTCCCATTGCTTCTGACTGAGCTGATGGCTTCAGTTCCTGCATGTGCCAGCTGCTGTGCCCTGGCTGCTTTGCCAGTCATGAGTGCCCGTCCCCAGCTCCAGCCCTGCCAACTGTCCTGGATTATGGCCCCTGCTAAGCATGCACTAAACAGTAGATTATTCCAATCTAGAACACAACCTGATAGGTAATGTGTTTGGTTTATCTTACCTGCCCGCCAAGTAAACAGATTCATGGCTCTATAAATATTTGACATGATCTCTTTTTTGATTTTTTTTTTGCCTTTTTTTTCCCAAAGGCAGTCCCAGAAGTGTGCTTTTAAGGCTCTGTCTGCACTGAGAAAATTCATAAACTAATTCCTAGGGTTAGCAATGACAGGAGCCTTTGTACCGGCAATGCTTCATACTCAGACCTATTTTTTGCATCACTTCACTGTAACAAAAACTGAGTAGCAATGGGGATTTCTCCACTTGACCTCATCCTCAAACCTCCTTTTGATTTTTTTAATTTCTGAACTCCTATATGAACTGTTCCAAACAAGTCTAGGGGTGAGGCATGGAGAAGAGAGATGTGTATTTCAAGATGAGGGGGAATGCTAATAGGGTTGCTTGATAAGCTGCTGGTTTTTTTAAACCAGAGACCTGAAGTACTTGGATTATAAATGTAGAAAGTCAAAGGAAAGGATTAGGTAAATAAATTAAATAATGAAGAGACTTTGAAAGAAGAGGTATGTGAGAATCATGCCAGAAAAACAGAGACCCCAACTTACAGTCTAGATCCACACAGGTCAACTGGGAAAGGAGAGCTTCTTCCATTGACCCTCACACTCTTTATTGTGGCTGGCATGTGCAAAGATCTCATCTGAGATCAAAAAGTCATTGTGATTGTTAGCCACCAAAGAACAGTTTACTATAAGACATCTGAGTCACTGATAAAGTGGGTTAGGCTTAAATTAGTGACCTATGGTGGATAATTCCCTACGAGTCCAATGCTCCCTGGAGAGAAGCGTTGCCCTTTCAGTCGTATGGTCATTAAGCAAAAGTGATATTTTTATCTCACCAGCTTATGCATTAAGCATTAGAGGGAAGGAAGATGTAGAGAGTGTACAGAAGAAGTTGTCTAAAACTGTGCCCAGTTGCTATAATTTGTGTAGCTTCATTTTTACTCAATTTTTGCTGGATTTTTTTTGAAATCAGAATTTGCTGTGCAAGAGGCTGTGTAACCCAGGTTGTAATGTGAAATCATGACCAAAATTAGTTCTTGTTTTTTCCAGTCTCACAGATACAAAAGCATCATGGACATATTGATGTATTAACTACTGATGTCCAGTGAGCACTGCAGCTTAGCTTCAGGCAGCAAAGGAAGCAAGAGTGCAGGAACCACCCATCTCTCTCCAGTCTGCTTTCACTCTCCTTTCTTTTCTGAACCCTCTGTTAACTGGTCCATCATTTGCACCAATTCACACATGGAGGGTTGTTTCCCTGCCCAGAGGGAGGGTGAACATGGCCACAATGGCTTCATCCCATTGGATTCAGTAGAGTACATGGCTGGAGTGCTGAAAGGAGGTTGTCAGCTGAATCAGCATCATGGTGCAGCTCCTCTGCTCACAACTCGTGGGCACCCACAGGCACACTCAAGTGCCATGGTAGCATGTGCCTTAAAGCACAAACTATTCTGCTCTGAAAATTGCTTTGAGATCGTAAATTGCTTTTGTAATCCTTTGGGATGACGAATTCTATATCCATGTATTACGGTTAATGACAATAAATTGTGCTTGAGGCAGTGGGGCCGCTTCTATGGAGTGAAATGCCTGAGCACTTCCCTGTGAGCACACCTAACATGCAAAATCCTGATGGTTGAGCTTAGTGACTGGGCAGCTTGGTGTTTCATTGCTCTACATGCCTTTTGCTCCCTGAAACCACCACAAAATAATTCCAAAAGAGGAAGCACGCTGTACCATGGGGTACATGCTTCCAGGTGGTAGGACTAGTCCCAGCTCTGAGGCTTGCCCACAGCCTTTGCTGGGAGCTGGTTGTACCAGCACCTTCATTGAGAGGCTCGCTGGAGTCCTGACTTGATGGCTGAAGCATTTCCACCGTTTATTTTCATGGGATCCCTTCCAATTCCACTGAATCAACCTTTTGTTCACCCACCTCCCAAGGCCTGTCCCGACTGCTTACTTGCAGCACTTGGCTGGGGGTCGTTTGAGGCCAACAAATGGTTCATTACTGCACATTCAAGAAAGAAGAATAAGCCCTTACACTGCAGTCACTGGCAATGCAGAAGCTTGTTTTTTCTTACTCTGATGCTGACTTTTAAATATTCAGGATTTATTGTTCTGAAAGATGCTCTGTGCAAAGGCATATCTCAAAAGGCAGAGGGGTAGACAGTGCTTAACATGTGTTCTGTCATTTAGGGAGCACCGTTAACAAAGTGAGCTTCACAAAGATGCATTTAATAAGCATTTTAGCATGATGGATCCATGGCTAAGCACGAGCCGAAACAGCTTTGCACAGGCTTGAGAATGAGAAAAGCGTAGGGGTGACAAGTCATGTAGCAGCAGATTTGTGCAGCAGCTCTTTTCCTTCTGTTTTTGTAGTAAGTGAGAGGCTATGGCAAACCATTTAGTGCCAGGGAGCCTGTTTGCAGAGAGAAATCTGGATGCTGTGGAGAAAAAAAAACAAATAGAAAAAAAAAGTTGTGAATGAACCACCCCCCAGTCACTTCATAGCAAGTTCTCGAGGCAGAACAAAAGCCAGCTTATGGAAGGGTTTCCAATTAATTGCTGTAATTTCATGCAAAATGTCTTTATTTACTGATCTAAGAACAAACAAGGAGAAAAGGTCAAGAAAACCTCCAAAACAAACAAACCCAACCCAGCAACAACTTTTTTCTTTCTGCAAAACCTAAAAGGAGCGGGATAGCTGATGCTTTCACAAGAGAGAGATGGAAACGGGCTGGAGTGGTAGTGATGAGTTTATCCAGGTCTAGTGCAGTGAGGGTCCTACTTCATGGCAAACACTACTGTGAGGTCTTCTAATATATAACTTGCCAAGAGGTGGATGTTCACTAGTCAGTGAGCTCAGCTGCCATGGCACAAGGTCTCTTGCAGGAGTACCATATGAAGGGGGAGTTGAATCCCCTGTCCCTGAGTCAAGCTGTGTGTGTGACTCCTGTGGCTCTGCTGGCTGAGTCCAAAGTATCTTGTGAAGCTGGTGCTGATGCCAAGACCACTGCACTTGGCAAACTTGGTTTATGTATCAAGAGCCTGTAGTTGCTTACTCATGGTTTTATAGGTAGTGAAATACTTCTTGGCCATGTATGCACTTGCCTTTTTCAGGAGTGCAGAGAACACAGAATCATAGAATCATTTAGTTTGGAAAAGATCTTTAAGATCATCAGGTCAAGTCACCTAACTGTACTAAGGCGAGCACTGAACCATGTCCCTTAGCTCCGCACTCACATGACTTAAACACGTCCAGGGGTGGCAATTTAACCACCTTGCTGGGCAGCCTATTGCACCACCTGATGACCTTTTCAATGAAGAAGTTTTTCCTAAGGTCCAACCTAAAATTCCCTTGTCTCAACTTGAGGCCCTTTCATCTTGTCACTTGTGAGAAGAGATGAACACCCATTTCTCTACAACCTCCTTTCAGCTGGCTAGTTTTCCTAAAAGTAGTAAACTGACAGTAAACTGATAAGATTGTCCTTCTCAATATACTTTTCTGGCAGTCTGGATGGAAATAATTGCAGCCACTCCAGTGGAGACTGAGAAAACATTCTTAGCAACAGAAGTCTTCTTCCCCACTTTAATAGAAGAATATAGCAATGGTGGGCTTTCATTGCTGGGGGTCTGCGGGGGGAAATTTGGTAGGAAATCCTCTTGGAGGGTTTTCTGCAGAGTATTGTGGCTGAAAAATTGAATTCTTGAAAGAAGGCTAAAAGAATGATAAAAGGAAAGTCCTTTGACTCCAGACATTGAGACACAGCTCTGATAAGAAGAAATGAGGGTTTAGGTTTTAGAAACATCTGGGGTTTCAATTTTGCATAAATGTTTGTATTAATGTTAAAATACATTGTCAAGGGTTTATCCTAAGATGAAATTAACCAATTAATGTAGTTAATGTGCATGGTCTGAAACATAAAACCCAAACAAAGAGGGTTCAAAAAACATGGCAAAATCCAAAACTAAATGTGGGGAAAAACAATATGACTCATTTAATTCACAGAACATAATCACATGAGATTAATCACATATTCTTACATAACTGGGACAAACTGCAGCCTCCAGTCCCTCACAGGGAAGAGATTTCCAGCAGTCTTTGCTCCTTATAGAAACTCAAAGTCCATTCAATCCATGCACACATCCCTCAGCTTCAGCAGACATTTTAAAGTCCTGTTCCATGTGCTTCCAAGCCAGTCCTCATTTCCATCAGTGCTGATTCCTATGGCCACGAACTAGTGAAGTACCTTCTTCCTTTCAGCAAANTTCCCAGTGAGGGTAAGACAGAACAGGCTGCCCAGTGGGGTTGTGGAGTCTCCTTTTCTGGAGATGTTCAAGACCCTTCTGGATGTGTTCCTGTGCAACTTGGTCTAGGTGATCCTGCTGTGGCAGAGGGATTGGGCTAGATGATCTTTCAAGGTCCCTTCCAATCCCTAATGATTCTATGATTCTAGGAACAGGAGCCTAGGTAGGCTAACCAGGGGAGCAGTTATGAACTCTCTTGGATCGGTTCTGAATTGATGTCAGATTCTGATCCCAGGCTCACATGGATGTGTGTGTGCCTTTCAAAGACACTAATTTGGAAAGCTGGTTTTAAGAGATATTCTTGTGGACAGGTAGAAATGCTGTAGATATAGAGTTTACTGGAGCTGTTGCTTTTTCTTAATGTTTGCATAATCAAATATTCCATCAAAATTGATGTAATTGATTGAACTTTGTTCTTGTAGGCCAGATCCTGATTGCTCCATTTTAACCACATCTTCCAACGATAAGAGGTAGATGCACAGGAAATGCAGCTTATTGCAAGATTCAATATCGTAATGGAAATAATAGATATAATAATAAAGACTAAACCAAGCTTAGTAGATTCCAACTTGACTACATTCTAGCCAGAATTCGATGTCCATTGCAGTAAAACATCCTTAAAAATGTTAGGCTAGCATACCAGTATGTCCAGACTTCATCGGTAAAATGGAAGATTATAGGCCTGAGGAACTGATGTTATTAGTGAAGACTCTAAATTAGACTTCAGGGACAATGAAGGGTTCAGATTTGCATGGATGACTTTTTTAATTTATTTTTTTCTGACAACTGACTAACAGTTGTCCTCCACTCAAAGGCGGGCGGAGTGAACGGCCTGGGACCTGTTCTCATTTTATCTCCCCTTTTCTTGATTTAATTTTTTTTTAATGAGAAAAAAATGAACCATTTATCTATTTCTGTAGAGGACAATTTAATATGACCTAACAAGCATTCACAGAATAGAGGCTGAAATGGTAATGATAAAGTAGACCACTGGCAATCTATTCACATGACACTGTGAGTGTTGTTTTATTAAAAAGAAATAAAAAGAGCAAGCTATGTAGTTAATCAGATTATGAGAAAATTCAGAGCAAGAGGGAAGTCAGGCAGAACTGTTACACTTGGAGGGAAGCAAACATACAGAATAAGTTGTAGAGCAAAGCTATTAAACCCAATGCGTGAGGTCCAAAGAGATAGAGCAGGTGACGTGTTTATTGACAGGGAGCTGGTTGGGAAAACACAGATACAGGTAAAGGGGTGGGTCAAATAAATTGTAAGAGGATGCAATGATTTCTCTGGGCGCAGTGTCCTTTTCGCAGTGATGAGTTTGTATGTACCCCTAAGGTAAAGAGAAATTTATTTTTATGTTTAACTTTCAAGTTAACTGAGTGCTTTTAAAAAATAAAGGTCCATTAACTTTTCTTGCAGCTCCTGTTTCAAGGACTTCTATTTCACATCCACTAAACCGTTGTTGAACTCTGGTTTCAATGGACCTGGATATGAACAGGTCTTTATGAATAGGTCTTTCTGCAGGTCTGCTCTTACCTCTGAAATCAGTGGGTGTTCTACTGGAAAAATAAGATCTGTTTGTGCTGTGATTCTGGTGCTTCTGCAAGATGCACAGCAGAGACACAAACCGTATATATGATGAGGGTGTCATCTCCTCAGCACAGGTTCAGCCTGGTGTGGAGCCTACCGCTGGCCCCAGTGACACTGCTCAGGTGACAGATGAGCAGCCTGCACAGCTTAGAACTCAGACATTCTTGTGACATGGGGAATTAATTAAGAAGGAGCCCTGCCTTTCCAAGAACTGGTCAGGGTGCTTGCTTTTTTTCCTCCCAGTTTTGGGAAAAGTGTGTGGTTTCTTTAAATGGCAATTTTAATGATCTGAGCGCTGCCAGGGAGTCCAGCTTCCAGTCCTTCCTTTCCCTGAAAAATCACCCTCTTCCAGGAGACAGCTCTGATCACAAAGATAAGGCTGTTTTGTGAGAAACCATCTCCTGCCCCCCGGGGTCTCCTTTGTGAAGTGTGCTGAAATGAAGAGCAGAAGGACAGATCCTTTGGTCCAAAGTGATAGCAAGAAAGAAAGGAAGTGTGACCCGTGTTCCCCTAATTATGGCTCTGAGCACTGAGATCCAAGGCCCAGGCTCTGATCTTTGCTCCCATGCTATTTTTTTGCCTTGATATGAAATAATCCTGTGATAGCTGGTCTGTGGGTATCCTAGCAATGATGTCTGCAGCCTCGAAAGACTGTCTGCTGCTTTGCATCAGACCTCTCATTTTTTGTGATTGAATGTCCCATGTAACATTAATCTCTGCATCCTCTCTTATTCTCTCTTAGGTCCAGAAATTTCTGACTTCTTGGCCAAAATGTCAAGCTAATATTTAAGGTCTCCAACAGATTATTTAATAATCCAATTAAAAAGCGCTTAGTGGATAGTATAGCACAGGGCATTTTTTGTTCTGAAGATTGTCTGTTCTACAATGTATTATTTATCTATTGATAACAAATACTTTACTTAAAAAGATGTATCAAGGCTTGAGCTAGGAAGAACTAGCCCTAACTGTAAGCTAAGCCTGGCCACAGTAGAATTTAGTCTCTCATGTTCTTTAAAAAAAATAAAATAATTCATGTTTAACAAGAAAAAAGAAATCAACTATAATCTGTTGATTTCAGCATTGCTGGCACCATTTGCTATTAGTAGTGTGTGAGCCATGATTAATTAGCTGCTTTTCTTACACCTTTAAGGTTTGTGGAAAGAAGGGGTTTGTGAGCTGGTCTTCTGCCAGGGGTTGTCATTCACATGTCTGACAACTCCATTTCTCTAGAAGGTCATATAATAATGTATTTCAAAATAAAAAGTCATTTAAGAGGACATTCATCACTTTGAGAGCATGTTCAAAGCAAGTGTCAGGCATGTAATTCAAGAGCACTTCAAAGTAGAGCTCCTGAGAGAGAAACTAACAGGAGAGAAGCACAGCCAGTACTCCCTGTGTCCTTCTTCCCTATCTGACTTTTCCTATCATGACAGATGTGAATTTTCATCTCTATCTCAAACGTTCTGGGTTCAACATTTTCAACATTACCAGCCATGCCTGAGCACTGCTGTCTGTTAGCATTGATGGGCCTCTTTCCATGCCACCTTCCCTCTGGCAGAGCCAGCACTGATCTCACTTGTGATATTTTCACACTTGAAATGGCTCCATGAATGTGACATCAGTGTGAGGTAAGCCCTGGGTTTGCAGTGTGCACACCAGCTGCTGTCCCACACTCCCATGATGAGAAGGCAGCAGATGCAGTGATGTGGCTCTGTGGTGTGTGCTGTCAATACAACAGCAGCAGATGTTGCATCCCTGAATCTCTTGTACACTTCTGACATAGAGCCTGATCTTGATGGTTGCCCTGCTTTCTCACTCCCACCACTAGAGCTGTCATTCAAAGATTAAGATGTTGGATCTTCTACAAACTGTGGTGGTTTGCTGTGGCCATGAGACCCCACTCACTAGCCCAGGGTGTGACCACAGCCACGTATTAGGAGAGGAGTACTTGTGTTCTTTAGCAAACTCAGAACGTCTATGTTTTCTATATAGGAAAACAGGGTTAAACTAGCACATGTTAAATTGCTCTTCATTCTGATTGAGGATGGTTTTATCTGTTCTTTTCTCAGTGTTTTAATTACTCTTGGTATTTATTTCCATGACATTACTTTGGAGTGGTGCAAAGACATTTCTTTGCTGTGCAACAAGCCTGTTGTCCTGGGTCTCAGTATGGATAGACCCTTCCACTGCTCTGTGACAAAGGTATATTTTGATCTCAGCATGAACTTACCTAACATCTCCATCATTGCATAGGAGACAGTAGGAAATTTAAGCCAGCTTCTCTTGATTGTATTAGGAATAGGAATATGTCTTAAACTCATTTAAACTCAGTTAAAGATGAGGTTGGACTAGGAGACCTTAAAGGTTCCTTCCAACCCAGTGCATTCAATGATTCCGTGAAATTCTTGTCACTTTGGGTCCACGCAATGAAGAAAAGAAGAAAGAAGACTTCAATGATTGCTGTATGCTGTTGTCAAACCAAACGTACCTGACAACTGTAAGGAAGAGTATCAAGGTGCTATCGGTGAAACTGATGGTTGTTTTCACCTTTAGATAGCTGGTAAATGAAAATTGCTCACCAATTTCTCAAAGAGGGAAGTGTTAGAAACTATTGTCTAAAAGCTGTCTGCCCGACAGCATTAATTTCCTATTCATTTCATTAAGGGGACATTTTTGGAGAGACATGTAAATTACAGCATGCTCCTAGCAAAATAATAGCTTCAGGAAAAACCTGTAATAGCTCTCCTTAATCAAAATAAGGGCAGGTTGTTTATTGAGCTGAAGAGCTGGGTATCACTAAAGCCTGATTTCTGTTCTTCATGTGAAACAATTGTTTGAACTGTATTTTAAAGAGAAACATGGTTATATTTCAGTGACGTTGAATGCCTATTCGGTTAATTGTCTGTTCTGAACATGTCTGAGCTTCTATTTCTTTTCTTACTCATGTCCCACTTGCCCTGGCCAAGTCTTCAGTGACTGTGACACATCAGCCAAAAAAAAAGGTCTGGGAACTGTTGACTAAAGCAGAGTCCTACCTCTGTGGGATGATGTAGCAGATATTATCATTGTTTAGATAAAAGCTGGTGATAAAACTTCCTGCTAGAGTCGACTGATAGTTGTCTTAGTCACGTAATAGATCAGATGGGACTTTGTGCTGTGTGATGTGATGCTCAAGCTCATCTCACATGAGCTCTACACATGTAAATAATTAACGCAAGGTGGAAGGAGATCAAGAATTAAACCAGTGGTTCTAGTGGGACTTTTCAGAGAAGGGTAAATGCAAACTGACTGAAGATAGCTAGGAGTGTGTGTGATCTTAAAAGACATTCACATTCCAAATCTAAAGCCCCAAGGGTATAAAAAAACCCCAAAGTTAATTTAAAATTAATATGCCAAAACCTGATTTTGAAAGAAAAGAGATACCTTTTCCTGCTTATCTTGGTCTATGTCTGCTTTTAACTGGGTTTTTGGATAGCTTGTACTGTGGAGTTGTGATTCTCTTTGCATGGTCTTCTCTGTGCTTTGCTATTAAGAATGGTTTTATTCTGTGTTCTGTAACTTGTATGTTTAATTAACCATAGAATCATATAGGTTGGAAGCATCAGAAACGCAGCATGGCAGGGAGTCAGAGCAAAGAGCTGGTGCCTCCCTGTATTGGAGCAGAGAGCAGGAAACTTGTGATTAGCACTAGGACAAAGCCATACTTTTCAGTGTTAGTGGCTGACTTTGCTAATAGTGGTGTCAATACACAGGAGGAGGAGCAGAACGAAGAAATAATTGAGAAAACCATGAAGAACACTAATGTTGCCCAGAAATAGCTGTTGGGTTTTTTTATTAAATATATGAAGTGTGGCATACAGTTCTCTTGCCTATATTGCATTCTCCATCTGGCTGGTTACTGAAAGCTCAGATTCTCCTGGGCTTTTCTGAGTTATTTACTTTAATATTCTGCCTTTTATAGAAAAGATTATCTTACAAACTGGATTCTCCATAGTGGAGAGATTTTTATGGTTTAATCCTGTTTTTGATATCTAATTCTATTTTTTCGCCTTGAATTTAATATCATTTCCCTTGACACACATACATAAACATATACAGGATTTTATGTCTTTTTTTGTTTTTCTTTTTGTGGTAGTGTCTCATACAGAGATTCTTTCCTTACCACACTTGATTCAGAAATAGCTCCCATGGGATTCAGAAAATTGTTCTATACCTCCAGCTTAGGGACCAAGAAATCCCTATGTGCCTTTTTCCATTTATATGGGAACTACAGCCAAAGCCCAATTAATACAGCAGGAATCCTTCCATTGATTTCAGTTATCTCTCTGTCAGTCTGTCTCTCTTTTATGCTCCATTATCGTTATCACTGAGCATATTATAATACATATGTTTATTCTACTACATGCCTGCAAGGTAGGGAAGCGATAGCTTTTCCCCTTTCTTGATGGGGATTTGAAGTGCTTGATCTGTCAAGAGACTGAATTCAGGTCTTGAAGCCCTGGGTTAGATAGATTCAAATGTATTGTCACCAGAAGGCCCTGCCAAGTGGCTGTAGGTGCTGATGAAATGTATGCATTCTTTGTGAAGATGATGCAGTTCATGTGGAAACAGGTCTGGGGGCACAGTTCAGGGTATAGGTCTAGACATCCTTGGGGTATGAAGAATAACAGAATGGCTGGTAACAGGATGCTTTGAGTTGCACTGGTGGACATTCCTAGGATGGAAGGAAGAATGTCTTCCAAACTATAGACAAAGCTGGAGTTCTGTCAGCCCTGGGATCATGCCAGAGGCTTTTTCTGTTGCTGCACTGTCCCACCCACCACTCTCATCAGTACATCACTGCAGTGTGCAGTGGAAGATTAATCTTATGTGGTGTAGGCATTTAATTTTAAGTGGGGGAAATAGTGTTGGGGTTTTTTTCTTTACTTTTTAAGGTAAATGTGTAAAAGTCCCAAAGTGCCTTGGGCAAATCACTGTGAGATTTAAAGCAGAAAGCTTCGGACTGTGTTTAGTCTTCCCATTAGGTTGAAAGGGGTTTAGATTTCCACTGATTGACCAATGAACCCTCCCTTCCTCCCTCCCCCTACCAGCTCCACTTCTCTGGCCCAGATCAATGTCAGTAGTTAAATGGATCGGTTATTTGAAAGCTGTCTGTTGACCTTTCCTTCATGATGGATTGCATGAAAAGCGCACAGGAGTGTGGCTTCCAGCTAGGCAGGCAGTCACTGCTGACGGCTCTCTTTCACCACTCCCCATAGCCCACTAGGATTTCCCACAGAGGAATAGGCTGTCTGCAAAGATGCTGGGCCAGAGAACGCTCTCAAGTAACCATAATGATGCTGAAAGCCAGCTCTAGTCTTCTTCAGTGCCTGAGAGGAATTATTTATGAAGAGGAGACCAGGGCTGAGTGGTTTACTGGCCTTCAAAACATTTCCTGACCAGAGGTCTGGAATCAGAGAGCCACAAGAGCCCTGGGTGGCAGCTGCCTATGGGTATTGGCAGATGTCCTACTGGAAATGAGGAAAGAGGGCAAAACTAGGGCCATCTGACGACTCTCTTACAGCAGCATCTACTTGCCATCTCACACGCTTGCTTTCCTGCACACGTGCTGTCCTAGCCCAGAGAAATAATTAACTTTTCTATCTTTCAATATGCATTGGAAATACAGAAACAGCCTGCAGGAGCAGATGCACAGAATTGTTTTTGTGCAGCTCTTATGCTTTCCCAGTCTAAAACCAACGTTGTCAGAGCTTTAATTTGCTTTAACTCTCCTGTAACCAATGCCATGGTAACAGGTTTTGATTTCTGACATACGGAATGGTGGAGTTACTCCCAATTGTTAGCATCATGAATAATAAACCCACCTTTTAACTCTTAAAATAAAGTTTGACAGTGCAGTAAGTGACATTCTGTTTGCATGGAAGCAGAGAATACAAATTGCCCTGAATCAGGTAATGGGAAGCTGATGTGTGATGATTATGTTGTTTCATCACCCACATTTTAGTAGGTTGTGCAGGATCGGTAATTCACTGCATGATCTCCCTTTTAAATAACTTTCTTAATAAACACGGAACAGCACTAGCCTTGATGTACGGCACAGCATGACTCTCTGCTTAATCTATATTTTACAAACCAGTAATACACCACAGGTAGTGAGAAGGTTCATAATGTCAGTGTTTGATGCTGATTATCAGGGAATTACTCTCTGTAGAGTGTGGGGTGACATGGAGAGCTGGAGAAACAGCTTGAATCGACTGAGAATTGAGGTTTCTGCTGATAAATGCCATGTACCAAAGTCTTGGCTGGTGTGTGAAATGGCTGTTGTAACCTAGGCTAAAGGTATATACCAGGTCATTTGGCAATTGGAACAAAAGTTTGGGTGTTCTGATGGCAACAATTTGGGCTTCTCTGTTGCCTATCAGTCCTCCTCAGCTTTGGTACTGCAAGGTAGTCCTCATGAAAGGTTAGCCATAACCCTTCACAGGCAGTGGAGAAAATAGCTTGTGCAGGAGCTCAAAGGCATGAGCTGAGAGTTGAATGAGTTGAGTCTGTTGGAAGCTGAAGAGATCTTGGGAGCCTTGGAGAGGTCAAGACTATACTCCTACTCCTGAGGGTGGGAACTATTTTCAGTCCACTGTGGTAATCTTTGAGGTGGGGAGTGGTGAAGGGAAGGTCAAGCTGAAAACATAAGACCTACCTCGTCTGAGCCACACTACATTTCAGCTGCCCTAACTGGATTCCAGCAGAAAAAGACATCATAAGCCAGGTCTAAGTCCCACAGTCAAATGTAGGAATTCAGAGCATTTGGAAATGGTACTTTACAGTACTCATGATTGACTAAATTTTTTCTTGTGGCTGCTAGAGTCCAATTTGGAGTTCCCACAGCTGGTGTCATGCTGTGCATGTCTCAGCAATGGGGCTTAACTGGTAGGGCTAAGCTGGAGAAGGATGTGAGTGCCCAGCTCCACAGCTGTCCCAGACAACTGAGATGAGATAGGCCAAGTGAGGTTGGAACTCTCAGTTTATAGGAGATAATCCTTGGCCATTCATGGCTTTAAGAGGCCTATCACCCAAAAGGGAAAAGGAAATAGGGCAACCCCAGCCTAAGGGATACTTACACTGGACTGTGCTTAATGGCATCTCTACATTCTCTCCATTTAGGTCCACTGCTCTTTCAGTTTTCGTGAGTCATACATGCCTTTTTTCCCCAGTCATGACGTGCAGTTGATAAGTTGACTCATCAAATGCTTCTCCACACAATGTGGGGTTCAGAATGGCAAAATTCTCTATTTGCATAAATAAATGCTGTCAATGTTCCACCAGTTGCCACTGTTGGAAAGTACTGATGGACATGGTACACCATCACTTTTACATTACCCTCTATATGGCCCAAGAAAAGACCAGGGAGAGCTGTTTCAGGGTTAATAAAAGAAATTGTAGCTCTTGTAATTGATAGTAGCTCATGCTCATTTATCCAGTCAAAACTAATACCTTTCTTTTTCCTGAGGGGTGAGGGATCAAATATTGACTTACCAAATCACAGGGAATTGAGATTATTTCAGGCTCTAAAATTAATGTAACTGGGAACAGACAATCTATTTTTTCTCTTGGTGCAATTTGCTCCCTCTGGGTTCTCCACAGCACTCTGGTAAAAAAGAGATGAGCAGGAAGTAGAGCCATTTCTGTGACAGTCATGCGTGAGTCCTGACCTCTCAGTGTTTATAATGTTCATGGTCTTGTCCACTTCCTCAAAGCCTTTATATAATAGGTCCTGCTTGGGCAGTTTTTGCTACCATACCATCTTTACCAGAAAAAGTGAGCTGAATAAGTGACAGCCTTCTTCCTAACACACTCATGCTAATTCTAACAGCAGAAATACTTGTTAAACATCATGGGGTTGCTCTACATAACACCCTGTGACCCAGCAAAGATAACCTAAGTAAAATAAGTGTTATGAATGGAGTTACAGAGGAGATATTTAGAATAACAAAGCCATTCATGACAAAATTAATTGGCTGGAGAGTATCCAGCATCTGTCAGTTTGGGTCCTTGGGCATTACAGGGCTGAGCATCCATACTGTCTGATGCAGTGACTTGACTTCCAGTTTCTATGGCACTGAATGTCCTGGCTATTGGCTATGGTGTTCATTTCTGAATTGGAACTTGTATTTGTGATCTGAAGATCCAGAAAGCTTCAGAGAAATTAGCTTATTTCATTGAATTATTTTTACTGTGGGCACTGTGTCACTTTTCTTTTGGGGAAGAGCAAAATTTTCAACCAACCTAATCAAGAATGAAGCAAAATATAAGTGTCATATCAGTACTGCTCTCCAGCCCTTCAGATCCTTTCACTGCTAAAGCTGAGATAGAAGGATGACTCTTCACAGAAAGCACTGGGGCAAGTCCTTATCCCAACCTTGCAGTCCTTCCGTGGTCCTTCAGATCTAAATACAGGCCTCACTGTTACAGCACCTTACCTTCAAATAAAACTGGCATTGATGACGAATTGTGATATCTATGACCTGAACACAAATTAGGAGCATGAAAATCTTTCTGCTTTCCTTCCTCCTGGCCACACCCATCCACCTCTTCCTTCCACTCAGTCCTGAGTGCTTGACCAGTCCCAGGGTTGTGGTGCTCTATACCCGTGTTTTCGCAGGGATTCCAACCATCCTTTCTATGGCATCCTACCACAGCTACCTGATGTCTAGGTAGACTGGTGAGTTTGCATACTTTCCTCTCTGCTGCCAGTACAAAAATGACACCAGATTTTGCAAATGACCCTTTCATCCATTGTGGTAAGTGCTGGGTCTGGGCTTCAGCTTTCAACAGTTTTATTTCCCAAGTGAGCTTTTCTCCATAGGTAGGCAGAAAGCAGTAGGTTGATGGAAGACAGACAGGATCTATTTAACTCCCTGCCAGCTTGGTGTAATGGTCTGCACCAGTGTGCTGTCTTGAAAAAAAAAAAAAAATGGAAAAGAGGAAAAGTATCAGGCAATCTGGTTTGTTTTCATTTAGAGGGAGAAATGGAGACATTTTGAGAGATTAAGTGATATGCCTAAGGCTGGGCAGGGGGTCTGACCAGAGCTCAGGCTTGAATTTACTATTGCCGGGTTGTGTAACTTGAGCTCAAGACTTTTTCTAACCTTTAAATAAAACGAATTTAAAGCCAAGCAGTTGCAGTTCTTTCTGGAATGGCTTCTTTCACACCACCCCAGTAAATTTAAGGGTATTAGAAAGTTTAAGGATAAACACGGGTCGCAGTATCCTGCATTTTCTTGAAGCCTCTTAGTGGATTCTGAGAACATAATTTCTAATTTATCATGGTGAAAAGTAGCACCTGCGGTGGGTTTATGTGTTTGCAAATGCCAAATGTAATGTTTCAAAGGAAGCACAAGATGAAATGAAAATGAGAGCAGAAAGGTACCTAGCTGTCAGTAGCCTTAAGACTGTTTATGAAAACCCGAGATGACCTGCAGCTTTAAGTGACATTGATTGGCGTGCTTTAACTTGGTGCTAATGGACTAATGACTTGTAAAGCTCTGAACATTCGAAGAGGAAAAAAAAAAAAAAAGGAAGAAAGACTGGCATCTGTGAAAGATGTGGATTGCAAGCTGTGGTATTCATCTGATTTTCCCAATAAGTGTGAAATACACGGGACACAGCACAGAATTGTAATTGTTGCTATTAAGAAACAAATAAACCCTCCAATAACAAAGCCTTTTGTCTTTAGGAATAGAACATGTTGAAATGAGTACTTTCAATTGGAGCCTTTTGACACTGGAGGCAAACCTTGCTACAATTCAGCAGCATGTCTGAACAGTCCCGAATCTTCAGTATAAAGGAAAGAGTACTAAGGGAATAAAGCTAAAAACATGAGAAAAACTCTTCCTCCTCTGGCTACAGAAGACATACAAACCACCTTTGATTCTTGTTTACCTCCTTAACTTCGCTCGGATGTTTGGGATAAAAGGGAGGATAAGATTTGTGTTAAAATTTCCAGCAGAGTGGTGACTGTTTCTTCTTTTTCTCCTTTTATTATCCTGAGTAAAACGTGCCACTACAAGAATCCTTTTGAGACGTGAAACACTGCTGAAAGGTCACTGTTTAGAGCACGGCCGATCTAACACAAGACACTGCTAATGTATTGGTTCTGTGATGAATATGTTGACAAACAGATGAATTTTAATAATTAATCATGATAAAACTAAGGCAAGTTAATAATTTAGAGACTGATAATGGAGAGTGGTGTGACTCCTTAGTAGGCAGTTTCTGTTAAGTTTCACCTCTGTTAATTTTAACCAAAAGGAGCACTTGTCACTTTTAATTATCAATGAGCTCTTGGAGCTGTATGTCTGGCACAGAGGAGGTCAGCTCCAGTAAATATTAACAGTTCAGGGACAGAAATTCAGGGAGCATATATAAAGTCAGTCTGGAGCTAATCAATGTGGCTCATTGCTCAGGCTCTATGTTGGTTTTACCTTAGTAGTGTATTAGCAGAAAACAAATAAAACGGTGAAAAGGTGAATAGAGAGAAAGCAGATGTTTGTCATCCACAGAAAGTTAATGTGAAGCTCTGATCTCACTAGTGGAGGTGGCAGAGTTGTTATCATCTCTAACAGAAACAGAGTTCACCTAAATAAATGCTGTTTTTCACCAGAAAGTTCTTTTGACCTGTCCATCATTCCTGAACATGTGAGATGTAGCTAGCCATGCTTTTGTCAATCAGGTTGCCTCTTCAAACACTTTTTGTATTTTTTTAATCTAAATAGCTCATTTCATTAGAAAGAAGTAAGAGACCCTATGAGATCTTTCTCCAACCTTTGTGAAAACCAGTAGCTAGAGATGAGGGGGTCTAAATGTGGAGGGAAGTATGTGTGTGTGGAGGGAAGGATGCATGCACCCTGACCCTGCAGCCGCTACTCCATGCTGCCCCAGCAGCCACAATGGAAAGACAGGAGTGGTGCCATTGGTTAGAGCCCACTGAAACTTGAGAGAGGAGATCCAGGGGTACATAAGGCAGGAATTTGAAGGAAATTAGGCTACAGCAATTCTATTACTGAAGGTTTGAATTTTGCTTTTATATCCTAACTGGTAAATGCACCATGCTTTCTCAAGGCTGAATATGCTGTTATGCAGGTTGTTGCATCTCCATACAAGAATGCCAGCGTGGCATTAGATGCTGCAGTGCCTGAGCATTGACTTGTGTTTTGTCCTAGTTTACAGTAGGAAATTCCTGGAATACTGGGACTACTGAGGTACCTATTCAGATATCAGAACCATTTGGCAAGCTTCTAAGGGCGGCCGCTGTAGTCCATATGTTATTTTAGTAATTTTACAAAGCTCTTTGATAAACAGAGGTTGACATTTCTGAGGAACCTTGTTCTCTTCACCCTTGTGGTGGTCAGAGTTGGCTAGTGGAGAGGAAACTCTTCACGTGGTGCAGCTCAGGTTACACAAATCAGGTGATTTAACAGACTTTCCAATGTTCGCTGTTTAAATAGCTGCTTTTGTTCCAGACTTGGACAAGATTTCAGAGGGCTGCCATTTTCCTCTCAACAGTCTTGTTTGTAAAAGTTGTCCCTTCATGTCAAGACATGAAGTGGTTTTAAAACAAGGAATAATAAAGCAGGGCAGTAAGTAGTTAAAGTATAGAGTGTGTAATATTCAGAGTTACTTTACTTGGCCTCAGCACTGTATCGGTGGCAAAGAAAATTAACACTAAAAATATGCATGCGAAGAACGGCTGCTTCTGAGAAGTGTTCTGAGCAGTGCCCGCTTGCCACTCTTACATCTCTGAGTGTGTGATCTTGTCTCTGTTAGCTATTTGTTTTGGCCACACTCCAAAGGATTTGTACTATGGGCTGTTTTGTCACTGCAGTTGACATAACTCACGGTTTTCTCTTTGTTTTTTCACTAGGGATAGCTGTATTTGTTGTACCACACAGGATAACTTCATCTCATGGTTTGCAATTCCATGTCATGTTGCACTGATGTGTGACGGAGCCATGTCCTGTCATGATTTTATGTCATATGACAAGACTTCTTCCTCATAAATCAACACACCTTGATTAATTTGCAGCATTGGGTCAAGTTATTCGATCTTCAAAGTTTCAGGAGTCCTGGAGACCCAAAACTATTTCAGAACCGTAACAAAGCTTTACACTAAGCTGATGGGGTGTGAGATACACCCCATAAAATCACCATTGTCTCATAGACAACCTTAGCGACACATTCCAGCCTAAGGCTATTACGAAAAATATTCCTTAACTGGCTAGCAAGCATGGCTGGCGATATAAATGTGCTTTAGGCATTTATTCCTCCAATGACACAACTTGTGTATATCTGCACCTGCCAGTTTCCAACTGACTTTAATGAAAGGGGTTCCCAATAGTCTGTCCTCCTTACTCCCTAAATCCATTGCACAGCAGTACAATGTACTGTAGCAGCTGTATGGATGTTTGAAAGAATGACAGCACCCACTGCACCATCTATGCATGGGGATCTGTGATCCATAAATCATTAAATTTATGTGTAGCAACCAATTGCACAAAATATGACACTGAAGGTATGAACAGAGAGTGTTACCTGGCCAGAAAAGTAGAGCCATGCCTGTCTTACAGTAAATCATAATTAATTGAACATGTGCTCAATAAAATATGCTAACAGCCTTGAAGTCATATGTGAACAGCATGCAATTATAGCAAGTGTCTGCATGAAAGGGTCAGATGTGTTTCACATGCCCTAAGAAGGCCAGTTACAAACCATCAGTGTTGAGAGCTAAGTCTGTGTCTCAAGGTTCACCAAATTCAACTCCCTTTATGTTAATACTATCACCTACTGGCTTATTTGTTGAGGTAATTGCATATGTTATTGCTCAATTACTGTAGACATTTTATTGTAATGGACTCATCTATAAATTTCAGGCGAAATTAGACTACATATCAGATTATCATTGTTATATCTACAGAGAGAAAGAGTTGCATCACATTTTAATGCATGATTAGTTGTATCGGTAGTCAGCAGCTTCTTTTCTGCAGGCTGGAAGAAGAGTATTATTGCATTCTTTCTTAAAACCATATGCTTTTGAGTTAGATTCTGTATAAATTTATAGAAGTGTATAGAAGATTTTGAGAATCTTGTAAGTTTTTCAAAAGTTGAGTGTTTTTGATAAGTGACAGAAGTGAGTGCCAAGCATTGAATTACAAAAAAACCCACTCAAGTTTTACTCCTTGCCAATAATTAAAATCTTTGCAGAATATAAAACTCTGGAGATCTTTTATTTTTCCAGATTTGTACTTAAGTCATAACATCAATAGCTATTTATATTTTCAATACAATCTATGGACAAGAAGATAAATTAAGGCTAGCTTGTTTGTGATTTATTGCAAAAGGGTTATCTAGTAGGTTTTGATCTCAGGCCAGCAGAACGCCCTTGCACTTTAACTGTAAATAATTTTTCTCAAGTTGTAAAAAGTCAGCTCTCTCCCACAAGCTCACAGACTTGTTGAATGGCTAAATTTGCCTCTTTCATTTTGGCTTTTACTACATTTTAAACAATGGACCATCACATATATTCCTTCCATAAACAAATGGGGCAATGAAGTGATTTTTCTATGTGACTTAAAAGTAACAAGAGCAAAACCTAGGAGCAAACAAGCTTGCTTTAGGATTGAAGTGAATCATAGCCACTGGGTGTGTATGGTAGTGACTTCAGCTTTATCTCCTTGCACTGCTCTGCAGTCTCATCCTTTCAGCACCCTGTGACACATCCCTATCTTCTCTCTACAATGGAAACCCACCTTTATCTGTTTGTCGAAGGAATGACTAGTGAAAAAGACAAAGGGTCTTATCCTGCTAAGTGCTAAGCTTAGCCTTAAGTCTTGCATTCCCTTAGCTATCCCAATGATTAAGATGTTCAGGTTTGCCTATTCTGCATTAAGTAGGGCAGAGTGGGGAGTTTCAAGTGCTCATTTCTGTTGTGCTTGCTTCTGTCCACTAATTTGATCCCTAGCTTTTATTTGGTTGCTCTGTGGTAGCCTCAAGGCTGGTGCAAAGGAAAAAGTAAAACCTGTTACATAAACCAGATAAGGAAAATACCAGTCAGTTCCTATGGGAGTTTATCTGTTTTAAATTACTTTTGCATGATTGATGTTGTATGCTGAGCTAAGAAGAAAGTAAAGCAGGTTGACAGTGCCTCTGGCCATTTTCAGACTCTTGTGGAAAGGTTAGTCCTCCTTTTGCAGTAGTTGGGAGTTGTCCACTTGGCCTGATCAGAAGAGAATAGTGAAGACCATAAAACCAACCGTGAAAAAAAGTCAGTGTTTTCTTCCTGTGGGCTCAGACCTATCATGTTGTAACTGCCTGTATCTTCCTAGTGGTCACAGGTTGCTTCTGAAACAAGCTGCGCAGTATCTAGAATGAAGGTGTACTCTCAGCATTCTGGTTTTAAGATAAATAAATAGGCTTGGGTTTTTCTTTGCCTTCATTTAGCAAAAGTTTTTCAGTTTGTTTTTCTCTGAAGATATAGGCAGGGCACAAAGTATTTCCATATGGTAAAACATGGAACATTTGGAACGTAAAGCTCAATCCCTGTAAATTGTTATTACTTGCTGGTTATACTAGAATGCCAAACACACTGTAGGATCTACCCAGAGATACCAGGAAGGCATGATTCCTCCACTGCACAGCTCCCCAAATTAGTGTGGGTGCAGAGAAGGCAGTACAGACCAGAGGAAATAATGTTAAAATGGAAGTCAACTCTGCTTGGCATAATTGTTTCTTAAGGGTATTTCATGGGTAATGAAGCTAAACAGCTTAGTTTCATTATCCAAGCTGAGATAAATGAGTGGGGAATACATTTCAATTCGTTCTCTAAGCCTCCATGTGATTTGTCTCCAGTCAAGTCATGGTCTGTTCAACACAACACCATGCTTGTAGGAGTTGGACTTGTAGATGCAATCAGAACTTTAGTTGCCCAAAATACATGAAGTCTATGTTTTTATGAGGATTGAGTGATTGCACAAATAAAGATGTACTGACTAATTAGTTTGGGGTCACTGCAAGCCATCATTTCTTTGGAATGTCCCATCCCTTTGTATGGAGCTGAGGCACTCTCACTGTGCTCAAAGCCCATCCAAGATGGGAAGAAGAAAACTGGAGTGTTGCTGGAGTCATAGGGCAATTGGCTGGCAACACTGGGCAGCTTACTTCTGGATGTTTGACCTTGGTGTAAGGGTGTAAACAAGAATATTATCTGGCGTGTTATAAAGAACAGCCCTGTTCCTTCAAAAGTGCTCTGAAAACAGAGCAGGATATGTAGGGCAGAGCTGGGAAATGAAGCAGCTGGTGTAGGGCTGCAAAAATAGTGACCAGTCTGTGTTCCTGAACTGGGGTACATGCGCTAATTCCTGCCTCTGAGAGGGAAATTGGTACTGTTCTTTAGGAATTTGGACTTAACAGCATGTCTTGTACAGTTTTAACTGTGTCACTTTATAATTGCTTTTAGCTGCAATGCAATGATCTTAAAGCAATGAAAGTAAGAAGTGTAAGATGACATGAAGAGAGCAAAACCCTTGGCTGGCCTCTCCCTACCTCTTCCCAGTAGGGCTCTGGTTGAGGTTTGGCTGGTCATGTTTATCTTGGGAATGTGTCTTTACATGTCTTACGCTCTTCAACCCAAGTAACTCTCTCCAAAGCAGCATTTGTGTTTCCTCTTGTGTAGTGAATGCACAAAGGGAGTAGAAAAGCTTTCATGAACCAAGTCTATTTCCACATGAAGTTGGGGGTGGGAAACACTCACTGGTACCCATGGAATTGATATTTGCCTTCACTTACTTGATAGATTACATTATCCAGGAGGTAGAATATTCCATTTTGAGATCTTTGACAACCCTATACTAATTACTACTCATTAACAGTCATTGTGCTGTTCTTCAGGTAGTGAGTAGAAAGCAGAAGCTGCCATCAGTGTGTAAGATCTAGAGGCATGAGACACATCATAAGGCTATCTGCCTGGCTCATTTGCTCCTGTGCCCTCCTATGATCTCAAAAATCTGCTGCCACTCTGCACTCTGTGGAAAAGCCATAATATGCAAAGCAAACATGATGCTGGTGATGCAACATTAAGCAACTGATGATGTTAAGAAATGTACTAATACTCATTTCTTGAGGCCGTCTGGTCTGCTTTAGCCCTCCTGAGCCTCTTTAATAGATGAATACTGTGTATTACACAATGAAGTGCTCTAGGATAAAAGTCTTCATGGTATTGTTGCTACATTCTCTAAAATTATTAATTTCTGATTGTTATTTCTTCTTTCTCTCTCTTCATATGTAGCATGTATGTCTGCAATGTAGATACGTTCTGAAAGAGAATTTTATATGTCATCTCTCTTGGGGAGATTCTTTTCTCTGAATAATGAGTGCTAGTGGCACTGAGTTAATGAATTTTTGTTCTTTCAGCAAGAACTTTCACCAGAGACATGTCAGTAATAGCACAGCGCTGAATGTAAGTGGAATATAAATTTTATACAGTTGAAATGCCTGCTTTGATGGAAGGGGGCAGAATTACAAATGTCAGATATTCCAAACTGTTTTGAGATGACTGGATTCATTTGAAATACAGCTCCGGTGCTGAGAAACAGCCTGGGGGTAGATTGGTCTTGTTTACCTACTGACATGTTCCTTCTGTAGCTGTTTGCCTGTGCAGAAATTTGCCCATGCAGAGCCGTGTGCTTTGGGGAGGCAGGTTCATTTCAGACCTTTTGACTGATTTTCTTTAGAGTGTCGGGTTTGTCAAACAGAATGGGGGAAAGAAAAAGTGTTGCACTGTTTTTAAGGTTTAAAAAAAAATAAAAAATCTCAGCATTCATTTGAGAATTTAAATTATTTTGTTGCCTCAGTTCTTATGCAGCGTCCTAGTGCAGTGTTGCATCACCTGGAAGAGATACCAAATGTTTTTCATTCTAACATTGAAGAGCTAGCCAAGGGACCCAGTGTAAAAGGTGATATCCGCACTGGTATGCTGTGGTGCTGTTTCCTTATTGGGTTTGTTATTTCCCATGTTGTGTTGAAAGCAAGTCAAATAGTACTGCCAAGCAGTTCCTTTGCTCTCTTAGATCCCACCCCAACCCACACATCCTGCTTGGGGCTTTGGAGTAAAAGAGAAGGAAATGTGAGTCTCCCCGTGACAGCATTGTTTATAAAGATTTATTATATCTGTTATTGTTGTCCTTGATGGCACCTTTAAAGATTGGGGCCTAATTGCAGTAGTTGCATTGCAAATGTGGTATAAAAAAGCAGACACCAACACGAAGACACTTGTTTATGAAGACACTTGACCTTGCTGGCCACAAGTGAAACAGGTGTGGGAGATGATACAGGGGAGAGAAAGCACAAGATAATACAGGCAAAGCGTATACATACACACAAAGATATGCAGAAACTAAAATGTGTTCTGCTGGGGTGTCACACACTAATAGACTGGATCAGTTTTTGAAGAAGAGTCAAGACTGAGCAAAGTGGCTGGACTTGGTGCTTATCAGGAGAGTTAGCCAGGGAGAGTAAAACCCTCAGTAATGATGGCTCTGAAGATTTACATTTGCTTTGGAATTTGCTTTTAGAAAAGCATGAAAAATTATGTATAAACAAAGTCTGTAGCCACCTATTTAAAGTAGGGCATTTCAGTACCTCTGAGGATGATGGACTGACCACATTCTGTGTGCTACTTCAGGCCAGTTTTTGTATTAGGACATTAGGATCAGATCTCAGCGAATAATTCAGTTGTGGTTATTTAATAAGCTTTATCTTTGCTGAGCATAAAATACAGTTCTCCTGAATCCATTATTGTGTAACTTCTAGAAATTGTTTCCTGACAATCTGCTTCTGACAGAATTATTCATAGCATTTCCTGGAGTCACTAAGCCTTGACCCAGACGCCAAACAGCTGCTCAAGCTGGGGTGTGGGACATCACTCAGCCTGTGGGAGAGAGACCAATGCTCTGTACTGTTTTGTGTGAGCATACCTGTAACACCCTGCCTTGCCTTTCTGTTGCGGAAGAACACACAGCTTCAAGACCACTCTTCTTTTGTGTTTGGGAACATTGCAGCACCCTGTTGTGTCCCTGTGGCTGATTTCTGAGTTGGGGCATGAGCTGTGATACAAGAACCAAAAAGGAATGGTTAAGGAAGGGTAGAAGATTTTTTTTTCTAAAGTCTTTTTTCTGTCTCTTCCTTCTGGAAACACTGGGGCATGAGTTTCAGGATAGCACAGAGATAGCTTGTTGCCTTCAGCAAGAATACACTGAAAAGCACATTTGCTGGAATCACAGTTTTGCTTATTGTTGCCACGAAGCAGCAACCTGGTGAACCTGGTGATAAATCTTGGTAAAGCCCACAGCCATGACGAAGTGAAGTATGGCAAAAACCTGCAAAGGAGAAAGTGAAGACAATGGAAGAGGCATTGATTTGATTGTGATAGCTGCTAAACAAAGTGGACTGACAAAAACCATTAATGCCCCTTACAGCTGCCTCCACGGGAGGTCTGCTGCCAAACAAGAGAGGAAATGGAGGGGGTGAGTTATATGCCACTGTAAGACAGATTGCTTCTTATGCTCGATGAAGCCACAGTTGCTGGCTAGTGGATGTGCTGGCATATGAGAGGGAGGCCTGGACATTTGCTTTCTGACAGGGCATCCTGGAAGAGAGATGATGAAAGAGTGTTGCTTGCAGTGGGCTGGAGCATTTGTCTGTGAGAAGTGCCTAGGCTCTGCTGCTGCTCTGGGAGACATGCTGGGTCACTTGAAAATGCACTGCTCTTGCACAGGGCAGCACTGGGTGCTGAAAGTAGTTTTGGCACAAGTCCTTAGTGTAACCAGTCTTCTTCCTGGATTTCTCGTGTTGATGTGTGTAGTCTTAGTGGCTTTGTTGTATGATGAGCCTTTTTATACTCAAACATAATCAAGTACTGCTGCGTAAGTATAGGGTTCTGGGAAGCTGGGGAGCAGAGCGTGGTGATGAGGCAGACCGGAGGAATTCTTCTCAGGCAGGAGTGCCTGCAGACGGTTTGTTAAACTCCTCCCTTTTGGTTTTCCTCCACTCTTCCTGCAGTATCAAATTATTCATGTTTGGGTCTATGTACATTTACAGATCTGCTTTAAGACCATGTCTAAGCTCATTATTCTTTCTCAAAATAGTTTCCACATTGGCCATGGTTAGAGACACCATTTGTATCACTGCTAATCTGTACAAAATTTTGCTGAATCAATGAGATCCTTTGAGATCATGGGGCCATTCTACACAAACTCAGGTTGTCTGAATAGTAGAGGAAGAAAAGGCAGCCACAAACTGAACATTTTCTGATTGATAATGACCAGCCGAGATGACTAAAAGCAGGATGCTAGCTGCAGTGCTCATTCTTTCTTGTTTTAAAGTTTCTGTGACTAGCAACTTGAAAAACACAAATAAATGTTGCAGTAATCAACAGACATGAAGTTTAATTACAGTGCACTCAGACAGCTTAGCTGGTTTTAAAGTGATGCTTGGCTGAAAGAATGATTTTTCTGTTTTACCGTTTCATTCTTTCACTGGATGTTTTCACGTTACAGACAACTGTCTGTACTATGTGAGTGACAGTGTCTTAAAATACTGTGGATTTTGGTAGCAAGTCAGAGTTGGCTTGTTTACTCATGTGAGGTCTAGTGGACCAGGGGCCTGGTAGCCCCAGTGGAAACTTTGTCACTGAAACTGTTCTACTTTCAAATGCCCATAGTTTTTCAATTTCATGTGAAGAAAGATAATGTACTCAAAGTTACAAATAGAGGCAAATAAAGTGAGATTGCTGAATGTTTTCACCTAACAAATGGATTTTGTCCAACTCATGATTCCTTCCTTGGCAGCAAAGCTGATTTACAGGGTTCTCTGTGCTCCCAGTCCTTCTTTTGCTTGCTATTACAGTATCACAGTGTAGTAAGGGTTGGGAGGGACCTCTGGAGATCATCTAGTCCAACCATCCTTGGAGTCGGTTCTCCTGGAGCAGATTACACAGGGACATATCCAGGCTGGTTTTGAATATCTCCAGAGATGGAGATTTCACCTTTCTGGGCAGCCAGTTCCAGCGCTCTGCCACTGTCAAGGTAGAGAAGTTTCTTTTTATCTTTAGGTAGATTCTCTTGCATTCCAGTTTATGCCCATTGCCCTTTGCCCTGACAGTGGTTGCCATTGTAGGAGAGTCCTGACACCTACCCTTCAAAATATTTAAGTGTTGATGAGGTGCCCTCTCAAGTCTTCTCTTCCCCAAGCTAAAGAGTTGCAGTTTTCTCAGCCTTTCCACATTAAGAGACAAAACTCAGTCCCACTTCTCCAGATTCTTCTGTTTGTTGGGCAGTGTTATAACCTTATTGACACAATTTAAGTTGACAAATAAAGACTTAGAAGAGATTGAGTTGATTTTCCTCTCCCCTCCATGTTACTTTTCCAATGCAGCCTGTAATACCTCAGAATTATCAACATAACAGGGCAAACAGTGAGCTGCTTTCCCCATTCCCAGGTAATGGTAACAACATTTTCTTAAGCTGCAAATACCATTGGTGCCTGCTCTAATGTCCCTCCTTTCCATAGTTGGAACACCTGCTGTGTTACTCTCTTTAGTTTCCATGTCCTTCCTTAAGTGTCTCAGAAGCAAGCGGCTACTGTGTGTGCATAGAATTGCTGGGTCCTAGGACTTTTATTTCCATTACTTTCATCAGGACAACACTAATGAGGTATGAAATCATGCTGGCCATGAGACATTTTCGAAGCAAATTCTCCTCTAAAATAAGCAGGCATCTGGGCCTGATGGAGCAGGGCAAGTTGCATGGTGCAGAGAGGGCTTTGGAGAGTCATGTTTGAAGGCTGGTGGTGACATTTCTGCTTTTCTTCCTTATATGGTTCATTACTACAGTTTGTTTGTTTTCATAATTGCTCTCTGTTGATGAGTCTCTGTGGACTGTAATGTCTGTAGAACAATGTGTAGGATTCAAAGAAAAGAAAGGGTTTGTCTGTTGCGCTATATGCACTGTGGGATACTGTGAATTACGAATTTCAGGAACCCTCTGTCCATTGAACCTAATTCTAAACCAGCTGTAATATAAATCCTTTATTTTAACTATCACATCATATTTTGTAGCAGCATATTTGCTGTATAGCAGCAGTGCAGTGCCTAATGTACTTACATAAGATCAGGGCTTCCTTGGCTCTACTTCTACACATGCCAGAGGCCTTTCAGCGGAAAGGAGCTAACTTTGCACAGGCAAAAAGTTTGAAGAGAAGGGAGTATTTTCACCTTTATCCTGAGGAAGAGGCAGACTGAAAAATTAACAGACTTGCCCACAATCTCCAAGGGTCTTTGCAGATGAGCTGGTGATGACATCTTCTGAGTCCTGGTACTTCATCACAGATCCACAACACATTTATTTGCCATCCCCTAATGCAGCAGCAGTTTGTTGTGAAGTACCTGCAGTGCCATTAAAAACTAAGTTCTTTAAGAATTGTAACCAATGAGGGCACTCAAAGCATTTCTAGAGGAAATAGTGAGATGTTCAATGTAATTAACAATAAATCAAAATACTTGATTACCCAGCAATGCAAACATGAAATCCTTCCTGAATAAAGCTGGAGAAAGCCTGGCAGTATCAGACTGCTGTGGCACATCCTCCTGACTGCTCCATGTAGTGCTGTGGAATGGATGCAGAATGAAACATAAGATTAAAAAGGAAAAAACAGACCTGGGCTACTTTGATCTGAGGCCAAGAGCAAGAATGTGCCCCCATCACCTCTGACATCTTGTAGCAGAGCGTCAGGGCACAGAAAGGGAAATCCAGAATGGCAAATTGCAGCTTTGAAATTCCAAATTCAGCATTAAAGAAAATTGAAACGTGGCTGAGCAGGGTGGTGGTCCCCTGGAGTAATCACCTGCAGCACTCTTTTCAAACAAATGCTCTGAAAAAAGCCATGGGGTGACCAACAAAGGGGCGGAAAGCTAATTTTCCATTTACCTTTTGCAATAAATGGTGGTAAACGATGACTCCTGCTCCTAGAGGTAGAATGCTGCAAGGCTAGAAATTCTGTGTTATGACACTCCAGGCAAAATACAAAATAATTGCCCCCTCTCCAATCTCTATAAGAGGAAAACGAGATTAAGACACTGTTGTTGTGTAAAGACACAAAGAATTGAAGTTAACAAGCTAGGCAAAGGAAGACAGTGAAGATTTAGCCAAACAAAGGAAATGTCTATAGTTTTCTGAATCCCAGCTGTTAAAAAAAAATCCATGAATTGAGGTGACATATGGATAAAGCAGCATTGCTTCAGCTTTCTGGATTCAAATGGTGCTTTTAATTGGGTTTTCAGTATATGTGCTTGCTGTTCAGAATTGCGTTTGGGGGAACCTGCTGGGAAGTTTTCTTTTAATGTATTGTTTTAGCAACATTCTTGTTTTCTAACATTCTGCTAAGATCAATATTTAAAGGATGTAAGAGCACTCAAGTAATTCTACTTAGAATTTTGAATGAACATTTTGGGGAATTGTTCTTTTTCAGTTTTCCTTTCTTTCCATTTGGTTATCAATATGCTCGAGATAAGCAGACAAATCCTGTTCATCTCCTATTGATTTTGGACTAAGTGAGCAATCAGCCCCCATAACTCTACTCCTCTGCGTGCTCAGATAACATCTGTAAAAGCAAAGATGCAGTAACAGACGTGAGAACCAGGTACAGATACATTGTTTTTACAAGGGAATCACTTAATAGAAACAGAATAAAAATGAAGTGAGTACAGCGAGCCACTTTGGGAAGGCTACCTGAATTATTTCTGCTCTTGAAAGTAGTAGTGACTGAAAGCATCATTTTTTTTCTAAACCAGTGGGGGAATTCCCCCTTAACAAAAGCTAGACTGCGTATGTGAAGCAATTAGTGCAATATACTACAGTGTTACAGAGCACAAGCGTTTTGTTTTTAAATTTTGCAATAGAAGAGGCCAAATACCATTATATATTACATTAATGAGATTGCTGCTTTTAATGGAGCCCCTGTGCGCTGCACTGCACTGTATGCAGATTTGCTAGTTAATAAGCCTGAACGGTGTTTCTGTTCATGGAAAATGAATCTGAAACGTTTGTCAGATTATCTGTTTGGCATGCCTGACTGGTGTCTGGAGTGGCACTTTGCTAATGTGCTATTACTCAGTGTCATTAACCCACAGAGTGATTGAAAGGTGAATTTATATTTGCATCATGCTGCTTAGAACAGGCGGTGCTCTGGATTAATCTGCTGCCCTGTGAAATGATGCTGCACAGAATAAAACGAACTGTGCATCTCAGAAAGCTCACATTCCTAACTCCTGGTAGCTTTAATCATTAGAGAAGTGTCCCGTTGTGATTATGGTAAAATGTAGTGATGCACTTGCTTGTGTGAATGTTTGTTCGTTAGCTGTCTGTTCTACATCGTTAGAAATCAAAAGTTTGTTATAATTCCTGTGAAAAGCTTCAGAGTGCTTTACTCATCAGCACTGAATACACATAAAATATTTTGGCAGCTGTAATATGTATGCATAGCTTTGAAATTAAAAACAAGGGGGAGTTAGTCTGAGAAATGCAGAGCTTGTTCTTTTTTCCTTATTGATCATGAAACTGTGTCTGTTTGCATGCAGTAGATTACTTTCATCCTGCAGTGTCTTTCCTTCTCCAATGGAAGTGAAGAAGCCTTACTTTCCTTCCAGAAGTGGAACCATCACTGTTAGTTTGTTTTGGTTTAAATAGCTAGCTGTATCCCCTTTGATGTCTTGCATCTCATAGCATTTTCACAAGCAATATTCCTTGCAAGCAGCTTTCATTCAGGTGGATTTTGGAGCTGAATCCTGATATGCAAGAAGATACAAACCCACAAAACGGTTTATTTCTTACTGGAAATGTAGAAGGGCGGGGATCAGAAGGAGAGTGGAGGTGATCTGTATGTGTTCTGATTTGACTTCTTTGTGTTTGGTTTTATACTGAAGTTTGAGTAGTAATTAGTTGTCTGGGTTTTTTGGATGGTTTTTAATTAATTTTGAAATGTTGGTGTAAAAATCCCCTTAGCAATTTTGTACCCTGCTTCACAACAGAGAGAGGAGTGTGGCATGCCATGGTAATCTCCCTTTGACTTTATATTCAGAGTTGGAAATGTTTTAAAATCCCAGTGAATGGGGATTATATTTACACATTGGCACTCGGGGATCCCATTCGGTGTGCAACCAAAATGCTCAGCACTCCAAAAAGTGTTGTACCCACAGAACCACACCATGAGAGCCTGTGACCAAACAGAACTGACAAAAAGGAAAAAAAGAAAAAGGTGTCAGTGAAGACCATGACATTAACAGATCATTGTGAAAGCCAGTGCAAAGCTGATCTTAAACGAGAGGTGTCACACAGTAATAAATGACTTCTGAAAATGGTGCTGACAGACAGACTAGTGTGTCCAGGATAAGGATGCTCACCCGCTGGTGCTGCATTACTTGCTTCGCTGGGACATTGCTTGTCCCACTCTTTACAAAAGTGCCTGTTCTTAGCCATTTTCCTCGTGGTGAGGATTAGTGGTACCTCTGATCTCTGTTTCTGAAGTTTAGACTTGGAAAATACTGGACTTGCTGTTCTTCTTGATTAGTGCTCTATTTTGTCTAATCAGATAGACATGCATTTTCTGTTGTCATTCCTTAATAATAATAAATGCACTGATGAGCCTAATTGTTAGAGCAATTAGACCTCAAACCCAGGAGCAGTCGCCCCTAATTTTTATTGTTCAAAAAAGGATAAATGCAGAGCAACCTTGAGTGTCTTTTCAGAGGCTGAAGCTTTGTAGCCTAAATACTGGGATTCTTCTGTGTGTTATTTTTACTGTTATTGGATGGTAAAACAAAGAAGAGAAATCCCGAGGAGTTCATCTACATTGACATGATAGATTATAAGAGCTTCTCCAGGGCATTTGTTCATCACGTATAGATAAACTCAATCTCTCTCTCCTTTTTCTGTAATGGAAAGATTGCTGCAATGTGGGAGTTAATTAGCAGAGCTGTTTATGAGAAGGGGGGTGGAGGGTTGTATGGGCATGGATAGACGGATGGATGAATAGATAGATGGTGAGATGATTCTAATATTAAAAAAGATCCAAGTGTAGACAGGATTGCAGAATTTCGAGTTTGCTCATGTTTATAAAAACAGAATTGCTACTTGCTGCCAACTCTGTAAAAGCTATTTATGATAGAGATAATCTTTTAGTTTGTGTGTGTGCACATGTGCTTTTGTTAACTGGAAAGCACTGGATATTGTGTAATCCCATTCAATAACAAGCAAATCCCTTCATGTCACCCAATGGAAGCAGAATAGGCAGCACAGAAAATAAAGGAAAAATAATTATGAAGTTTAAGAAATCATTACGGAGAGCCTGGAGTGGTGATGCAGTCCATTAGTTGAATTGTTATGCTGATGAGAACAGTATTCATGGTAGCAGCATTTATAAAGAGAAGGCAAAGCTATTAAGTCCATGTTTTATTTTCTTTTTATTTTTTTTCAATTTGGAAAAAACTTAGGAACTGCAATATATTCATGGACTTCTCTGCATTTCCTTTGAATGCTGATAAGGCAGTAGCTTTTTGTTTCCTATGACCAATAGTAATAGAAATCTGAGAAGATTCATAACTTCACTGTTTCTGATGGATTTCCATTCCTGGTTTGCAGTCAGTAAGGAAACGTAGACCAATGCAGTACTCTGCTACTTGAATTTTCACTCTGATGTTTATTTCATTTCAGTGTTTTATAAAAATACCCACATTATTTCAATTTAATTATGAAAGAAATAGAATAGCTCTTCAAGTTCAACTCTTGAAGACAGCCTATCTTGGTTTAGCTTAATCATAGGATCATGGAATGGATTGATTTGAAAGGGACCTCAAAGTTTCAACTCATCTGCCATGAGCAGGGACACCTGTCACTAGAACATGTTGCTCAAAGCCCCATCCAATCTGGCCTTGAACACTTCCAGTGATGGGAGTACCTACGATTGCTCTAGGCAATTAAAAATGTGATTTTTACTCAGAAGTTTTCTTTACAAATATGGATGTTAAAAAAAGCATCCTTGAAAGCACTACAATTATTTATAAAGTCCATTAGGAGGATGTACACAGATAGCTTTCATTTGGGGCAACCAAAATTAGTGCTAATTAGCCAGGATACAGTGATATATGTCAGTATTTCAGACAAAACATGATTTTGGGATTGTACAGAAGTACATTGAAACATGTGGTGAGATGAACTGTATTTTATAATTGCCTTTACCAGCACAATTCCAGCTTGACAATTATTTAATTCTTTGATTTAATGTGGGAAATAGTATGAGCGTGCTCATGTGAACGTAGAAGTACTGCTTAGGAAAGATCTTCAAAAGGAATGAGGACATCTCAAAGGGCCCCTTTGTTCTATTTGATCCCCCACTACCCCAGATTTGGGTTTTTTTTAACTTTTGGAGCTCTTCAGGCCCTGGGTTTAGGCATATTTCACCCAGACACACCACACTGCCTCACCCTGGGCAGGCCTTCCATTGCAACACACATCTCCCTGGGACTTCCTGACACTTCCTCTGCACTTGCTTCTCAAGGCAGAGTCATTCTTAAGGGAGGCTGTGAGATGTCCAGCTGCCCACTGTCTCCTTGCCATAACATGTCTCTCATGTCATCCGTGGATTTCTCCATTTCCTAAAGCTGCGTACAAGAATGCACATACAGCATAGCATAGCTGTATGATAAACATCGTCAACTAATTGTGCCAACTCTTCCACATGGTTTTTATATACAACAGCAGTACAGTGAGAGTCCTTCCATGGGATCTCACCACCTATAGGTGTTAGAGAGGTTCATAGTGCACACTTCTATGTAGGCCATGTTTTCAGTCAGTATTGGCTGAGATTCTTGCTAATGAAAGTTTCAAGGTGTTAAACTGGTGAAACTCACTTAGGGTAAACATCTTGCTGTCACTTGGAAAATTAGAAATGAGGCAGGGACTTGCTCCTTTGTCCGTGTGAGAAACCGCCCATCGCTCCTTCTTGAGTGCTTGGGGGGCTCTGCAATTGCTAGATTTTAAATTTTTTATTGTTTTGTTAGTTTAACCTGCAGTTGACCCATACAGATTTCATTCTCAGTGATGCCAAGTACTAGTAATGCATTTTCTGACACCCTGTAGAAATTATGCTGCCGGCATTGCAGTCTGGACCATAAGCCCGGGTGGAGCTTCTGGCGGGTTCATCCTCTGCTGGAGAGCCTTGTACAAGGCTGCTCTTTTATTATTTAGCAGCTTACTTATGGCATTACACTTGAACTCTGGAACTTTTCAAGTCCACTTCCCAGGGGTTCAAGGGCAATTATTAACCCCTGCAATGCCAGAAATCTCCAGGAAACAGAAACCCTTGAGGTGTGTATGTGCTTGGTTGGTGTGTACAGGGCATTTGCTTACTACTTAACCACATCAAATGAATTTATCTATCATCTTCTGTAACTCCCTCAAAGACATCTAGCATGAGGCTAAACCCCAAGAGCTGTCTGTCACCACCACACATGTCCCATTGCATAGTCCCTTAAAGTCAAAGTTTCTTGGCTTCCTTTAGACTTGACACAGTCAGGATTTCTCTCCTGATGTCTAATGGCATCATGTATTTACATGTCAACATTGACTGCAGAAAGAACTGTTTAGTCCAGTTGTTTCCAGAGCTTACCACTATATGGTACTGGTTTCTTCAAATGGACCTTGCAACTACATCTAAGCAAATTATGTCTGTTATAACATAAAGAAGACTAACAAAACAGATTCATTACCACACTGATTGCTGCTGATATTCACTTCTCGACACCTTCTTGCAAACATGATCCTGTAGGAAATCAATTTTAATTAAAAAACTCCACCATGATGAGTTAACTTTAACATTTCTTCTGTGCCTCAGCTTTTGGAACAACTGAAGGAAGGCAGAATTCATGTTTTCTTCTAGAATGTGTGAGAATTAAATTGCTTCTCATGAAGTAGAAGTTAAGAAAACCAACCAAATTCATTAATGAATTTGAATCTGCAGGTCAGGAAAGCATCAGGCAAGAGAATAATAATGCCAAGAAAACTTTGGTAATGAACAAGCAGAGTTCTTGTGGTGGCATGTACTTCCCTGTAGCTGCACACAGCAAAGAGGAAGCTGATTAGTGAGCACTCGTGATTCAGAAGGACTTTCTGAAGTCATCCTGTGCCTCCTGCTTGCTTTTCCCACTATGCTTTAAAGCACCGGGACAGCTCTCATGTCTTCTCTTTGAAAGAACAGGGAAACAAAATCCAACACCTGTGAGTGCTGGTAAAAGCTCCCTGGAACTGCTGGTTTGAGCCTCATGTTTTGGAAGAAGACATCCTTAGGTTCCCCCAGGCAGATTGTCAGAGTGGACTCTGTCTAAGACAAGAGGTTGCTGTTGGCAAGGTCTCTAGAAGTGCAAAAATCCTCGGGGAAAAAAAGCCAACCCTACAGCTATTTCCCCTGGGTGTTTTGGCCCATCTGTGCAATGGAGAAATGTTTCTTTTTAGGGAGATGAGCTGGATGGATATGGCACTTAGAGATCTTTGTGTTTTGTTCATTTTTCATACTACAGCTTAAACTTTCTCCTAGGGTGGATGCTACTTGCCAGGTGGTTGTAGCAAACCACTCTTCCAAACACATGGGGCTGATCCAGCTTTCATCAGTGCAGCTGCTCTGTCTGCCTTTCAGAGCGCAGTGGGAAGCTAAAAATGTGAATGGTATGGCATCAGCATGAATTTTGTCCTAAACAGAGCTATACTTCCCTTAGCTTCATAACTGTGGACTGTGAGTCAAAATAAAATGTGGCAAATCATTATGCAAATGAGTGTTATTTCTTTTGAGCTGCATCTTGCAAATGGATGTCTGCAGGCTGACAGAGACCTTGCCCTCATGTAGAGCTCTGAAAATGTCTGCAAAAGCAGGATGGCATCTTGGTGCATTGACTTGCAGGATTAGGATTGATAGGTTAAGGTGAGGGAAGAATGTAGAGGCATCAATTGTCATACAGAAAGTTACAGCTCAGGAGGGTTTTTCTATAGACTGTTTATCACACCTTCACAACTAGGTACCCACATGAAGACCCAAAATGATTCCAGTTCCTTTGTTAAAGGGTTATTAACTTTTAGTGGATATGAATTTAATCTAACCTATCTATTCGCATTAGACAGATCATGCATTATCACTGATGATTATTGGAATTCAACTTAAGCATTTGAAATTCCAACAGGATGCTATGAAAGTAAAATTAAGTAGGCAGTGACCACAGATAAGTGTGAAGCTGGCTATCCTGCCTTCATCAGGAAGGAAAAAATGCATTTTAAGCTTTGAAAAATAAGCAAGATGGTCTGAAAATCTTTCTGGTGTTGGCTGTTTTCATGTGCTTCTTCTGTTTGTATGAACTCTGAAATCCAGCATTTTTAACCTTCTGAATGTGAGGTTTATTTTTCAGCTATAAAGTTTGTATCATAAAATTCATTAACAAATGGATGGGGAATTAAGCTGTGAGAACAGAAATTAATAATGAAGGCCCTATGAGGCAGCTCTCCTCTCCATCGCCAACAGACCAACAAATGGGGAGACAGAATCAGAAGTTATCCACCTCTGGGTAATTCTTGTTGTTGGTTTACAAGGTAGCATTTGCATTTTGGTGGGTAAAACCAGATCTGCTGTGCCATCCTGTGACATTTTACTAGGTCATCTGGCAGGAAAGATTTGTGTTTGTGATTTATCACATACGTAAATTGCACTGCGGTTTTTTTTATGCTTCAAACTCGGGTTAGTCTGAGTTTCAAATTAAGAGGGACCTTGAGGGAGAGAAAGACTTTAGGGATTGATTGTCAGATCCTTATATTGTCTTTTTTCCCCCATATTTTACACTGTGAATAAAAAAAGGTTACTTTCTACCTTTCAAAATGTGAAAGTGATTCTAGAGTGCCTACTAGGGCAGCCAAATATTGAATAGAGAGGCTCACAGGACAGGTTTGGGAATATTTATTCATTTAATTTTCTTTCACCAAAACTAGCAGCTAATGCTTGAATTTTTAATATTGCTCCTGGTATACCTGGTCCTACATGGAAAATAAGGCTGCTCCTGGGAATCCTGTTAAATCTACAGCTGCTATATCTAGTATGAATCATTAATCTTCAGAGAAATCAGAGGTCCATTTTGGTACTCCATGGTTTAGGCTTTTGCATCTGTGGGAGGGAGGAAAGGGGGTGTGCACTTACCATCTCAGTAACTGTGTGTGGACCAGAATTGAAAAGCTCAGTTCGAAGTGATGGGAAGACAGTAGGAGCTTGGTCCTGTGTGTCGAGGAAGAGAAGGGGATGTCATCCATTTAGGTCTGCTGGACTGCTGGTAGATAACAAGAGAATTAAGTAGTGTCAACAAGTGATTTTTGCTCCATACTGCCTTTCTGAGGAAAAGCCAGCAGGAAGAAGCCCCTAACCAAGCACTATTTATATTTAAATTCAAATTCCTCTTTGAGTATCCAAATTCATTAAGCACTTCCTTATCTGAATTGCTTTTGCTAAGCTTTCTTGTGACTTTATGACTCTTCTGAAGTCCTCCAGTGTCCCTCATGTTCCGAGGAGGTCATGCCATCAAGACTAATGTGGGGAGCACAGATCAGGCCCAGGCATGGACTTGATCCTCCCTCAAGCGGATCCTCCTTCTCACTTGATCCTCCTGTGGTCTGAGGCACCTCACTGTGGCTCAGCTTCAGTGGTGGGATGTTAGAAAGGAGCATAGACCTTGGAGAAGAGCGTTCCAGCTGTGAGTCCCTTTGACACCACAACTCCTGCACCCAGTTCTTGAAGGTAGTATGGCATCAGGCTGTCAAGTATGTCCTGACTAGCTTGAGGCAGGGAAGGGTTTCAGCACATACAGTTGATGGGAGCAGCCTTACAGCTAGTTAATCTTTGGGATGTCTGTGAAAATTGTGCTGCTGGCTTCAGTGTTCTCTGTAGATTCTGTATACAAAATGGGTTATTGGAACCTAGAGGCTCCTCTCAGGGTTTGAGTTTTGTTTATTTTAGGTATTTATTTTTTGCTTAGCTTAAAATTTTAAGAAAAAATTAAGGTCTTGGGTTTTGTTTGTTTTTAACCTTCATAGTAAAAATAACATCAGTATTACCAGAAAACGATTGAGCGTCACAGATGAGGAAATCTCTATGGAAATCTGAGGGCTTAAAATTTACCTCTGTGAAAGAAGCAGGAAAGCAAGTCACAGGGTATATGTGAGGATCAGTTTCTGTACTTAAGATGATACATTCTTGTTGTCTGCATGAACACTTGGGTACAACTCACACATTTGTTGACCACTTCCTTCACTGTGTCAGCTGAAATGAAGGAAAGGTGAACATAAAAGGACACCTGAGTTGTTTCATCACCTTATCACAGTATCACAGTAATGATGAGGCTGGGAAAGACCTTAAAGATCATCCAGTCCAACCTAAAACCAACCTAGTAACCCTAAACATCTGACATCTAGATCTAGGTCATAGACCTTAGACTGTCTTGTAGGAATAAGTGCTGTGCATGAGGCAGGGGTAGCAGCAGTGTACATTTGACTTGAGTGATGCCATGTGATGCATGATCTGCATGAATGTTAATCTTTGTTTAGATTTGAGGATCGAAGTAAAGATCTAGAATGTAGGAACAGGCCTGTATTTCAGCCGTCCCTACTATGTAGTCAGTGGAGTGTTTTCATGCTTTCACATGCTTTCTTAGATGCTCTTATGGGAGTACTCATGGTCACACAGGTAGAAGTTATCTGCCTTTAATGTCTCTCTGAGATTACACTGTCCCAGTGCCTCAGGCTGCTTGTCAAAGTTGGTACCACACTGGAGTCGTGGTGCTGCTGGTCTTAGACCTGAAGCAGGCATGCAGAGGATGGGCAGGTTCCTCTAAAGGCGATGGGTTTACATACCAGGTATAGGTTAGTTTGTGTGACAACCATCCTTGCTGTCATGGACTTTGTTGGAGAAGAGAGAATCCATCAGCGCTGGTAAGTGCACAGCTACCTTTGCGTTGCGTGGAAACATCGCTTGCCTTAGACAGATGGCAAGGTCAGGTCCTGTACAAAGCAATACTTAAATTACCGGCTGGGGAAATGAGTATTCTGACCTTTCCGTAAACTTTTTGTTACCTGTTCTTTTAGGTTTTTTCTTCATTGATCAGCGTTAAAAAAAAACCTCCCACAGGTCTGAGACTGACATTTCCGAGTGAAACAGAGAGTGCAAAATTTCAGTTTGACCCAAGCGCTGCAGCTGCTGAAATGTTAACAGCATTAAATGCAGGTGAATTGGGAATGTGTGCGCAGGCCAAAGATTCCTCCAGGCGGTTTTCTTGGAGCTCATCTGCGCTGCTGCAGCCGGTGGGGAGTCTCCCCTGCTCACTGAAATGAAGAGTGACAGGGGTGATGAGGACAGTGGTTGTTGTGCTAGTCTTCCTTTGATAGTGAAAGCTGTCTGTCTGATCAGATCTAGCATACAGCACGCAGTGTTCAGGCGATGCGAAGCCACTGCCATGGAGCACACAAGCCAGCGAAGGAGAAACACCATGTTTGTGCACGGTGCTGACTGCCACTAGTAATCCTGTGCCTGTGGAGATTTGGGGACACAGGTGACTTCGTTGAGGTGAATCGGGACCTCAACCTAGGCTGCGTTAACTTGCCAATACCAAGCTTCACCTGCAGTGTTCCTGCAGCGATTTGGTATGGATAATTTGTAGCGTGAGCTACCCCAGCGCAGGCTGCAGGTAGAGGTAGAGAAGTCCTGTTGACACTTTCTGTGGCTTAATGCCAAGAAAAGGAATTATTTGATGAGTAGAAAAAATGTCACTCTTAAGATGCCTGTCCCAAAAAGCAGGGAGGGTGGTGGTGCTACACGGCTGTCAGGCACCGAGCTCCTGTAGCGGCAAGATTTTGGTGAGGTTAGGAGGTGAAGTATTTGGAAGCAGGCACTTGTGCAGCTGCCAGAACCATCTGAATTGTTAATTTCCATCAATGTCATGGCAGCTTCTGCACATAACTGGTTAATGATGTAACGCGGTCATTTGGATATTGCCATGTTTACGATGCTGGAAAATCTGCCACGACAGAAATGGATGTAAAAAAAAGAAGCCAAAATAAAATGTAATGTCTTTAATTCCACCCCCCCCCCCCCCCCCCCTTTATTGAAACAAAATAAAATGCTAAGCAGGACCTTTAAATGATTATATATGTGCACAAGGCATGAGTCACAGTCCTCATTTTAGGACATGAATAAAACCAGCAAGTTTGTTTCCGGAGTTAGATCTGTGTCAGTCTTTTTGTCTGACTTTTCTTTAACTTTCTGTGCTTTTACTCTGTCATTCTTCCCTTCCCCAACTGCCACCACACACCATCCTTGCTTGCTCCCTTGCAAAGCTGCCAAGAAACTGTGAGTAAATTTAATGTCTGAATAACCTCTCCATCTCTCGGTGACCTTGAAAAAATTACTTTGCATCATTAAAAATTCATAGAAATTAAATTTTTGTGAGGAGGCTGGCACATGCAAAATCGGTACTTGTTGAAATGCAGCTGCAGTAATCCAACCTCGTGAACTTCCAAAACTGTCGTTCCGGTGAGAGCTAAGCACAGCCACCTTATAACTTGGATCAAGTGTTGCTGTTTGACTTTCTACAATAACACTGTCCTGTGTGCACTGTGCCTGTAAACACATGCATGGTAAAACTGGTGCCTAGCCTTGCAAAGACAAAACAGGTTTAAGATCATTAAGAGCTTATACAATGATACATGCTGTAACAGGAAGCAATGGGATAGTTGATGGGCTGCTCAGAGTTCTGGGCTGCACATCCACTCCATGCCATTCATTAGCGTCGGTGCTGTGACTGTGAAGTTCAAGGCCATGTCACACTTGACTTCGTGAACTCTCAGAATTTATCAGCCCAGATTTTTTCCCCTTGAGGTGATTATCTAAGCTGTGAAGCTTGCTCGTGCATTTGGTGTGGATGGGGGGCAGCGTGTCTGGGTGCTAACTGTACCGTGTTATCTCACTTTCTGTTACATGTGAAGAGTGCTTCACCAGGAAAAAACACAATTAAATAACAACTACTGAACTACAGTAGCAAAATGCACTTTCTTTTCTTCAGCAAGCACCATAGCAGGATGGAGGCTTTAAGAGATGTCACTTGTTCAGTTTTCAGCTCAGAGTGGGTAATAAAATGTGATGCCATGGGGAGTAAACTGGAAGGATGCTATCCCCATGGCCTGAGAGCGCCAGACTGTTCAGCTCTATTAGGGTTTCCAAGTACTGATCAATATCTTTGTGATTTGGTTCTCAAGTTTTTAGTTTATCCCTTGAAGGATGCTTTTTTAATACAGAAAATCCCTGCAGTGTATAATGCTTGATCCCAATTTCATTAATACCAATTGGAGACTTCCTATCTCTGCTGGATTTGGCATATGAGTTGTTTACATTCATGGGAGAAGCATGAGATAGCTTTTATGCCTGTGATATGCAGAGGTTGTTTATACTGTTGTAATTTCAGATTCACCAGCTTTTTGGGTAATTTTCTGAGGAACTCTGTATGTGTCACTAGAAGTGTGATGTCTTGGGCTCTCAAGCAGAGTGAAGGCTCAGCAGTACTTTGTTGTAAGCAGCCTTTATTTGACTGGCTCTGAAACATGTTGGTGAGTTTCATGGACCTGCTGGACACTTTTGTAGTTCTGTCACCACCCACTTTTGCTTTCACGTCATAATTAATTGCTGTTGGTAGTGTTTGGCACACAGGCTGAACTGAAGCAGTCAGCAGCACAGATAGGATGTGTCTGGATGAAAGAAAGTTTGACTGTCTGGCATGTTTTCAGTCAAAGTCTGTAAGAACAGCAATGCCCATGTAACTGTGGAAAGCAAGCTCACTCCTCTTTGCTTTACTTTGTTCCTGGACATTCTCCTGCCTTTGTTTTACAGTACCTTGGTTTTTTGAACCAAGTCCTGTTGTCTTCCCTAGTGCCTTGCTGCTGGATGCCATTAGCATATATCTAGGCTGCCCCTTGTGCCCAGTTGTCCTCAGGTGAAAGCCCTTGTGGTCTGGGATGGAAAGAGGCTGCAATTTACTGAGTCCATTATCACCTCCGGACGTGTAGAATGATAATGGAAGTGACAGAGGTGCAGCTGAAAATTGGCTCTTAATATTTTATGTGTTAAAGCTGAGGATTGGAAATCTCACACTGCTCTTCAGGGAAAATGAAGTGTGTGTGTCTTCCCCCCCCCAAAAAAAAAAAAAAATCCAGCCATTGGGCAGAACAGCTCTCTTTTTACACCTATGCACAATGGAAACACTGCTTCACCAGTGATATTTAAAAAAAAACAATTACATGAAATAGAATGAAGAAAGATGAGTTATCCTGGGTGGTAGAATGATGCCATCAGGATCACTGCCGCAGAGACTCTCTGGAGGTCGTATATGCAAGGCTATGTCTTCCTTTCTCTCTTCAATTTAAGGACAAAACAAAATGTCTGCCCTGAAGCAGCATCTTCAGATTGCTTTCCTTCACATCTCATATTCTGTCACCCGGGTACTTCCATCCCTCTGCTCTAATGCTTGCAAATTATGCTCTTTTATCAAGGCAGCTCCCTTCCCCCTCCTGCACATAAGCAATGAACTATTATTCAAGATTACTGTTCATCTGTTCACGTGTAGTGTGTCATGGATACATAATTTTAAATAGTTTCTTCTCCTAAATGACTTATGCAAATGGAAAATTAGCTCCCTGGCCTTTCACTAAACTCCGTCTGCAGACTTTTGGTGTCTTCTTGGTAGTGATTACAAGCAGAATTAAATGAAATTGGTTCTTGCAGCTTGGCTTTATTAATTTCTCGTGTTCTTACATCAGTTAGAACACTTAGGACTGGGTGATGCTGTGATTCCCATTGACCCAGAGTGCTTTGGAGGACTCCTTCCCTTCTGTGCAAATGCTAAGACCAGGAGTAAGAGCACTCTGCTGAAAGCTATTTCCATACAAAAGAGATTCTGGCTTTCCTTGTGTGCCCTGCATTTATGAATGAGATATTCATCAAAGTCTTTAGCTGTGCTGTATTGCTTCCTTTGCAGGCAAGACTCAGAACAAGCAGACTCATGGGCCACGTGTTGAGAGACACTGGTGTGCTTTAACTCCTCCAGTTGGCCTGTATCATAACAGCCCCTACACGTATTCACATTCAAGTTTCTGCCATGGGCTGCTTTCCTCTGTGCTGAGCAGTGTTTCTGCTGTCCTATCCACAAACAGAAATGCTTAAATATTAATGCAAACCACCATTTTGTCATTACCATTGTGTAGATGATAGATTAGAGTTGGATTTAGGGAGCCTGCCTGTTAGCTGTGGATTTGCAGAGTTTATCTGTTGGTCTGGATGTGTGACTTCTCCATGACTCAGTTCTTCATTTTTAATGAGGAGTAAACACACTTTCTCAGCAGAGTTGTGACATAACTGTTACGCATCTGGAGATTGCTCAGCTATGAAGCCATTATGACAATGGGAATGCTCAGGAAAAGTCAGTACGTCAGTACTACTCAGAAATTTAAAGATTTGCTAAGACAAAGCCCTGAAAGAATTTCAGCATGCACAGGGCTGAGGCATCCTAGCTAGTCATGCTTTTGTAGTGTGCTGAGCTAATTTCGCAGAACAGAAAAGCACCACCCACCCCCATGCTGTTCCTGCTTCTCTGCAGAGATGTGCTGGGGTGGATGCAAGGAACACCATTAGCTGGAGCCATTTGTAACTGGTGTACAAGGGAGAAATGTGCCAGTTTGAGGAGTGGGGAAAATAGCTAGGAAAAGAAACATATTTTCTTCAGCCGCTCCTGCTTGACTGTTGTGGAAACTATAGAGGTGTCTTTTTAATTAAAAATTGTTACTACTGAAATGAGCAACTCTGCGTGACATATGGGTTTATTTATATGCAAATAAAACATGAAGTCCAACCTTCACATGGTATTTGTATTCTATCTCTTGCCTTGTTCTGTTTGAAATAAAGAACTGGGGAATCGCCCTATTAAGATTTAATTGACACACATAAAGAATCCTAACTGAGAATCAGGAGCAAATGTTTCCTCTAATCCCAAAAACATCTTATCTGAAATAGAAATGAAGCCTGCTCATATTTAGATTTTGTTATTTAATCACCGTGTTTGTTCCCAGTTTCTGTGTTTCATGCCAAGCCTACTGCAAAGAGGCAATGAGTTTTCTTAATGGAAAGCCCTAGTACAGATGGTCGGAAGGAGCAGTATGTTTGGAGGACACTACAGGAAGTCATGAAAAAAATGGAAGAAGATGCTCCAATAGCCTGAGCAAGGTGAGCAGAGAACAATGAGTCAAAGTGAAGCTGAGCAGATGGAATCTTAAATTCTTTTTGAGGAAGAAAAATGTGAGGAAGATTTTTCTGCATGAGAGAGAATTACGTTAAAAAGCAAATAGAGAACCACAAAGTTAAAATGTACCCTCAGCTTTTCAGACTTCAAGCTATTTGCACCTGGGGTTTGGATTTGTAGTAGGTCCTGCTAAAAGTAAAACCATGTTGATGTCTAGCCTGTTACAAAATACAAATCTGGTGAAGGAGGTAACTTGCTTTGTTTTACACTTATGTCTGTTTTCCAACAACTATTATTCAAATACATCTAGTGTTTCAGGCTTTTAAAATGTAGGGAGTAATTTCCTGGCTACCACAATAAATATTCTCCAGAATGAGGAAAAAATCAAATTATAAATTACCCTGCTGAACAAAAAGTTGAGAGTCGATGTGGTCTGGTGCACATGGAGTTGATTAGCTCAGGAGACAAGCACTTTAATTAATGACAAGTAATGTTCAACCATTTCAGGAGCCCGACCTGAGGACACTGCTAGGTTGCTCATATGTGAGGAGCTTGGTGCCCTGTGAAATGCTGGGTCCTGGCTGAAAGCCATTGCCCAGTGCTGCACAAACAGGAAGGCTCTTGTGACAGGACTGTGTTTCTTGCTTCAGATAGAAATGAGCTTTCTGTTTCAAGATTTTCTGCTGGCTTAAGTTGTTCTTGACACTATACAACTTCTGCCCATATTCTGGCCTTCCTGATTACCTCAATGTGGTAACTTAGGCAGTGAGAACAGAAGCAGCCAATTTAATGACTGCAAGTAGAATGCCACAGCAGGAGGAAATAAACTCCAGATTGCTGATGGATCTCTTCCACCTCTCACAGACCACAGCGCTGTTGAGACATCCTATTTCCATTCCTGTACTTAGAACTCACGTGAGTGCTTGTATAAATGGGGCTGTTTATGCTTCACTATTTGTTTGGTATTTTCTTCCTGTTCTTATTCCATGTGCTTTAAGAGAACAATTGGAAAGATCTTCTTTAAATTAGGTCTTTATTACAGGTGCACAAAGTGAAAAGACCCCAACCTGGGCAACTGTGCAATTGAGAAGTTTTGAAATGACCATGTAAGGGGTTTATTTATTTGTTTGTTTGGCTGTTTGGCACTAGGTTAATTGCCTGATGTACGTTTGTGAAAGAAGTGAGACAGAAGCCTTGATAGAGGTGGTGAGCATCTCTGTGTCTGAAAGACCTAGTGCTGAAAGATTTCACACTGAAAGACTGAAGTTACTCAGGTTGGAATGACCTCAGGGAACTAATGTGTTCCCAGAGCATGCACAACTGATGAATTTTAGCACTGGCTGTTAGCATCCTACCTGCTGTATGTTACTCCTTAATTCTTACTATTCTTTCTTTTATAAAAAATCTCTCAGAGAATTGCCCAAAAACTCCAACAATCCTGCATGACTGGTTATTCTAAATTGTTTTGCAAATACTTCTAAGTAAAATCTTGAAATTCAAGGTACAGACTGTTCTCATTTGAAGAAAGGAAGCAGGCAGGGTTACATGTGAAATACATTTTCATAGCAAATGGTTTTGATAATATTTTGACATGATATTGAACAAATTAATAGTGTATTTTTAAAAGTGAATAATCTGAAGGAAGCTATACCAGTGTCTGATGAGAATCGACCATAACTACTCCTCACAGTCCCTTGGGGAAAGAGATCTTAATGATTTGCAAATAAAGAGGGGTTGAAGAATTAAAATATTCTGTATAAATTTTTTATGTAGAGAAACCCAGTCATTTCTGGAGAAAATGATATATAGAGAAAAATTCCGTTGTGGCAGTTGGTTTTTCAGACACTTCTAGAGCAGATGGTCTAATGGTCTAAGCATCTGGTTTGAAATAGCTGCTTTCCCCAGAGCCATCAGCTCAAATTTAGGCAAGATTCGTTTATACCTTTATTTTCAAGACAAATCGTTTGGTCTGACTATATAGTTGGTTACAGGAGGAGTTTTTTCTCAAGCAGCACTACTGGTACTGGCTCTAGGGCTTAATGCTATTTGCAAAGGTCATTTTCAGGCTTGGCCTTAACAATGGAAGTTCAGTTGGCTACCTGTCATTCTTTAAAAGGATCTTTGTGTCACAAAGGGATTTGTCCTGTTCAGAATTCCCCCTTGTGCCCGTACTGCTATGCAATGTTTCTTGGAATCATGGTGTATCATTCATGCTTTTCCTTTGTACTTTGAGTATTTAATTGAAAACCTTAAAAATTACGTCGAATTGTCATTGAAAGGTTTTGGGCAAGAGCAGGTAACTGTCCAGAGTGAGAAAAATTCACTCTGGCATGGCGAGTAACACAGGAGGGTTACATTCTTCCTGCAAGTTGCATGGGTTTTACATAATAAAGCTTCTGTGCCTTGAATCTGTCTTGGTTTGCTCTCTCTTTCATGCAGGGCACTTCCCCACACATGTTCTAATAACACTGAGAACTGTGGGCTTTTTTGTAATAAAGAGGCAAATCTGAAACAACAGTAGGAGAATAGGAGGGCAGTGGAAGGGCAGCTTCATTTTGTGATCATTGTACGAAATTGTTTATGCTCTCATGTATTCTTCATCGCTGAAATCATCTTCCTAACAGATTTCCTACAAATTTTGTATTATGCTGTGCTACAGCTGGTGACCTATATCCTGTCATCTGCGTGTTATTTTTATAGTAAGCATTTGAGTTAGAATTAGTTTCCTTCCCTATTATTTATTGATAGCATGTTTTTCGAAAAACGAGGAGAATAAAAATGAGTAACAGGGAGATTTATAAGTCAAATGATGTGAATGAAATTTAGCCTGCTGTAGAGCAATTGAGAGGCAAAAACAATTTCCTTTGTTGAAGAGAGATTAATCAGAAGATTAACCAAAAACACTTGCTAGCAGCAGTCCTTAGGACAGTGTGCACTATGTACCAGGCAAAATTAATCCTTCCAAATTGCTAAGAAACTCAGGGACTTTGAGATTTAACCCAGAGTGCTGCAGTTAGTAAACTGTTTCCAATCCATGTGTCAGGTTTGTAATTCTTTGTTGTTTTGCTAATATAGAATCTCAGTCATGCTTACACCATGGGCCAAACTGTTGCCCAAACAGTGGCATCCTTGTGTCCCTCATCTCCTGTGCAGGGTGTGTAGGGCTCCAGGGAAACCTCCAAGTTGTGGCAGCTATCCATTCAATAGAGAATTGGGTTAGCCACGGTTCTTTGGGGAGACTTCTTATATCTTGTGGCCCATCAGCATCATTGCTCATCTTTGGAGCAGAGCAGTTGGTGTAGGCACTATGCTGATGGCTTTTAGCCTCTTCAGGGTCTGACTACATAGCCAAAGGGATCATTCATTCATCAGCTGTATTGATTTTATGTTGGCTTTGTACACTTGAAGCCCTACTGCTGAAGAAGTCTCATTCCACAGTATTGGATGTCACAGAGCTTTGCTGGAGCATTGTGTATCTCTAGGGAGATCAAGTGCTCTAAGAAGAGTGAGTGTGCTTTATTAAGGGCTATCTGTTTAGGTTACTTGAAGAGGTGACCTGGGTGAGTCTGTAGAAATATTAAAGTAATGTCTTCTGTAATTAGAATTTAAAATGGTCTGTTTTTCAGATCTGGTTCCTGATTGTTTTATTGTGATCAAGGCAAAAATAAGAAAGAAATAGAAATAAACAACACCAAAAAGACAAATGGGAATCCTGCACAATTCACTTAGTAAACAAATTTTTTCCTCGAGTGCCTTTCAGAGTGCAAGGGACAAAGAAACAGCAAAACAACAAAAGACTTCTGGAAATTTCATTGCAATGTTCTGTTTTCTTCAGGCTCTTTCCCCTGCCGAAGTATGACAAAAGCACAGCAAACTGGGAACAAGGCAGCAGCTTTGTGGGGTTTTTGCATTGTTTTTTCTCTTTGTCTTCATGACTGACATACTCAGTGCCTTGCTTTCCAAACTGTCACCTTTTCTCCTCAAACTGCTTTCAAATCCTGTGATGCTCCTGCAAGGGAGCAACCCTGTCAGATGTGCCCATCTGCTTCTGACACATTAAAGCACACAAGGACCTGAAAAGAATTTAATCCCTCTTGCTCTTGCCCCACTTTTCTTTCTCTCAAATTTTCCCAGTCCAAATTTTGTTGAAACTTTGCAGTTTTTTAAGTAAACAGCAAGCCAAACAGGAAAACTGAGCAGCAGGACCCTTCTTGCCCTGGTGGCTTTGCTGCTGTACCTGGAGTTCAGTCTCCTGACTTTTCCTGCCGTATTTTTGGGAGTGATCTGCTGACAGGTTCTCCTGATGCTCCAGGACTTTCCCACAGTGGGACCCGTTGTGTCAGGGAGGACATTTAACACCTTCATGGAGAGCTCTGCTGGGTGTTTGCTGGAGACCACAGTAGTCAAAGTCTCAAAACTTGATCTAAACAAGGCAAGGCTAGGAGACACTGTGCCACATGGGGGTACAAATAAGGTTCCCTTTGCTGTAATAACCAGGGTGTTTCTTAACTATCAAGTGCTGGAATCTAGAAAGCTGTGGTTCTATCTAGGGCTGTGAATTGCAATATAGTTTTTCCCTTGCCTTTAAGAAACCCACTGGAGGGTGAGGAAAAACAAGTATCCTGAGTTTACTGTTCCCTTCCCTCTTGCTGACGTTTGATGTTCCACAATATCAAATCTGAGCGCACAGAAAATAAGCATAAAAGTATGGGGTGATTAAACCCAGGCAGCAGAACAGTAGGATACCATTGCATTTCTGAAGTGTTTTCTTCAGAGGATAATGTAGCAGCTCAGTGTTTTGCTGTTGCTTGTATTTTTGTCCCTTTAGAGATCTTTAAAAATGTACTTGCTTTCTGCAAGAATGGATTAATTCTTGTTCAGTGGCCAGTTTTCTTTCTAGGTAATGGTCAAATATAAAATGCTTAAGTAAAACTACCACCATTGATTCCTCATCAGATATTCTGGCTCATTATTGCGTACTCTGTGTGGAATTCAATGACTTGTTATGTTATGTATTTCTGCTACAGGAGACAATCAGCAGTTCTTCCATCACTGATCCTCTCATTATTTTGAGCGGGACAAAAACCAGAAAATTAATCCAAAGCAGTATTTCAGAACCACTAAGATGGTCAGGGGGCTGGAGCATCTGCCTTAGGAGAGCTCAGACAGCTGGGGCTATTTAGCCTGGAGAGGAGCAGACTGATGAAGGCTTATAAAAACCTGCAGGGTGAGTGTCAGGAGAATGGGATCATGTTCTTCTGAGTGGTGCCCTGCAATAGGATAAGGTATGATGAACACAGACTTGAACACAGGAGGTCCCATCTAAATGTAAAGAAAAACTTTTTTACTGTGAGGGTAACCAGAGCACTGGGACAGGCTCCTCTCTGGTAGAGTCTCCAACTCTGGAGACATTCAGAACCCATCTGGATGTGGTCCTGTGTGATCTTCTCTAGGTGATCCTGCTGTGGCATGGGGGATTGGACTAGATGATCTTCAGAGATCACTTCCAACCCCTAACATTTGCTGTCTCTGTCATTTCTTGAGTAGTTAAAAGCTAAAACTGCAGTGAACAGTCCCACTGCTTTGCCTACCAGGGCACTCGAATGGGGGTGAAGGTTTGGTGTTGGTGCTGTTGCAATTTCTGCACGGTTTCCTTTTGATGTACTACAGTTTTGAGCTTCTGAGGTTCCCTGAGGCTCTGTGTGGATTGATGGAGCCTTAGTTAAGCTTGATTTGATGCAGTACTCTTGGAGCCTAAACAAAGCAAAGCTTTTGTGTTTCCTAAAAAGCACATTATCTACAGAGCATTTAATTTATACCCTCTTACATGAGCTAGTAAAAGAAGCGGTACTGCTCTGCCCTCCACGGGGTATTGGTGGGGGGTTATTCTCTTCTGCCTGCCCTGCAGATCTCTGTTACCATAGTTATGTACCTGTATTCACCTCACAAGGATCCTCACATAAGTAAAGTGATAAAAATAAGTGCACAGGAGGGTGTTTTGCTTTGAGCCTAACGCACATCTGGAGGCCTTTTTTGTCCTACTGTGCCTATGCAATGGGATATCCAAAAAAGCAAGAGAGAAAACATGTATTAGTAAATAGGTGATAGTGCTTCACAAATAGAGGAGTAGGAGAAGAGCAAGAAAAGCTTTTTTCCCACAATACTGTGATATGGATAGAAAGTCTTGTAGCTGAGCTGGTGATGTACAGAAAACCTATGAATATTTTCCTAAGCCTAAACTCTTTTCACTGCTGATTGTCATCCTATTCTTACCCTTGGCCACAACTCATGCAGCAGACACAAGCATGGGATGGTACAATACCCTTGAAGTTCTCAGTCAACCTATCAGCTTCTCAATATCTTCCTGTAAAGCACGTGGCAGAGCCTTAGCAATCACTAAGCAGAAGTGCCTTGCTGGCAGTGCCATGGAAGTGAAGCACAGCTGCCATATCACACACAGGGTAAGATGCTTATAGAATGTCTCCTACTATAGTGTTTGACCAAAGAGAATGGTCATGAGTACATTGTATGACAGCAAGCACCCCTTGCCCAGCACATGCAGATGCTAGAGACTTGCTATGCAGATGTGAGTCTGGCACAGTTCCACCAAGATCAGTGGACAGACTGCTGATGGGTAGCAAACTGTATGGGATAAGAAGCTGCTCTGTGATGTCAGGTGTGACCCCACTCCGTGCTTACGCTTGGAAGTTGTATAGGTATGGAGCAGTGGGCTTGGTAGCTGGACTCAGTGGTTTTGAACAGTTTTTCAAACCTCAACAACTCTGTGATTCTGTGATACATAAGCCATGGTCCAGGGTAAAAGAAATGATTGAGAAGTTAACTGAGCAGACACCTCTGACAATCTTGAGACACTGCACAGTCTGGCTGTAGAGGAATCCAAAAAAGAATATGAAAAGCTTAACTGTAGAGATGATGCACAGCATTTCTGAAGAAGGGCCATCACAAGTGTTCTATGGCTTAAGGGACAGTATAACAGATCCTGCTTCAAAGGAAGCACTGGAATGGCAACCTTTCAAACAAGCTTACACACATGGCTTTTAATTGCTGACTTCCTCATGAAAGCATGTGTTAAGTATTTTCAGGTTGAGACACTCTTGTGGAAGAATTATAGTTGTTCATAACTGGAGTTATGTAGCAGTGGGAATCTGGGTAATGCATGTAAAACTTACAGGTTGCACTTCATTGGCTTGTATAAAGTACGTGTAAAGTCTATTCCAAATAAGGAGGATGACATCCATAATGCAAGAACACCACAGGGTGGGACTAAGAATATGGGGAAGAAGCAGCAGTTTGGGAGTGGGGTTTTTTCTGCACCCAGCTAGACTTGGCTGTGGGGATGCAGAATGGAGGTGTTGGAGCTTTGAAACACACTTTTTCATCTTAACTTGCATCCTCACCTTATTCTGTTAGGGATCAGTAGTAACCTGGTTTCTGGAAATGCTTGCACTTTTGCCTGGGAAGTCAAGGACTGGTGCAATCTGCAGAGCACAGAAGGTGCAAAAGCCCTTTGGTTAGCTGCCTTGTGCAGGGATGAGGTGATATGCACTAGGAGTCATCAGTGGCACTCACCTGATCCTCCTGGGATTTCCATGACAAGCCACGGCATGCAGCAGTATTGGGGAGCATGGGGCATGGGCACTGCACAGCAGAAGTGCGTAGGAGTGTGTAAGAACTGTAAGATACTGGTGTTGTGTTGTGCCTAGAAATCCAGGAGAGCAAAGCCACATGCCTAGGCAAGGAGAAGAGAGAGTAACGAAGTCTGGAAGCATTGCATCAATTCCTGGTAGCCAGCTTTTGTCCTCTCCCTCACTACATTTATGTGCAATACCCAGAATGAGGGGAGCTCCATTTTGACTTCCCTATCAAGGCCCTGAGTAATTCCAAGTATCAGAAACATTCTAGGATCTTTTTATGTAATGTGTGTAAATCTATCTGGGTAATGTGTTTTTGCTGTGTCTGTTAGATTCTTATATTTTCTGTACTACATTTCAGTTTCTTTGTGTCCCCTAGATAATCCTTTTCTAAAACTGGAAGGAAAAGTGGCATTGACTAGCAAAATAAATCCCATTTACCTGCAACATTACCAAAAGCATTGAAGAGATGGTCTCCAGGAAGAAGAGGGCAAAAGCATTAAGTGAATTTTCCATGCAGTGGAGCTCATTTATTGCTTTCCCTTTTTTTTAGGTTTGGTTTGGTTTGGTTTCAGTGAACGAGTAAGATCTGCACACATTATTAATAGTCCGGAACACGAGTGAGCTGGCTTTTACCCACAGCCCTGCTGTTATCTGTAAAGCACAAATAAACTACAGCTAAATTGCCAGATTAATCACATTAAATTTTTGGTCCCTGATAAGGAAAATGCCACTCTACTTTATTTATTCTGAGCTTGGAAAACAATTTAGTTGTGTTTCTCTGGATGTGCAGTTTGCTTCCATTTCAGTATCCTAAGGCATTATGTTAGATCTTATCGTGGCTGCTGCATTAGTGTGTCTGAGCAGTGTTCCAGCGAGTACCTCCACCTTGTCCTGCTAAATGAACTGGGACTGAAAAGCTAATTACACCTTTGCTATGGAGGAAGGTTTCCTATTAACCACTCTACACACCACAAAAGAAATTCACTTTGAGAGCTACAAGCTTTGGCAAGTTTTTTTCCCTGTAGAGTTTGGGGACTCCACAAAATATGGGTTGAGTTAGTGGGGAAGGGTGGCAATCAGGTGTCGCTGGGATCTGGACCTGTTGACAAAAGATGTAGCAGCTGTTTGCCAGAAATTGCCTTTTACTGTATAATGTGCCAAAAATCTGGAAGACCCTGGGCTTCATGTCTGATCTGTGATATTGCTCAGTCTGCCAACTGCTCTACCCAGCTCTCAGGGATTTCTAACTCACAGGCCACCGATGCCTGCACTTCATTAAAGACTGGACATTGTGGGAACGGAGGAAACTCACTGCTTTTAGCAGGAGGAGGTAAAGGAAACTGTGCTGGAACTGGGACAAGGAAATTCTGGAAGTAGGAACAAATCATGCTAGTAGGAGGTAGGCTCCAAACCTGAAGTGATGCACTTTACGGGGCATTGGTAGGTTTGCTGTATGTACAGACCCACTCAGCACTATAAATGTTATAAAGCATAGTCATAAAAAATAACATGTATTTCTGAGGAAACCACGAACTGATTATAAAAAAATCATTCTAGTTTCACTGAATGATTTCCTGAAAGTGATTAACTCAGATGGAGTAATAAATGAAGTAATAAATCTCTGCATTTGATCCTCTGGGTTTAATCCATGAGACAAGATTTATGACTGGACTCATTAACTCTTGTGCTGGGGAAATGCTCTTCATCTCTCATCCGCATGATATTCATCTGGAAGGTTTGGATTCAGAGAGGTACATCTTGGCTTTCCATTGGAATAGAGAAACCTTCTGAGAATATTTCACACTAAAAATAAACAAGATAAGTTCCCAAAGCAATACTCTCCTGATGTATGGTGCCTTTTGCCGTCCATTCTGAAATTAAGCTATGGTCTGAGTGAAACTGAAAAAAGAGGAAAATCGATTTATAGCTTCAGTCCATCTGAATTCATGTTGCTGTTGCCAAATGTGTTGGCTACTCCTGGATCTGTTTCTGCATGAGAGAAGACCATATAAACTGCTGTGTGTTTTTCTAACAGGATGTGTTAAGAGCAGAATGGAGGACTTTACGTTTCACTGTCCCTCTGGATTTAAGCTGGCCTCCTGCAGGCATGTTCAGGCAATCTGAAGATCCAGTATATATTTTTGTACATTTTAGTCCAAACAATTAAAGAGACACTAAAGCATACAGACGCATTATGTAGGAGATTCAGCCAAGACAAAGAACCAGTAGATCTGGCCTTTTAGGTAGTTTCAGCACCAAAAGTAAAAAATGACCTCATATTTAGGTGCATGAAGTGCCTATGCAGCAGCATGACTTGGACACCTTACAGGCCTCATTTTAAACTACCTTTTCTTCCAGATCTCGTGACTGATCTATTCTGTAGCAGATTGGCACGGGTTACTGGTTGGACTCTGTTGTCTTAAATGACTTTTCTAATCTAAGTAATTCTACGATTCTATGAAAAAGACTAACAAAAGAAGTTGATATATAGTGGCATTCAGCTTTATTGTACATTGCAATCATAGAGGTCACAGTCTTACCGTCTGGCTCTGATGGTATACAGTGTCTTCCTTAGAAATTGCATTTCAAGATGTTTGCTGTACTTTGAGAATAGCTGCATAATAATAGTGCAATATCAGCTGAAAGTGATGGTGTCATAGCTAATAAGCTCAAGTGAGTTCTCTTTGTTTCTTCCTTAAGCTGTTTGAAAATGGATTTTTAGCTTCTAGGGTAAAAAAGCTAAATAAATGTTTCACAGGTGACCTAGAAGCAATATCCCATTTTGGGATTCTTTTAATAGAATTAATGAGAAAGAAACACATGGTCTGTATGCCATTCCATATTCCAGTAGCTAAAGGTTTGTGTACATATATGTATTTATACATGCATGCTCATATAGAAATACATAACACCCCTCACTGCCTTAAGTGAGTGTAAGTGCCTGTGTTCAGAATATTACATCTGATCCTAATGGGGAAATGAGTTCCTTTGCAGTGTGCTTTCAGACACTAATAGAATAAGCTTGTTACTATCCACAGCATTCAAGGTCCCTTAACATCAGTGAGAGCTCAATTATAAAGTATTTCCCCCTAATAAGGGCATGCAGTGTTTCGTAACAGTGAACATTAAGGCTGCTCCAATTACAGGTTTCCTTGTTGATGCTGTTGAAAGACACGTCCCTCTGCCTGCTTTCATTGAGCCGAGGAAGGTGTAATCTGTGCTGTGGGCTGATCCTGCTCATGTTCAGCTGCACTGGTCAAGTAGTCCATTAACATCAAAGAAAGTCTTTGGAAGATAAAATCTTGGCATCCCATGGCCAGCTAGGATTTCACTGAGGGTCCATAAATTGAAGTGGGTATGTACAGCTTTTGTAGATTTTGGATCTTAAGACCCACACTACCCTGAGGTAGGGCCCTTTAAAGTCATTAAGACTGAAAACTGGACCTGTGCTACCAGGTGTCTGGAGAAGGAAGATTTCTTTCTTTCTGTCTTTCTTTTTTTTTTTTTTTTTTTGTAAACTTGGTGAGGTGGCAAACTGTGAAGGATCAGTTTGGGATAAGTAGCTGGAAGGTGATTTAAATTGGTTAGCTGCACATAACTTTCTGCGCTTTGTTGATCATTTCTGATGTTCTGTGTTAAACATTCCAAGGGTGTCGCTGTCTTGGGCCAGGCACTCTGTCTCCCCAGTTCAGCACCCACATTCACATGGCTTGTGTGCAGTCACACTGACTGCAGCCCATGCCTGACTAGCCCCATGTGCTTTGTTAGGGGAACTGAGTAGGTCATCTAGGCTTGTTAGTGTTGATGAGAATTAATTTTAAGCTGATGGTGGGACATACTGCATTTTAGGAACCTCCCAGGGCTGCCATGGGAAGCAACAATTTTGTTAATACTCAGTTTGCCTCTGGACTGATACAAATGGTGTGGTAAAGTGAAGTGTGATGGTCTGCAGGCCAATTCATTTCAGTCTTATGAGAAAGGAGGAGAGCCATGATAGTAAGATGAGTAGCACCTGAGCTGCAACCAGCCACAAGCTGATGGTGGATGTATCTGGGAGATGTGACCTCTGGTTCCCAGAAAAGCTGTTGGAAATGAAGCTTATGCTGTGCTGTTTGAAATAACCATGTGCTGGTTTCCAAGATGCTTTTAACTCTTGCTTGTGTTTTGTGATGCTGTCCTCTGTGCCTGTGGACCATTGGTTGGGAGAGGTGCCTTTGCTCTTTGCATCTAGAGCTCTTGCCAACATCAGGGAGGTATCATGCGGGGTGACTGTATGTGTGTGAGCTGGAAGAGCCATAGGTACATATTGGTGCCCATATGCCCTCATGAGTACTTCAGCATTGACTGCTCTTGCTCTTGGTCAGCTGCCTGTGTTATATAACGTTTATTTTATAAACACCCCTCTGTATCTAGTAGATCTGGAAGCAGTTAATTAGTTGAGTACAACCAAAGCAAAGTGAAAAATAGATTTCCATACCATCATCCACTGCTTTATCAAAATGCTGTTTCAAATACCAGTGGGGTAGTTGTGCTCACACAGAATGCTGGACATGAACTAGTGAGATGTCTGGGCTCTCCCAACTGTCCCAGCACCAGAAACACGGAGTACCTCATTGTGTATTACTGCAGTTTGCTGGCAGTATGGCTTAGCATAATTTAACCCCTATCCCTGCTCAAGGGAGCTCCTCTTATTATCCGACTCCCTTCCCCAGCCACAAGCAGAAGAATGCAGTCACCCGTGTTCACGGAGGAGGGAAAACATACAGGACTCTTGGCACTGAGTCTGGCCCACAATATTCCCTGGCTGTGTGTTTGGGTGACCTATTTCTTCCCCTTTGGTTTGTTCTTTCCAACCCTTGCACAGGGGAATAATCTGTTTCCATTTTACTCTTCCAACTCAAATCAACGTGACTGCTTGCATCAGCTACGTTTACAAGATCAGGCTCTCAGGTTTGTAAAGCTGCTCGTTACTGTGTTTCTTACTTGCACATCTCTCCAAGATTAAAATGGTCACAAAATGTGTTAGTGGCTCAGAGCCTCACTAACCTCCCATTTAATGATGGTTGAAAGGATTTCTATCTTTATGTAGAGTGCAGATTGATAAATCTTTAATAAACATCCCTTTTTTTTAGATGATAATGCATCATTTGGGCTAAGGGAATGCTAAATTACCTACAAAGATGAGTTTTAGTATAGAAGAAGAAAAAGAAAAGCTTACATACAAAATTTCAGCCCTGGGAATTTTATGTTTTAATCAGTTTGCGTAATAAAATACAATAAGGCTGTTGCAGTTATCAGCAAGATGCTTTTCAGAAACTTGGCACTTAAAGCTGTCTCATTTATTAATGTGAATCACAAAAATAAATGGCAGATACAAAGCATTCAGACAAAGCTGTGCTAACTCCCAAGGTGGCTTTCTTATTCTGTTGCCTTACTAGCTTAAGTTTATAATGACAGCACTGCAGATCTGATGTCTTTGTACTGAATTTTTAAATAATCCTTAGAAGAAAGAAAATCCAGGCATCTAACCAATTAAGACTAGGGTTTTGGATTCTGAGTTACAGACATTTCAAAGAAAGCTAAGTTCCCCCAAAAACGCATTTTCCCACGTCACTTCTGGTTCAGATGCGAACTGTGAGATGTATTTGGTAAAAAAGGGTGTTTTTTCACACTTAAAAGCCATCAAAACATGCTTGTAGTTGCAACAATGACTGTCATGTTTAAAAAGTTGTATATATTATAACATAGTAAGTTAATAAATAATACATGTCTGTCTATATCTGTTTATCCACCCATCCATCCATCTAACCATCCATCCATGGAAATCCATTCCTCTTAATGGTGACATTACAAAGAGCAAAAAATGCTCATTCTCCCTCATGTAATCTGGAGTTTTTCCTAGGAATAATGCTGAACCTAAACCTTAGATATAAAGGAAATTGATTTTTTGATCAGCCTTGCTTGTGAATCTGAATTTCCTATGTGACACCACCAATGTTAATAGGGCCAAAATGCAGATGTCCTCTTGCATTCAGCAGAAACTTTTTATATTTAGCCTTACTTTTCATGGGAGAAGAGGTCCAATCATAGCAATTATTGGCTTTTTCAATAGCATGGAACAAGTTAGGCTTCACTAGTGTCCAGGCAATACTTGGGATTATGTAGAAGAGGACCATAAAATGCATAGAGAGTCACAGCCCTGCTCAAGCAGTTGGTGAACCACTACATGAATCTGAGGACTGTTCTGTCTTGGGTCCAAATCCCAGCAGTGTCTCTGTGGGCTACAGTCAGGTCAGTGGTGTTTTCTGTTATCTACTGGTTGTAAATAAAAGTTCCTGCTGTCCTCGGCAGTGCCACAGGATGCTCAGCAAGCTCTTTGGGGCTTGGGATGCAGGCAAGGGAGCATTGCTGCTTTGTATCAAGGCAGCTGCTACCAGCCACAGGCTCTGGGGATGCCAGTTTTAATGTTTGAAAGCTTTGCTCCCTACACAATTCAGAGCTTTATACCCTCCTCCTATCCTGTGACATTGGAACAGGCTACCCAGGGCAGTGGTGGAGTCACCATCCCTCATGGTATTTAAGGGACACATTGCTTAGGGACATAATTTAGTGGTGATCTGGCAGTGCTGGGTTAACAGTTGGGCTTGGTGATCTTAAAGGTCTCTTCTCCAGCACGGGCAGCCCCCAGCCACGAGCAATGGGCACCCAGTGCAAATGCCCAGTGCTGGGCTTTTATGATTCAGGCTCTTCTCAGTCATGTGGGATGAGGATGATTAAATAACCTCTCTAAACTGAAATGTCATTGTTGCAGTGAGGGGCTCAGAGGGAGAACAGTGAGCAAGCAGGCATGGCAAGGAAAGGAGATGCTGCTATTGTCAGCATGGCTACCTTCTCTAACATGGGGCTAGAAACTGTTGCATGGGGGTCATGCTAATAGCTGACACAGGGCAGGAATGCTTCCCATGAAAGGAGAGAATGTACAAGATGGGGCAAGGCAGGGGTGGTGGCAGATCAGCAAGAGAAATACTTGTCACTGTGGGATGCTGGCAAGAGCAGCACTGTAGAACTGCAGGTGTTCACAGAAGTAACTAACTGCTTTGGCTGCTTTTGCATCCTCTGTAGGAATTATTTTAATTTATTCTGTGAATGTATTAAGTGTCTCTTGTCCTGGTGGCTCATCACCTACCAAGCTAAACCTGTTAGTAAGATACCTGTGTTTGCCTGGCCACACCAGCCAATGGGACAGAACTGCATCAGATCAGAGATAAAGAAAATGAGAAGGCTTTTACTGCATTTACTGCCTTTGCCTGCTGCTAATTTCCCTGGAGACAAAAATCTGCACTGAAAGTCATCCTGAAGAAGACTTCTACTGTCCCCAGGGCCTTAAAGCTGGGGAGCCTCCTGGCTGATGGATCAGCACTGATTTTTCTTTCTGCTGGAGCCTATGCACAGGGTTTGGTTTTGCTGCGGCTCTTTGTATCAACATCAAAATGCACCTTCTCCCCAGCAGTCTGAGAACTTAGTCCATCCATTTATTCTGGCTCCACTTTGTCTTCTGCACCGAAGTTCAGTGGGGCAGCTTTGCCTTCAGCATTTGCAGGTAGGTCAGGTATTAGCTGGGCCTGCAGGAGTTCTGCAGCTGATTCAACAGTTGGCCCTTCTCTCTGAAGCCCATTAAGTCTTTTATGCTATAACTTATGTTAAGAAATTATATTTCATCAATTTTACTGTCCTCAAGGTATCATGGTGAATGTCAGATTGGATTATACAAGTGAAGACAGTTTTACCAAAAGACTATTAAAGGCTCTGTGCTAATTTTATAACTTAGTTTATAAATGCTTCTGCTAATGTTGAATTGATTGTGAGCAAAGAGGAAGAGGCCGTTTGGTTTTTTGATATGTTGCTTCTTGGAGGAAGCAACACAGTTGTGTAGTTCAGTCAAGTGCATCAGATAACATCAGATAATCGTGGGTTCCCAGCATTTGGTTTCTTACAATTGCCATACGTTTTCTGTGCAAACAGTTTTTCTTCTCTGATGCGTGTTTCTGCTGACCCTCTCCAGTTAGGAAAGAGATTTCCCTTATTAATCTATATATCAGAGACACTTAATTGGCTTCGGCAGTTTCAGTACAGGCTTGATCATGTTCCAGTGGAAAAAACACTGGTTTGGACCAGGCACTCTTGATGTCAGTTTTCCAAGCAGGTGACAGAAGAGAGAGCAGAGGTAAGATATGAGTCAAACAGAGTGTGTTTTCTTATTATGGATGGCCTATTCTGTTCCGCTGTGGACAAAATATTAGATGTAGTATATTACATAACTGAACAATATAACCATATGGAGGTGTGCTTAAAATTACAGAAGAAAACCCACATGTGAACACAGGGTGTCTTCAATAGAAAGAATGCCCTTGTTTCTTTGGAATGAACCTGCAGTTTGGAAAAGGGAGAATTTTCTTTTTATGACTGTAGAACCAGGGCACAGTTACGATGCTGTTGGCATTCACAGCCATACTCAGATCAAGTCATAATGAAAGCAGATGAAGGTAGGCTCTTCTAATGACTGGAAGGAGTCCAGAGTATGTCAGGAATGTGAGTCTCTTTCTAGGGTGCACCAAAGCTAATTAAATCCAAGGAATAATAATGAAAAAAAAAAGTAGAGAAAGTGCAAATACAGATTGCAGAACTAACCTCAAGGGTCTTGGCCATTTCTAAGCTGTCTTCACTTAAATCTAGGTGTTTTATCATTTGGTTTTTTGAGGTTAACTGCTTTTATTTACATTTCTGTGTACATCTGACAATCCCAGTAGGATGGGCGCTGCCTTCCTTCTTTTCTTCTGCTCTTGTTAGGCTTTGTGTACCCCATGGCTACCTAAGAATGCTTATTTTCACATCCACATGCAGGCATCTCTGAGTGTCTCATTTGCTTGTCTCTATGTGAAGCTCTCTGAGATTCCAGGCACACTGCTGAGTGTCATGTACCCAAACACTGGGGAGTGTGCACAGAGGTTGGGCTTTAAGTGTGGAAAGATTTAATCCCTTCATGAGGTTGGCAGTCTGCCCTGGAAATCAGCAGGCTCTTGCTGGACACAAATAAAATGCAAAGACAGGCTTAGGCTGAGTGGGAGTTGAGCATCATGTGCAGGATGCAGGGCAACGTAAGGCTTCAGTGCTCAACAGAGATGGGAATAATAATGAACAGCAAGGTATGGAAGAGCAGGTAGGATGCAGTTCCCCATGGAGCTGGGCAGTTGCTGTCAGGGTCTCCAACACTCAGGAGAAGCTTGCTCCTTGAGCCCAGGTACTGCCACCTAAATCACATTGGCCGGTTAACAGGGAGGTTAAAGCTTTTAGTTGTCTTTTTAGAAGCCATTGCAAGATGCTGATAGGGCAGCCAGTGAAAGAGGTAGCTGGTTTGGAAGTAAAGATCTAGCTGATGCCTAAAGATTGGACACATAAGAGACATTACGGAAGAGGAATACAGGAGCAATCTTGTCACAGGGACAGAATTGCTGAGCTGTCTTTCCCACTTGACCTCTGGTGGGAGTAGGTGGTCTTCAGGGATTGTGAAAGAGTTTGCAGAGAAGCCATCTGCTCTGCTGATGCTTGCAGGTCTGCTTGGAGGCCTGGAGGCCAGCAGCTGCTCTCTCCTCTCAACCTCTGTTTATTTGCTTTGGAAGAGTCTTTGCCATAAGTCTTGTGTAAATATGTATTTTTTTAAGCCCCACAGTTTAATGGGAATAGAAAGAAACTTCTGTGTTCCTGCCTTTGGTGAGGTTGTTTCCTGCTGAGGAACATGAAGTTGTTTTAAGTAACTAGTGTAGTGACTGTAAAAAGTGAGGAACTACAGGAGGGATACAGACATTGAATTTGTAAATCTTCAAGTGTGATCTGTAGAGTGGCTAGAGAAATCTGTTTGGGGAGCATTTGGGATGTGCTTCCAGGTGCAGGCCTAGGCTCTGGGGGGGTTTAATAATGTGATGATTTTCTGTGTGAACAGATAAATGCAGATAACAAGCATTGTGGCAGTAATAAAACTCACAAGGAGCCCACCAACTCCAGTGCAAGGCTGCAGAGCTCCTTCCTTTCTCATTTGTGCTGGTACAGGGCTTTGTTTTCATATGAGACCTCCATACTGTCACACCACTCTGGACCTGAAAATGTAAAGAGCCATAAGGCTGCAGATGGCTGAATGGTGACTGCATTCAGTGTTCTCAGGTCAAAAGCGACCTTTCAGTCTGCTGATTTTCTTGGTTCTGTGCAATCAGTTAACATTACATTTGCAGGTATTTTCTGCCCTTACAGGTGTATCTGTGTGTCTGTACATTTGTTTCCTTACAGTTAAGCTTGAAGGCTGAGTTTTTTTGTTTAAGAGCCATTTTGGGGGTTATTTTTTAGTAAAACAGATGTTGGAAAGACAGCACATAGCCACTACTAACTAGAGGAGCTGCCCTCTAAAATGGCACTTTTCTCTTGAAGGTGAAATTCCTGATTTTTCACTGCTGGAGGAAATGTGGGAACACTAACTTATGTGGGGCAAATCTGACTAATGGTCATTGTGGGGTTGCCTCCCCCCACCCCATTCCCTTTGTCTTTCTTTTCCACCCTTTCCATCTTTCACTGTTCTAAGTGATCAGAGTGGGAAGGTTCAGTTGGTGTTTCTCGTGGCAGCACTGTGTCTGGAGCAAGTAGAAGAAAAAGGTGTTTAAGCAGTAAATCAGAACAAGATGGGGAGGGCATTCTGTGTCCCCAGGGCCATAGTCCTCATGTTGGGGAGACTGCCAAGAAAAAGGTGACATTTGAAAGGAGGAGCATTCCACAGCATTTGCTGGCTTTTTGCAGGGTTGTTGGTTTGGGGTTTTTTTTTTCCCATTTTTCTGTCCCATCCTGCTCCCACATATGTTCCCATTGATTCCATGAGCCTCTCTGAGTGAGAGTGATGTGCCGGTGCCTTTAGCTGTTGAATCCTGCTAATATGTGAAAGATTTTCCCCGAATGCCATAACTAGATGATGCCAAGCTGAAACTTGCAGGCTACAAACCATATTTCTTCCAGTCCTTCCTGTCTTTTAATGAAAAGAAGTCCCTTCCTCTGACATCATGCTGTGCCTTAGTTTTATACAGATTATGCTGAAATTCTAATTTACCAGGTTATTAAAGTCTATAATCCCCTGGAACTCCATTATGAATCCCCTTGTAGCACCAAGTACCTGGCTGTCAGTACGCAAATGTCTTATCTCTTGAGAACAGCAGGGCACTGAGGGTGCCCTTTGCTGAACACTCCAAGCTGTGTGCTGAGATTGCTTTTTCCTTTCTGTGCAATTTTATCCCAAAAGGAACCCACTCTCCAAGAAATCAATAATGCTTCTATATTTGTCCAGGGCTTTGCTGTTTATTTGCTTAGCTGCACCAATACAGATCCCAACCACAAAGAGTACCAGAAACATCTCATCGCTCAAAGTTTTCAGGGTATTGCGTGCTGTATGCGAAATCTGCCCTGTCTGTAATGGTCAGCACTAGCGTGTACTTTCAAGTAGCACGTTTAAACCCAAAACTGCAATTCTCTGTGGTCTCTTGCAGTACTTTTAGGCGCTTGGAAATGTGCAGCAAACACACAGGGCTTTAAAATTTTTTAAGGGCATCTCATATTACCAGCAGTAACTTAAGGATCAGAATTTCATAGAATCATTAAGGTTGGATAAGGCCTGCAAGATCATCCAGTCCAACTGTCAACCCAACCCCACCATGCCCACTAAACCCTGTTCCCCAGGGCCATATTTGCTTTTGGAACACCTCCAGGGACAGCGACTCCACCACCTCCCTGGACAGCCGGTTCCAATACTTCACCACTCTTTCAGTGAAGAAAGTTTTCCTAATGTCTAATCAAAGCTTCCCCTGGCACAACTTGAGGCCATTTCCTCTTGTTTTATTGCTACTGAATTAGAAGAAGAGACTGATCCCCAGCTCTCTACAACCTCCTTTTAGGTAGCTGTAAAGGGCCATGAGGTCTCCCCTCAGTCTCTTTTTCTTACCAGGTGTCCAGTCTACTCTTCAGACTATCTCTAACATCTTCCTGCCTACACTTCCCTTCAGCTAATGATAGGTGTTCTTCATCTTCCTTCAACACTGGGGAAAAACTGAAAACTTGGAAAACCACCACTCATTCTGACTATAAATTAAGGAACTTGTGGTATTAACATGAGCCAGATTGCATTCTTTCCTGAGACTATAAGGAGAGAGAGAGATACTCAAGCATTATCATAGGACCACTGGGTCATCGTCTAGGCTAATTGAACTGTCATAAGCAGAGCAGCAGTTAGGATGCTCAGATACATCTCTGCTGTGAAATCTACAACTGACAACATGGCTTTCTCCAGAGAAAAACCCTGTCCTCACTGTGAGGCCTTTGATGCCACAGCTGGGGGCAGAGAGGAGAGAAGCTAAAAAGAAGAAAAATGGAAAAGCTGGTCAGAGGTAAAAAAATATAAAGACTCAGTCTTAATTGAAGCTGGAAGTGAGCTTATTTTAGAGAATGTTTTCTTAACAGAGTGCTGCAACCCTCTGCCTCAGCGTTTCGGATTAAATTACTGTTGGCAGAGATAAGCTCCATTAAGGCTGTCATTTCCAAAGGAGGCTTTTCCATGGCTGCTGCTCTGCCTTTCTCCCCAAAACCTCAGGTACACTGATAAAAACATTACTGGGGGCCATAGCAGGCCATGAGGATGAACTTTTTATTACTATGCAAATGCGGGCAATCTAGGAAATTAATATTTCATGTGTGCTTCTCTGCACAAAGCGTATTTCGATTACATGCTCCTGGTCCCTTGGCCGGGCAGCTGGCTGTGAGAGCTGCTGTCATATACAGGGTCTTGAACTTATTTTTGTTTCTTGGCAGCTGTTATCAGGGACCAGCCAGGGAGTGAGAGAAGCAGAGCAGCTGGGTCTGTGCAGCCCTGTGAGTGTCACTTCCAAGCCTGTAATGCTGTCTTGCTCATCCTTCCTGGCGAGACAGCTCAGGAAAGGAAGGTCTAAAACAATTAAAATGATTGAGGGAGTTTTCTCTGCTCTGCCCTAGCAGGTAGCTAGGCATTGCCTTAGACAGATGTACGGCCAAGGTGCAAGCAGGACAGGCTGCTGCACGGTGTGACAACCCTACTGTGTGTTTGTACATCATGAGTAATGCAGACAGGGCCACAGGAGTGCACAGATGAGTAGTTGAGTAGTCTGTGCAAAGAGGAGGCCTGCTTGGTACAGGCAAGGATGCAGATTTCCTCATGCTTCCCCAAGGGCACCAGGAATCCTTGCATTTCTCAGTCCTTTGAGTTAAACGGCATTCCCAGCACCTGCTGATGGGCAGAGCACTGACTTGCATGCCTAGCACAGTTTGCTGTGGTCCCTTAGGCTGGGGCTGACAGTAGGCACACTGCCCAAAATGTTTTGTGTGTTTTGGAATACCTAGTTATTGCTCCATCCTGCTCCTCTCTCCTTCAAGCACTTTGCACCTTCTATTTCACTGTCACCTTATGGCAGCCTGACAGAAATGGGTCTGTTTAGCCTAGAGAGGACTGAGGGGAGAAATTTTATCAATGTGTACAAATATCCAAAGGGCAGGTGTCAAGAGAATGGGACCAGACTCTTCTTGGTGGTGGCCAACAACAGAACAAGAGCCAATAGGCACAAACTAGAACAGAAAGTTTCAATTCAATAGTGAGGTTTGGAATGGATCTCAGGACTGAAGTGCTCACTTGCTCTTTCCTTTACCATGATTTAAATAAACATTTATCACAATATATGTGCAAGGCAAAAAGCACGAGTCAATACATGAGACCATACAGAGAGCATTTGCTTCAGAGGCACTCACCCAGAAGGAGTAAGAGCCTCTTAATGTGCTCAGGGCATTAATAAACTTAAAGTGGGTTTTAAGAAAAGATAACAGAAGGTAGGGGAATTTTGAATTAAATATTGATCCTGGTATTTCATTGTTGAATTGCAGACCTTCAATTGCCCATGGATTATTCTGCCATTGAATCGTAGCAGCTAGAGATGGAAAAACCGTACAATTATCCCATTCATCTTCTTGCCAATGGAAGAGTGTTCCCTGCAGTACATTCTCATAGTGGTTGAAGTTGATTACTTAATTCCAATTACTGACAGTCTACTAATTGCTTAGGCTGTATTCCAATTTTTCTCAGCCCTCCCATCAAGTTAAACTCCTTATCCAGAGGTCTGCCCTGCCTTCTGGAGGGGATCACGGGAGTGGTTTTCTATAGAGACTTAAAATGAGCCAAAGTTTCCCCTTTTTTCTTTTTCATTTCATGTTCACCTTCAGTTCTGACTGTGTTCTTGATCTACCCGCACTTTATAAAATAAGCAAGCAGACTAAAATGCCTTCAAATGAGTCCTTTAAGGAGAGCAGATGTGTGTCAGCATTCCCCAGCCATGATTCTCTTCTTTTCAACGTACCTGGGTCACTAGCCTCTAGTGGATGGCTTTCTGATTTTATATTCTTATACCTCAATTAAGGACAAATATCTCTGCCAAAATCTCTGGCGTTGGATTCACATAATTCTTTTCCCTCTTGCCTTAAGAGAATTCAGGAATCCTTGGTTCCAAAAATAAGTCCTGATGAAAATGAAAGATTAAATTTCTCTGTTACTTGCTGGTAAACTCACTCCTCAGCCCTTCTCTGTCTTCTGTCTCTTAAAAACTGCCCTGTTTTACCCCAGAACATTTTTTTTCGGGGTAAAATTTACCTGTACCCTGCTGAATGACAGAGGACAATGAGCAGTTTTTTTACTGTCTATATTTCTTTTAAAACCTGTTATTTATTCACTCATGTGTTTTTTGGCCAGCAAATGTGTGTGAATGGGGGTTGCTTGATGGGACTGGGCAGACAGAAAGGTACCAGATGGAAAGGTTGGCAAAGCTGGGGTCACAAGAGAGTGAAGATGAGTCTGTGAAGTGTATTTAAAAAAGCAAGTGCTAGTGATGGAGCTGAAGGGTAAAGGTTGGTTTGGCTCTGGGAAGACTAAATGCTTGAAGTTTGATAAAAGGACTTTTCTGACTTGTATGTGTGTGCTTTGCAGAAGCAAGCAGGAAAGGGCAGCTGGGTTGGTTGAAGCAGACTGGAAGGATGCTCAGCATGCCTGAGTGGTGCTAGGCACCACGGGTAGACAGCAAGCAGTTAGGTGCTGGTGGACTGCCTGCGCCCACAGATCTCAGCTGTCCCTGGAGGTGACACACCTTTTGAGCCTTGCAGCTTAGAGTGGCATGGGAAAGTCTCCAAAGGGACCATGTCAAAGAGTCTTAGTTGTGACAAGTGAGGGCACAGCAGTCTCAGATGAAGTGACATCAGATAAATGACTGTCATTTTCAACTGCATCCCTGGTGCAGAGGTATGTGAAGCAAGATTTTCAGGCACAAAGAGAGGATTTGGCAGCTGTTGAGGATTGCAGACAGGAAGAAGTCGGTCAGTAAAAGAAAGTCCACTTTTTAAATAAGTTTTATAGAAGATAGCCAGCCATGTGAAAGCAAATCTATTAGACCTCCAGGGACATAAAAATAAAGAATTCTACTCAGTCACAGGATGACACAGAGCTGTGTCAAGCTTTTGGCCTGAAAGCATATAAAATGGCTTAAGTCTTGGCTTTACTTTACTTCAAACTGCCCAACTGAGTGCTGAGTGAAAGAATAGCTAGAGAGAAAGCAGGCTGAGAAGGGGCCTGTGTGGCAGAGTGACAGCTTTGAAAGTGGATGGCTTTTCACTGCCACGCAGCTTTATCATCTGAGGCTCAGCAAGTTTTTAACCTGATAGAACTAACAAGGAAAAGGAAAATGCATGAAGGGAAAATGCTACATCTGCCTGTAGCTTAAGCTGAGCCTCCAGTTCAGGTTACAGCATAAAGTCAAGTTCACAAGAGTTATCTTAGTATTTCAGTAACTGCAGTCAAGACCATGGTGACATTTATGACTGGCAGTGCAGAATAACCTGCAGAAAACATCATCTGTCCTGAAGAATATGCAATCTGAGACAGGGATGCTGTATGTGAGCTCAGAGTGTAATATTAAATGCAGCTAGTCTCACACGATAGTTGCTTATGACGGAAATGCATTGCCAGTCACTGTAGTTACACCATGTAACCTCCAAAACAATTGCCATCATCATCTCCAAACAATAGTTTGTGGAGTTTTAATCTTCTATTTGATGGTTCACGTGGCCGTTCTCTCAAAATATGAACTGTGTTTCCATTAGAGATGGCTATCTGAAGCAAGAAATCATCCTGCTCCTTTCTGAGTGTGTGTTGGTGTAGAGCTTACAGCACATACGCTTGATTGTTGTCACACATCACTATGTCCTGTGCATTTCTGTTCTTTGCTATGTGAGTCTGAATGGAAAAGATGATAAGAAAATGTGGGTGATATGGGCTCCGTGAGTCTCACACCATAGGCAGTTATCTTTAGACATAACGCTTTAGATTGAATACCACATAATTTTATACTTGCAAGTGTAGCTTTCTAGAATTAGGAACTGCTTTTATTTAGGAGATTCTAAAATGTTAATTTTTGTTGATTTCCATGACAGTCCTGATGGCAAGATATTTGTGTTTAAAGAGGTAGAAAAAAGTTACTTTAAAGGAGGCATCAGGCATTTTTCTGTCTTTTCACAGGACAAGGCTGAGATGTAGGAAAGGAGATTTGGGTGCATCTCTCAATGGTGAAGAATAATTAAGCACTGTGGTAGTTGCCTGGAGAAATGATCAGGTCTGCACTGAATGGGATTAAAAAAGTCCTTGGGCATGTGTTGTAAGCATGACCCAACTTGAGTGAATCTTGGCTGTGGACTGAAGGGTGACATCTGTTTTCAGTGATTCCCCAAAATCAAGGAAGACAGGCAGCAGATCTCACATCAGTTACTACTGTTCTGCCTAGATTTAACTCTCCTTATCCAGGGTGGGTTGTAGGATTAAAGGTCTGTAAGCCCCTGAAACAGTTCTGCAGTTGTGGCAGTGCACTAGTTTGGAAACACTGCATAATTGCAAAGACAGGTCAGTGACCTTGTTTGGAGTTAAGTGGGAAGATCTGTGGTCCAGAGAGAAATAAGCATTTGGCAAACAAAAACAGCCAAATATAGCAAAGCAGAAGACAGTAAATCAGTGGGCAAATGCCCTTCTGTTATTGTTTAAATTATAGCGCTCTTCTCTTTCTATGTTGCTCTTCAGTTGAACCTTAAGCAGTTGTGAACAGCAATTTTAGAATCTCCTTCCCAAATAAATAGTAGCTCTGGAAAGCAGCTGCAGATTTACAGGATGATGATGAATGATTGCAATTGACACGCCAGAAATACTGATGGGTATAGAATCTCTTCCCAGATCATACAGCATGGCTCACATCGCTTCTCTTTGAAATTTCTTTAGGAAGCCATCAGACTCTATGTTGGATGGCCTGGTGTAATGGACAGATGGAGAGGATTACAGAGCTCTGGTCCTGCAGCTCTGCTCCCAGTGTATGTTATCAACAAAGCAGCTCTGGAAAGAGAAGGAGAGAAAGAGGTAGTTTCTAGTGCTTCTGCCTTGCTATGATTAGCTTATTTCATGGTGAAATATTGAAGTATTTCTGGTGCTTTGGCCTAGAAATCTTAGGGGCTAACATTGATAATCGCATATGGCCCATCTGGCTGGTGGGAAGGCTTTAAAGCAGCCGAAACACAGCAATGCCATCCTTCAAGCATGGACCTTGAACCACTCTGAGCAATTACTGGCTTTCGGTTGTCCTGTGGAGCTGCTAAGCAATCTGTGTTGCATATGGAATTAGTATGGTGGGGGTAACAGTCGTAAACCATGCTTTGCACACAAAGGAAAGCTGTTTGGAGAGTCAGGGCTGGGCAGTCAGTTGAGGACATGGAGGAAAGCATGCCCATGTGTGTTTATTTTCAAAACAGTAATCCTTGTTTTGGGTGTAGTTTCCCAGGTGAAACAAGAGACATGTTCCCCCCTGTGCCACACACAGTTCTGACAGATTGATGTAGTGTGACCAGGAAGAAAAAATGCTTGTCCAAAAACTATTTCCCATATCTTTGAGAGGAACAAGGCATATTTTCTTTTGATTCTTAGCACTGAAATCTTTACCTTTACTCTTTATTTTATGAAGGTTTCTGAACCTCCTAAATGGTCAGGTGTCAGAGATCTATAGGCAGCTGGTGTTTGTTTAGTAAATGATGTCCCTGTTATTGTAGTCAAAGACAAGCCTCGGTGGGCTATGAATACACTCAGTCCCCATGCATCATCTCTCTGTCCAAAGGTACGTTTCAGACCTTTGGTTGTTTGTTCTCCTATTTCTTTTTCATTACAGCTCTCCCTCCCTCTTTCCCACCAGGCTATTACACTGAAACAAGACCAAACCAAGTAATTCATGTAATAACCCTTCAAAAGAAAGCAGAATTTTCTATATACAGCAGTTGTCATTGCAATCTTTATCGTTGTAGCTTGAAAACCATCAGTGGTCCCATGTTACCCGAGTAGTGTGAGCAAGGCAACCATGGCCATGCGTTTAGAAGATACCATTACTGCAGAATGTCCCTATCTATCTGCATGAGTGTCCCAGATTTTATTTCCCAGGTTCTTCAAAAAAATACAAAAATTCTGAAGACAATATTATAGTAAAGAAAATTTTAACAGGTTTTATTAACAAAGGACAGGAAATAGTTAGATAAAGGGAAGAAAAAAAGCCTGGTAAACCTCTGGCATAAAGATCAGCCATGCCACCACCAAAATTGCAGTGAACCAGCGGCCACCTGAAAAGACGTGAAACCTAACAAAAGATTCCCTGAGATAACCAAAAACAACCTCCCCCTTCCCCTTAACAACTGAGGGAGAAAAGGAGGCAAAAGAAAGAAGATGCGTGTGGGAATACAATGATACTAAGATTGAATCAGGAGTGAGGGAAAGGTGAATAAAAATGCAAATAAAAAGTAAAGAGGCAGTTCAGCTCTCTCGTGGGCCATTTATCGTGCTGTAGGGAAGGGATATTTATTGGATTTTATGTTGTTCATACCATGGAATCTGGTTGGTTCCCTAAGCTGGCATGGCATGGCAAGGGGTCAGGAGTTAACCCATGACACTGAGAAATTGTGCAACGGCAATGGTGGACCTTAATCTGTTTTCTGAAGCTGATTGCATGTCTGCATGGTGGAAGGTTGGAAATATAATCAGATATATGGCCAGAAGAGAACTTACACAGCAGGGCTATTTTCTTGCCTGTCTCAACTCGTTTCACTCCTCTCCTGCTTGTTCTTGCAAATGTTGATAAATAGTAGGTAATTTACAGGATCAGTAGAGCCCCTCCAAGATCCCAAAGCTCACCAGACATTTGTTGGAATATCAAGAGCTTTCAGTGGAAAACATGGTGCTTGGGAAAGATTTTTGTGAAACTATATTTCCTTAACAAAAGTTCTTCTGGATTTTATATGTGCTGATGTAATTGTAAAAATAACTTGGCCCATGGTGTCTTGACCATTTAATTTCTTGTTTGGCTTGGTGCTCTGGTACATGGAATTGTGACTTTATTGCAAGGCTTGGAAAGCAAGCAAGTGGGACTTGTGCTGTAATCAAGAGCTAAGTTTTCCTCATCTTGGATGCTGCATGGTCATTATTAACTTGTATCAGCTGGGTTGTCTCCTCTCTTGTGCTTTGCCCATACCCCAGGGCTGCTGGTCAGTTGGGTTGGAAGTGCCAGTGTGGTGGAATTATTAGTAGAAAGTGCTCTGAACACACTGCACATGCAGATGGTGCCGAGTACTACCTCCGAGTCAAACCCATCCTGAATCTGGAAACGTGTGAATCTAGGAGAAGAGCGTGTTTGAATGGGGAAAGAAAAATGCAAACACTTTGAACCTTGGGGAGATTCCTTGGCTGACCCCGAGCTTTCCACCTGAGTGCAATCTCTGCTTTGAACACTTTATGCAGTAAATCTGAACTTTTGATATTTCAATTCTGGTCAACAACTGGCAGAAAGCCCAGGAACAGGGAATGTGAATGGGGATTAAGTGTCCCACAGGGTCTGTGGCCAGGGTTGCATTTCATTGTGATTTAACAAATATGCTTACAATTTAAAAATTGTCCTCAGATTCAGAATTGGATCATGTTTGTGGAGGATGTCTGCCCCAGGAGACAGAGTTACATTTAGTCCTCATCAAAAGGTCATGAGGACAAAAATGGGTGACATTGAAGGTTTTCTGATACTCTTATGAAAGAACATGAAAGAACACAGTTTAGTGTGGAGGAGGAGAACAACCTCCTTTTAGTTTTATTATTTTTCTTCAAGCATACCTGGCAGAATTAGGACTGCAATAAAATTGTCCCAATACTGATGCAAATGTGTGAAATTGCAGATCCCCTTCAACAACCTCTTGCTCTTAGTTTGTTTCCTTTCGTTTGTCAAGCTGCTGATTTTAAGCCTCCCCTTCCCCTGAAACAACATTTTGTTGGGAAAAAATGGATATTTTCTCACTTTTTTCCTGGCTTAACTTTCCTTTCTCCTCATTGATACTCCAAAGACGAATCTTTGAGGGAACCGAATAATTGGAATCTTCAGGGTATGAACTGTTCATTTTCCACTAAATATGAAACTGTTCATGCTGAACTGTGAATACAGCGGGATACACTTAGTAGGTGTATGAAAATGAAAATGAAAGGACACAGATTGAAAGGAGAGGGGGAAAAAATCATGAAAGTGGCAGTTCGTCAACTCATCCAAAATACACAAAACCTATTTTAACTGCTTTCCTAACAGATACCATGCAAAGAGACCCAATTAATTTTATCTTCATGCTGCTATACAATTTGTATAATTCTTTTGGTCATCAAAATGTCTGAGGTACATTATGTTATTCATACAGACTTCACTCCTTGGAAAAAGAAATTGCATTTTATCTCTTTGTATCTACAGATTGATCTGTCTGTGAACAGCTCTGAATCTTAGCAGGAAAAAAAAGCATTAAGTAATAACCTGATAAATTTTGGTGAAAGCCTTAAAGAGAAATCATGTCTGCATCAGACAGAGATTGATATTTAAATAGAGAAGCATATACTGTGTGGAGGTAATTGCATTTAAAGGTATAATGGTTTCTAACTTGCTATATAGAAGGGACGAGGTGCTTTTGCAAGAGGTCACAGTAACCTTACAGTTCATGTGAAGGTAACAGAGGTAATGCTAACAGTAGCGAACAAAGCCTTAATTCCTTACATACCTGTGGGGAGCCAAATACACTTCTACCATTCCCAGAACCAGATGCGCTTTTGGTTTCTGCTGGAAGCCAATAACAGGTCTGTGTGTCAGTGAAGAACGGGATTTGTCCAAGACCACTCTAAGAAAAGTGCTTGTTCAGTTGAGCAGCAGACACTGGCAGCAGTTTTATGAAACTTCTGTGTAGGAATGCAGAATGGGAAGGTCAGGTTGCCCTCTGGTTTTAGGAATAAGTACCCTGATTCCTGTGACAGACTAGAACCAGGTAAGTCCTTGTGTTTTCATCACTGATCTTCTCTTAAGCCTGTAGTGAATGCTACAGGCTGCTCAGCATGCCTGAGCCTGTCGCATTGATCTACAGAGATGTTGGAGAGGGGAAAATGATACAGTCTGCTGGAATTCGGTTATAGCAACAGAGTATAATTGATAGGTTAGCAAGTGGATATGCGGTGATTTGTGCTCTAGAAACATCTCAGAGGGAGGACATACAGGTGGATTGATTCCATAATTAAATGTGAAACTGCCTTATTTTCTACTCAAAAGCCTTTCCGATTTTGAGGAGTAGTTTTCTCTGGTTTACAAGGCTTTTGTAAAGCTTTAGAGCAGCTTTGGGTAAACTTGTGTCTCTGTTAGGGGTATGGGTAGCCTGGCATAGGGTGAGATTTCATACATCTTGTACAGAGAAATAAGCAGCCTGCATACGGTTAATTTTCTGCCTATGGACCAATGCAGAGAAGATCCACAGCCAAAGGCAGGCAAATCTGCAGGGACTCCAAAGGGCAGCTTTGGAATGTGGACCTAAGTTATTTTTAGGGCCAAAGACCTAATATTTAATGCTTCATGCTTGTTGTCTCATCTGAATATGAATCACACTATAAAACTTACCTCCTGCAAAGTATAAAAGTTAGTCTTGTGATGCTCACTGAATTGAGGTTGCTGAATCAAGAGACCGACCTGTCATAAGCTTATGTTTGAGAGAAAGTTTGCAGGGTACTTGTGGTGGTTAGGCTTGTGGTAGGTAGGAGAAACATCTTGATCTTTGTTTAGTGGTGGAAAAAATAGATGGCCACAGAAGAATGGCAAGCACCACAACTTTCACAGACTACAGATTTCAGTAGCACCTTTGTATTCACTTGAGAACTAAGAGGGAGCTGAGTTCTGATCTGTAGCACCACTTCACTGTCCATATAGAACCACTGCTCTCTGCCCCTTTCTCCCAGCAGATCATGACTGTAGGCTAGCCTGCCTCATGGACTTGTTTTTTAAGACAGCAGCATCTTCTTTAGTCTGGCCTGATATCAATAGCATCCCCGGTGTGTATTTGTCACAAAGTGGGTGGTAAGCCTGCTGGAATATAGGACAGAGATTCTGCCCTATATTACAGGACGGGGTGTTTTTCATTTAACAAATGCTCATTTATCAAGCTGTTGAGGAAAGAGAAACCTAGTTATTTCTGCCTGTGTGCCTGGTAGGATTTAAAAAACACCTTTAAAGGTATAAACAGACTTGAAATACTGAGGGATTTAAAGACAGACATGAAACATATGCAAGTTTTTAGAAAAACAAGTAGTTGTCTCCAACCTTATTATGTTTTTACTGCTTCTTGAAAACAGCTTAAAGTAGGGATTTAAAAGTGCTTCCAGTATTGCTCTCTGTGCATTTATCTTTGCTTGGTCTGCACATATCAAGGGGGGGGCGCTTATGCTGAAATACTGGATTTAGATAGTGCTTCTCCTTTCCTTTAAGTTATTTTCTCAGCAGTGATTGCACTTAACATTAATGCCTGTGCTAATAGGCAGAATGGATGTCATTGGCCCTCAAAAGCTAACTGTGACATTGAAGTAATTGTATTGGTGTGAAGTTGTCCTCAGAGGCTTATGCCTACTAAAAATTATCTTGTATGTGCTTCTCTCAGTATATACAATGTTTTCAGGTTTTTACTGGAAGAATTACACCTACGCTTTGTGTCTGTCCTTTAATAATCTTATTTATGCTACAGCTTTAAAAGGAAAAGCTCGGTTGGTTCCTTTTTGAGGCTCTGACTTTGATCATGGGATATTGAATTGTACTTTATTTTAGGAATTCTAACAATAACCCCAGTCAAGAAAATTGAGAACAGCATGAAGGACCTTCCTCTGCAGAGGTAGATTACCTTAATCCTCTTCCCTTCCGTGCGCCTGATACAGTATGCACATACACGTATCCGTACGTACACAACTGCTCGCTCAGTTTAGGCTTCTCTTCCCCTCCTTCAGAGCCAGAAGCATAAATCTTGTTTCTCTAATAAAGGCATTTAAAGCACAAAGTTATGAAAATGTTCTCCATATCTCTGTGTTGAGTATGTCACTAACAGTAGGAAGCATTTATCTTCCCTGTCACTTAGTTTCTTTGCTGAACTCTCTAGGGATAGCAACATTTGGTTTTCTTGAAATTCTCAATAAAGGACAGGCAAATAATGCCTTTCTGCAGTAGGCTTTCCCCAGCTTGGCTCTGCCAAGGGTGTCTTGCAGGGACAATTACAGCATGCCATTGCCTGAGCTTCAGTGGATGTTGTTATTGCAGCATTTGTCCCCTGCCTGACAAATCGCGTTACTCCTGTGGCAGCAGACCATTAGTGGGCCCAGGGGAGCCAGAAGGGGATTGTGACCGGCTGCTCGCCTCCAGGCACAGGCAGCCCCAAGAGGGGCTGAGCAGAAGAAGGGAGCACATTTGGGTGCTCTGAGCTGACAGCTTCTTAGTGCTCAGTCTATCTGATGCCCTCTTCCACGCCAGAGCTTCCCTCTTAGCTTTGCAGCACTGCACCCACTGCCCTCCCCGTGCCCCCTACCAGAGCCTTCCCTTTGCCATGTGCTTCTCTTTCTGCCCAATCAATTGACAATAGGCGGTTGTTTAAATGTCAGCAGTGCCTGGAAATCATGCCATTTCACTGAAATATCCCTTTTATCTTTGCCTTTTGTGGGGTTTGGGGTTTTTTTTTGCTTGCTTGCCTAGTTTAGCTTCAGCCTTTGGCTTCCCTGGCAGAGCAGCCAGGAAGGATAGCAGATGTCACTATCTAACCTGAGGTTTTGAGGTCTGCACAGCAAAACATGGACAGGGCTGTTGAGCTTCATGTCAGGCACTGCGCAGGCAGCAGCCTGGCACTGTCTGTGTGGGGCATTACTGAGGCCACAGGACGAAATACATCCTTGACACTGCTCATTACAGTAAATGAAGCTGTGCTGGATGAGTTTTCTCTTTGAGACACTAACATGAAAGGGACAGGAAAGTATTGAGAGATCAATAATTAAAGTGTTATCTGGACTTGAAATTCTTTCCCTGTTCAGTTGCTGATCCCAGACATTCAGCATCAAAATCCCCGAGGAGACCAGTTTGTAATTCTCACCTAGTCTTCGTGTAATCAGCTGTGTTTTCCACATCCCCGGGGTGATGTGAGTCTCCAGGTCTCTTGCTTGAGCCTTATTAATTCGTGGTGGATTTTTTTAATATGGATGTTCCCGATTCCCTTTGTGACACATAAAGCAAAGTGTTGACCCACTGTAGAGATATTTCTATTAACCTAAATAGCCTGTTTGGGGATAGATGGAAGGGAATGGATGTGCTTTGTTCTACTCTCAGATTGCTTTAACAACACTGAAGCAAGCTGTTACTTTATCACTTGTAAGGTCCTTTCTTTCCCCATAGATCTTCACTCCAGAAAGAGCACGTACAGGATATTCCCTTCAGCTGTGTGACCTTCGCATGGCACTGTACTTAGGTGAAAATACACTTTTGGTGTATGAGATAGGCTGATTTAACATACCAGGCACTTCAGTTTAGCACAGAGACTTGCAAGCGCGACTCTACTGGTAATTGTAACCATTGACAAACAGATGCTCCACTCTCTCTGTGAGGCAGGTAATTTGTCTGATGATCTTGCTCTCCAGAAATAGTCAGATTTCATCAGTATTTGTTTGCAGTGTCTCCATTTGCTGTGGACAAAAGACATATGCAAACACCCCAATCTTGCACAGATTTCTGCCGTTAGAATTTTTATAAAGTCTAGGTGGAAGTAGGTGAATCAAAGAAGAGTTAATACAAAGCAGGATTTGTTCCTTCCTCTTTCTGCCTTTGCTGCAGACCGTGTGTTATTTAGTGCAGGTGCTTCGCTGGGAGTCTCAGTACCTTCCAGTAATGATCGCTGCAGATAATCAACCTCTGTCTACAATGGAAAAATTACTGCAATTGGATAATGTAGTTTCTCTCCACTGGGACCCCAGATGAGGAGCATTAGCATAACTGCACAGCTAGCCCACACAACAGTTTTAAACACCATCTTCAACCATGAGATCAGCAAGATGCTGCAATGCTTGGTAGGGCAGTGATTGTCAGTCATCTGCTGAGGCAGCCATCCCCAATACTGTTGACAGTGTGGGCACTGAATTCATGAAATTCTCCTTGCAGGGACCATCGCCTTGGCTAGTAAACCTTCATTCTCAGTTGTGTCCATTTACCTTTGAAGCTTCTCTGCTTGGTGAAGAAGGAGCACTGGCTTTGGTGGCAGTGCTCAACTCTCCTATACTCTTTTGCCAAACATGGTAGGGTGCTTTGTCTTAGTGTGCCTAAAAATAAATGCTTTGTTATCAGCCCTGCAATTTAAAGCTGACTTGTTGGGGAAGCCACCAGTTAAGGTTACTACTTCTATATAGAAGCCATATTACACTCTAAAGCTTGCACAANAGCAGCCTGTTCCAATGCTCCATTACCCTCAATAGGAAGAAGTTTCTTCTGATATTTATATGGAACCTCCTCTGTTCCAGCTTGCACCCATTGCCCTTTGTGCTTTGGTGATAACTAGGTAAGTTTAACAGGATGCAGCTACGCTTTAGAAGTGCTGATCAGATCAGAAATATGGGCATGCACTTTGATGGCATCTCAAGTCTTCTCTAGAGCTGAGTGCCCCCAGACATGCTGCAACAGCTGCAGGCCAACAGCAAACAGGGACCTTGTGGAAGCTCCTGCATAGACATAGAGCAGCCCTTAGCTGCTGGTGCATAGGAGTCCAGGACAGGAGAGGATAACAGGGCAAAAACGGGGCCAAACTATGAGTCAATACACGTCCATGTTTTTCACAGAAAGAGGTTTTTTGAGGGTTTTGGGTTTTATTATTTTTTTTCGTTTTAAAAACCCCAAAAGAGTCTGATTGCTGAGGTTGCAGTGCTTTATGTAGATGATCATACAGCACTTAAGAGTTGATATTTTGAGCCCAATAGAAGCTGTAAGTGGTATCTAATGCTCCTCATTTCACTGGTTCAGCTGAATAAAACAAAATTATAGGAACAGCAGCCATGATGAAGAGTGAACTTTAACAACTTTTGTGTTTTGTCTAGGGTTGGTTAATTTGAGCACATGTTTGGTCTCAAACCTCAGTGGGATTGTTTGTGGAAATAAATAGGCTAGTCTTTAATTCCTCAGGTTTTCCTAATAACATCATTATGTCATTTAAAGCATGAGCATCATTTATCTTGATGACCTCTTGTTATGTGACATCAAAATCAGACAAGTGTTCGAAATTAATTCAACTTAGCAATTGCACTAAGAAGCTGTCTGCAAGAAGAGTTTCACAGCAAATTCATTGTGAAGGTTTCAATTTGGTCCTTCACTGCAGTCTTTCCTTCCACAAATCCACTGCTTGACTTGGAGGACTAATTACCACCTTCATCATGAGCCCTGTCCTCAAAATGCCTGTACAAATGTCTGTGCCTCCTAGCATTACTAGTGGAGGTGAATGGAGAATCAAATCAAATTACAAAGACATAAAGATTTGGTGAATTCTAGCCTTGAATAAAAATACCTACCTACTACAAGGCAAATAGTGAAGTCTTCATAGTGACATGAAAAATCCCTATTAGTGCTAAATTATTTTGGAATTAGGTCATGATGCAGTGTCTTTTTCCTAAACGTAGGGGTGTGATAGTTGTATCAGAAAAACACATGTGAATTTGTGTGAGCCAAAAGCTGTGCTGACTCCAGAGTTGTTTTTAAAGTGTTATTCTTCCCTTTCCCCTCCACGAGTCTTTCTGAACCTGCTACCTCAATGAAGACCATTTTTTCATTGTCTAATTCCAGTTTACTGCAACATGTGGCAGTGAAGGGTATGGGCAACAGCAGATTTTGTAAATTAACTTCCAAAGGCACAAATAATTATGGTTCTTTTGACCTTAAAGGTTTCTTCCAATGTATACTATTTCTTAGGCATATTGATAGCAGAGGGGTCAGGAGAGGGGAACCAAGTAAAAACTCCAACATTCAGCTTTTGTCTGTTGAATCCTAGAATCATAGAATCATTAGGGATTGGAAGGGACCTTGAAAGATCACCTAGTTCAATCCCCCTGCCACAGTACATCCAGAAAGTTTCCTTTCTAATCATCTTCTTTTTAATGTGTTGCTTGGCAGAAGTATTCAGAATGCTATGTAGAACAGAACCGGAGAATTTTCCCCTAAGCTATGAACTTTTGCCAAGCTGGTGGATGTATGAGATTTAAGAGAGAATGTCTCAAATTATTAGATATCTGGGTTTAGGCAACTGATGGAAGCCCTCTGTATGATGGTGGCAGTATAATTAATTCATACTATGTAATAAAATATGCATAAGTAATTCATACTGTAATGAAAAGTGACATTCTTATTGTCTAATGTTAGCAGAAAGACTTGGTACTGAAAAAGACTTCAAGATTTTCTTATGTGTGTGCACACATATGCAGGATATATACAATTATTTTTAACTTTTTCTTGTGTGGGGTGTGTCATCTAACACAAGAAGCAGAGCTGCATTACTTTGCAAGACATGTAATAGACCTCAGCCTTGAAAGCAGTGCTATAGATGGAAGTTCATCATAGGTTCTGTTTGTAAGTTTGTGAAACACTAAGGTCAGTTTAAAATGGGCACTCATTGAGAGAGTGAGAATTGGGAAGCAAAAGGGAAATAACAAACTGATGTTGAAGCGTATCAGGAGAGAAAAGCCACAGAAATCAGCAGGTCCTTAAAATACTATGCATTAGGCAACATAAGCATGTTACAGATGCTTTTAAAGATTGCCTTTTGCTTGGTCTTTATTACTGAGAATGATGAATACATTTGTTCTGGGGGAATTCCAGAGACTAAAGGTGCAGTGCTCCATTTGACTGATCGTAGAATTGTGGAACTGCTTTGGCTGGAAGACACCTTCAATGTCTGGTTCCAGCACCTTCCCATATCAGGGACACCTTTCACTAGATTAGGTTCTTCAAAGCCCCATCCAACTATGTGTTCAACACGTACAGTCATATAGCAAGTTTGGACAACCTGTGTTTCATTACCCTCACAGTAAAGAATTTCTTCCTAGTATCTCATCTAAACCTATCCTTTTTCAGTTTAAAACTATTACCCCTCATTCCATCACTGCACTCCCTGATAAAAAGACCCTCACCATCTTTCCTGATGTGTAATGGGCATCTTTCATTGTCGTCTCTGTGTTGAACAACCCCAACTCTTTCAGCCTGTCCTCATAGGGATGTTTCAAAGAAAAAAATCTCTATCTCTATATATAGGTATTTCTGTGTGTGTGAAATTGAAGAACTCAGGAAATTAAATGTCAATAAATCTTTGGGACCAGATGGCATTCATCTGAGATTTCCAAAAAACTCAGTAGCAGAGTTACTATAAAAATACATATAGATTATCACTGAAAACAGCCTCATTTATTAAATGACAACAGTTGTCATTGAAAAGACTTTTTACAAGACAAGAATAGTGTCAGGAGTGATATTTGGGACAGTGAATTTAATCTTCATAGAAGGAAAATAGACATACAATGTTTAATACAATAACACACTGTTACTTTTGATGTTCTATAGTCTTGGATTGGCTTAAAAATTATTGAAACATGGCAGAAAGAATAAGCTGGTGTTATTAGAGCATTGACTGTTTTGGTTTTTTCCAAATGCCTTGGTCTGTTAATCAAATTTGTTAACTATGAAGTGAGAGTCAAGTTAGGTCTCTTCAGAGATTAAGAGAGGGCATTAGATTTTTCAGATTGCAGATAGGAAAAAGAATACAGGGATGCTACCTGTGCCCCAGCACACACAGAAGTTATTGATATGTAGCCACAAACATAAAAAGGGTTCAAATAGAAAGCAAGTGTTGTTAAACATATTTAAGTGGGGGCAGGGAGGAAGGAAGAGGCGGCTCTGGCATAACAGGAATTCACTTGTGCAGCCACACAGCACACTGGAAATTCCTAGGAAAGCTAGAAACTTGTCAGTGTAATTCAAGGTAGGCAGGTGCAATGCAGTGCATAGTGGAAATAACAACTTGGCAAGCACTCAGATAGGTTTGGGATTGACTCAAACCACCCCTAGAGGAAATAAAGGGATAGGAAGTGAAAACCTTGTCCCATCTACATCAGAACATACTCATGTCTTTCTAGAAAAAATTCAGCCCAATGGCTGGAGGGAAGAGAGACAAGCATCATGTGATATAGGATGTCTGAAGTGGGGATGGGTCTAAAGCAGCACCAGACAATCACTGCCTGCTTTTTCTTTGCTCTTACAGTCATGGTCCCAGTGACTCTGTCTCCTGGAGTGGTTTTGCAACACACCACTCATCTTTTGCAGGCATTCAGGCATCTTCCCTTACTCATCCTAGCAGAAAGGTGTAACAGCCATGATTAACCTTCTGGAGCCAATGGGCACTGAAGATAGATGGCTAAAGATACTCATGTGCTGAAGAAAGATGGTGAGAGGAATATCAAAACCTAGTGCTTTGCTAAGGAGGGTATAATGCTGCCTATTATATTTTCTCACCTTTATTAAGGCATTCACTTTCACTCATTTTATTCTGACAAAAAAAAAAAGAGATAGACAAGAAAAGAGCGAGGGAAGGCTTGCCAAATATGAGAGGAATGGTAGATAGAATTGAGAAAAGAGATTCCTCACTGGACCCTCAGAGCAGTGCTAGGAAATCAGTTTGTCTCCTTTTCTATGCATGGGCTGTAACTAATGATTTGGGTAATGTTTTTGAAGGAGGCGCTTGCTATAAACCCTAAACTAATTGATCCATTTCACTTCAAAGTATGCGGCAGGGGAAAAGTCTACTTTGTTTTCTCTACTCAGGGCAACAATAAAGTCCCACTCATACTCCTTTCACTTCCAGGAAGAAATCTGAGTCACTGGCATTCTCAAGTCCAGCTTTGCAAAAGAAAACATCTAGAGACTGGTTTTTGAAAGCAGTCTGAGATCTGGTTCTCTCCATGGGCTCAAACAGCTGGACTCTACACAAAGCATTTATGGTCATGTCTTCCAAATTCTTAGTGTTGAGCTGAATAGGAAGGCTGCCTGTTTAAGACTCAGATTGATAATTCTGTGCGGTGGGAGTAACGTATTAGTTTCAATAATGGTGTTTGCCAAGAATGTTTTATCAGAGCATCCTAAAGGAGTAGGAAGGAGGACTTCTGTGCCTGAACAAGTATCTCGCAGTTTGGAGTTGCAGAAGAGAATGTGCCTTATTCTGCAGTGGTTGGAGAATTTGAGAGGTCAGCAGAGTGGGATTTCCTTCTGCTGTGATTTTTTTATCTAATTACAGAAAAGCCAACTTTTCCTCAGAAAGCAAGCCTTTCTTCCCAGCTCACTCATTTCCTTGCAGAGTGTGCTGTTGGCAGAATAAGGACTTGCTTCTGAAGTCATTGCTAGTAATTATATAGCAAAGATAATTCTGCTGAGAAAGTATGGACCAAACTTTATCTCATTAAGACAAAGTCCAGATGCTGTGTTTATGGGTGTTTTAATGCCAGCATAGTAAAGTCTTCTGGATACATACAACTGGTGAAAGAAAGCGAAGTACAAGAGGTCAATAGTTCTGCTCTTTTGTTGGAAATTTACTATGGTGTATCGTGTCATCTCCAAATAGAGATCTGAATGAGGCTGTGGATAGTACAGCATGCTAATAAGGCTTTGCAAGCTTAATTTGGAAGAACAAAAGGAAAGGACTCTCTGATGGTTGGGAGGTGCTACAAAGGCTCTTTAAGAGAGAGTAATTTTGGAAAGGAATGCAGATGCCAGAAATGTGAGAAATAATGACATAATGATGGCTTTGTTAGAGAGGAAACAAATGTTCTTCTGCATCTTTGGCAGGGGAGCATTTCTGTTCATGAGCACAGGTGGAAAAGACCCTCTCCCAGTTACCCAGGTTGGCTGAAAGTTCAGATGGGAGAGGCTGGTGATGAATGCAGACACTTTTGTCTCAATTTAAAGATAGTCAATAATATAAATTCCTCTCCTGCTCCCCTGAGAGTGAACTCGCAGGTATTCAAGGGTAGCATTTTACACAGGAACGGGAAATAACCCTATGTTTAGACAATTCGTATTAGAAAATTGTAGCCCAAGGCTGTAATACAGATACCTGTTCCATGCAACTGAAAAAGCCTTGGACATGCTGAATTATGGAGTAAGGGGAGCCCAGATAATTAATAGTAAAATTGCTTTTAAATATAAATGAGAGTTTAGGATAATGTTTTTGATAGCAATCTTTCTGTAATAGCACAATAAAGTGATCTGCACTCCTTGCTGTGCACAGAAGAGCTTATTTAAATGTCCTTTATTCCCTCAAGACCAGGCCGAGATATTTGACGTAGGCTGTAATGTCAGTTATTATTTCTTGAGCACTTCAACAAAGTTTGACTCCATTTAGTGCTGAATTCAGCTGGGGGCTGTCTTGCACTGGTGTGAGTGTGTCTGTAACACAAAATGACATCAGATGGAAATGGGGTTGCCACTGAAGTTTCTGCCTCCGTTGGCAGGATCTGGTGGAGGAGCTCAGCACTGTGTGCATGTGGGATGGCTGCTATGGATCATCTGCACTTACTGCGGGACAGGCAGTGCTCTTGGCAGCAACAGGAGAAAAAAGCTTATTTATGAGGGGTGGTTTGTAAGTTGAACACTAGCAGACTTTTTTCAGCCTGTTTTGAGTAATCCAGTAAGGGGTTTCAAAATGTGTCCCTTGGAAACCATGCTCTGGAAGATCACACATAGCCACAGCACAGGAGACACTGCGGAACTACTCCCTTATCTGTCGATGCTGGCTGTATAAAGGAGTATGGCAGAAACTGCAGCCCCAATCTGTCTCCTGACAGGGGGCTGCTAGCAACCCAAGCTCACATCTGCGCTGCTTTATAGGACATTGATTTTCTCTCTCAGGAGCGGATAAAGCTCTGACTAAAATCAAGGACAAAATCCCTACTGATACCAGGGGAAGCAGAATCCAGCTTTTGTGATTTGAGTGGTGTGCGTAAGGAGGGGTCTCTTTTCCAAAGAAGAAAGCCTCTAGCTTTTTTTAAGCTTGACTGCATTCATCTTACAGGCAATGTGGAACATTTATTATAAGCATCTCTGTTCCACTAAGGGCTTTCCAGGAGAAGCACCAAGTACACCCATGTTTTGTGTTATTTCCCTTGCCTCTTGACAGAAAAGGTTTGCTCTGTTATTGGTGAATGCAAAAATGAAGTAACTTCCTTACATGCTTGGGGGGAGTCTGGTCGTGGCCCCAAGCAACACAATTCCCTTCTTGCTGGGGCAGTTCCTCCACAGGACGGAAATCTAGGCACAACTTAACGCTCTCATTCCTGATCTGGCTGTGTCTGGCACTGAAGGAAATGTGATGAAACTTCGTTATGCCATGAGGATGTGCTCTTCTAGGGATAGGGTTAATTGGCTTTTTAGGGCAGTGGGAGTGAAAGGAGGGAAATTGTGACAGCTGTTTCATTAGACGGATGTTGAACAAAACAGTTAAGAGGCTGCACCCCCTAGAGTTAACCTTTCCTGCCTGCATTTCAAAGCTTAAGTCAGGAGGTCAGATTTGAAAAGGCTGGTGGGGTGGGGAAGGGGAGGTTAATGTGTTTTATTAGTTAGCTACATTAAAAAAATAAACTTTTCTTTCATGATTACATGAATTACTCTCTCCCACTAAAAATGAAACAGCAGTTCACCTGGGAGGAGAGATGGCATTTAAAACAGAGTAACGATTCATAAAATCTACTGCTGCAAGATAAATAAGTGTTGAAGAACATTTAGTGCTAGGCCAGCTTCACTGCATACAGAAGTCTTATAAGTGAAAGCCATTAAGTCAATGAATACTGTATGATACATCAGAGCTAGTTCTTGCCATCAGAAGGTCAGCTCAAGGGAATGGTTCCCTAGGCTGGTTGATTGACTTAGCTGAGACATCACATCCCAGGGCTCTATCTCAACAGCGTGGACATGGATCCTGGCTCAGCAGTCTGGATTTTAGTGGTTTTCAGCTGGCTACTGCATAGGCTTTTTCGTTATACTCCCATCTGCTGCTGTTCACTCTGCATATTGTCTGGCTTCTAAGCCAGTATACAGAAATTTGCACGACCGATGCCCTATCAGAAAGTGTTCTTAAGGCTAGTCTTCAAAAGCCAGAAGCCACACTGCTCTCTGTTTTGTGCTCCCAGACACCACCAAGCTCTGCTGTGTTCACATCAGTGTAAATCCAGAGGAAATCCATTGCCTATCAGTTTACACTCGAGGCGAGAAAGAGACCCACTGCTGTGACTGCATCGTACAAACTTAAGTAGTAAGTCAGTTGGGGTCTCCACTTGGCCTTGTCAAAGGGCAGGCAGAGAGACATGCAGCAGGGACGTGGGGTGAGGTGCTGGGGTGGCAGGCTCAGTTTGAATGTTTGCCCTTTGAATTAATTCTGGTTGACCTACTTCAGCAATGATTGAAGAATTTTTTATTGAGTTTGCCCTGATCTATCCCCTGGTGAGCGTGTGCTTGTTATTTTTTAATGAAACCATTTTCACAGCCTGTTGTTTTAGGTGTCGCAAATGGAGCAGAGTGAGGTTATTTTTTTGGTTCGCATTCTATTTTTTTGTTTCTTCAGGGTTCCCAGTGCCACGCAGTTGCTTTTAACTGTGTGCGCACAGTGTGCCCACCGTTCCTCACTCTTGGCTCAGCAGGATAGTTTTCACAGCATATAAAAATAGTCTAAAGATACAGGATTGATGATCAAAGAGAGTTCTCTTTTACAGGAGTCATAGCTGAGTAATTCTGTCTTTCAGTAAGAATCATGTGCAGATAGAGTTGAGGAGCATCTTTCTCTGGCTCTAAACTTCTCTGGAGCCTTGGTGTTTGAGTGTTTAGGCACAGAATATATGTGGGATGGGATGCACCGAAGAAACTGTGAAAAAATGACTATTTACACTGAGCTTAGGTCATTCAAAAGATTTGCCATATGGGATGAGATCACTGTTCCATCTTGTTTTCCATCCTGGGGGAAGTGCAGCAGCTCTCCTCTCCCATCACAGAAAATTCTTCCACCAAGGCCGTTTCATTGCAAATGCAGTACCTGAGGTCTCTGCATATTTGGGAGCTTAACTTTACAAGAATTGCATTTACTTTACACTGCTCTGAAGCTTTTGTTGTACAGTGAAAGAGGCTCCTGGGATGACTAATGGCTTAGTGTCTGTGCAGACCCAGGGCTGATTGCATTTTAAAGGTATTGCTCAGGCTCTGCAGCAGCAGCAGGTAGGGTAAACACCGACTTCTGGTTTTCGTTAGCAATCAACAGCCACTGAATTTTTATCACATTAAACGACAACAGGTTTTGTTAAGTGACACAAAGGAGGTGTCCTTGTAGTAATCTGAGAGAGGCTCCCATAATGTGCCATTCCCTGGCTGTTTGCTGACAGTCTCAGGTTTTGTTTTCAAGGCAGGGATAAGTGGCTGTGACTGTGGAGGTTAGGAAAATTATCTTGGCTCTTTTTGTGTTGTGAATTTTTTTCCCTCTGTCTTAAATAAAGTAATTTCCGGGTTTCTAACCATGAAAGAAACACAAAAAATGTTAACTCTTAATAACTGAAACTTAAAAAGATGCTTATTTCGTTAAGTGAATATTTCTTAGGCAGGCACTGCCATTGATCACAGTTTCAAATATCGATTACTGGCTTTAAAAAAGAATTGACTATAGACCAGCAATTTTTACTCAGCAAAGAAATAAATAATGCTTCTGGAGAGGAATAGCAGAGTGCTGTTATTTGTTCTGTTGTCTCACTGCGATCAGCTACACAAGTTGACATGTAAAAAAAAATAATGAAGCCTTTATCTTAACCAAGGATGTATCTCTTCATTGCTACTTTTCAATATAACTTGCCAGAAACAGGTTTCATAATGGGACACGATTATCATAACTTTAATCTTGTTTAAATTCCAAATTCCCCCTACAAGCCTCTAGGCCTAGAGGAAAGACCTTTAGTGAGTTATCTTAAGAAAGCAGATTGCCTGTGAATCACTGCTTAGAGTCTATAAAATCCTTTGTAATTTACAGAGCAGCTGCCCATAATAAAGTACCAGAAAAGCTCTGTTTTGAGTCCTTAAACTGAAATAAACACGATGCAGAAAACTGCAATTATGTGGAACACATTTAGAGAGACGCAGGTGCCAGCTATAAGATTTGCACTTCTTTAGTGCTAAAAAGTCTTAAAGTAACAAAAGGATGCCAGATTAAATAACAATCAATAAAAATCCATAGAAAATCATCAAAATGCTCATCCACTAGGACTTCTAGGAAAAAAATAACCTCTAATAATTTGAAAATGAGAGAATGTTTCTAAATGCAGGTTTTGTTAAATCATTGACCTTGGGATTTTTAAGTTATTCTTCTTTTTACTGTTCTTATAAACAGGTTCTAGGATCTCCTCAAGGTTAGGAGAGGAGTTAGTGTAACATTTCAGTGTAATAGATGTTCACTTAGCGTATGTTGGCCATGAAGAGAACAAATGGAGCCTTTTCATCCCATAGCTGTTTAGAAAAATAGCATTTGTGATACTGATCTCACAGAAATGTCTTCATAACTTACAGATAAGATTTTTATAAATGAAATTTCCCATAAAGTCAGGTGCCAGTTAAAACAACATTAATACCCGTTTCTCTGTCACCTTTGTTCCTTGAAGACCTTAAACTTACTTTGGTTTCACAGAACCATCCATAATTTACTGCCAGAATCTTGGACGTGGTAAGGTGGGAAATAAAATAATGGACCTGTAAACAAATATTTCTTCTAGAGAAGAGCTCTTACCTCCACTGGGAATGAATTTGCTGCTTCTGATGAGCTCTTTGGGATTCTCCAGAGTGGATTTCTGTTTTGAGTAATTTTCCTAGGTCCTCTAAGGAAACCAGCTCAAATTTACCATGGAAACTTTTTATTTTTAATTAAGGAATGATTGCAACTGGAATAGCAACTATGGCAAGCCTTCCCACCATGGAAAAAACCTCTTTTAAAAAGGCAAACTAGTAGCTTGTGTTCAAGCAACGCAACACAGTTTGAACAGAAACCCCTTAACACGGTGCTTATGTAGGAAGAATTAGGCAACTAGATTTTTGGTGGCAAAATTGTTCTGGTTCTGCTTTCATTTTTATACCATCTCAAGTCATGTATTTCTTTTGAGAGTGTAGTGATTGGCTGCATATTAACTTCACTGGGCTTGGATTGCAAGGGGTTTGGACACTTGATGGTACTACATGTATAATTTGCAACATGCAGTGGCCTTTATTTTTATATAAAAATATATGAAAACGTCTTGCTTCTGCCTCCAGACCCAGTAGCACTGTTATCCAAAGAGTGGCACTGAGAATAGAGTTGTGGTCTGATCAGAGAAATCATGAGCAGAACAAAGACTGTCTTCAGCAAATGGACTGTAGAGTAGAAAGATTTCCATTCTCAGTTTAAAAAAAAATGCTTGGCACCCTGTAATTGCCAACTGCCTGTGACCACTTCCATAGTCCAAGGCAAGGCCTGGTACACAACCCATGCCAGTGAGTGGACTGGGGATGGGAGAAGAGAGAGGGAATGTGAACAAAAACATATCCTGTGCAATAAATAGCCCACATACTTCTGTGTAGCAAGCTAAAAAACCTCAATAAATAGTTCTTGCAATTGCTTCACCCAATTGGTATTGCTTCTTATTATTTTCCTAGTACCATCTAATCTCAAATCTTCACCTTTATAATAACCACAACTTAAGCTGTTACTTCCTTAAAAGAGTAAGAAATTATTTTGGATAGGGGGAGAAAACTAATGGCAAAAAAACAATGAGTGATGGAGGGAAAAAAAAAGGTTGGGAAAGGATGGCACAGTGTCTGGCCAGAGCCACAGACACATCTTGTGCCCTCATGTGTGAAAGCATGTCCCTAAAGATGGTTCTGCCAGGAAAGATTAAGTTATGCTTGGGGAAGAGGGTCTAGATGGTGGGGTTGGCTACTGAATATGTGCAGCAACTCTCCTTGGATTTCAGGATGGTTTTAGCTATCTACTGTATCTGCTTTTGATAAACAAAGGTGGGAAGAAGAGGAATGTAGCTTCCCCTGTACTGATAAATTCAGGACTGTCAGTTTGGGAGTTCAAGGGGTTTATTAGCTTTTTCTAAATAGCATTGTGATTGCTGAATGTTTTCTCTTCTAAACTGGGCAGATTTCAGTGAATGCTGCCCCTGCACCTGTTCTACAGCATTAGCCCAACAGCAAGTTGATGCTGTGCTTATGGTTGCAGCTCTCCCTATGGCATTTAAGAGTTAATGCCAAGTAGTTATTTTTATAGATAAGTAATGTTCACTGTAACTTGATTTTATTTTGTTGAATTCAAGAAATTAGTATATTTATGTGACTTTCAAATTAGGTGTTTTATATAGATGCCTCCTTTTTGACCTCTGAGCAGCTCTAGCAGTTAAGCTGAATTTGCTGGAAGTTCCAAGTATTAAATACTATCAGTGGAAAAAATCAGTGAAAGCTTTGATGCTGAGCCCCTTGGAACAGAGTGTTCAGGGGGCCTGTTGTGTAGATGGCATGCTGGAATGACATAAACTGCAGAACCTGAGATGACCTCAAAAGACTATCCATAAGCACCCACAGGTGTCTAGAGACTATCAAAAGGAAGGAGACGAATGATGAAAATGATGGTTTTCCCTCCACACCATTCTGGCTTCAGCATTGTGCAACACAGGAGATGGCCCTGTGTACAAGGGTGTGATTTATAATATCCTGGTCCTGTGAGGGCTGACAGAGTTAAGATCACATACTTATTGCTTCTATGCACCCTAAAACTCCATAGTCTTTGCTGTCAGTTCAACTTTGCTGATTGGAAAGATAGCAACCTTTATTAAGCCATGAAACATGTGTTTCAGTTTATTAGCTATTTTCCTACAAAATTGGGAGGGTTTAGTCTGATGAGAATGAAGTTTCTGCTATCAACAGCTGCAAGTGGAATGTGCTCTTGTGGATCATCTCATCCCTTTGCACAGGATTTGCTCACCTTCTAATTAAACCTCCCTGGTCTTGAGAGTGTGCAGGTGTGGAACTGCAGCAGAGCTCATGTCAAGGATGTCATTCGCAACCACTTCATGTTTTAGACTCTGATTTTCATATTATAGATCCAGTGAAATTGTATTTTCCTTCTTTTGTTGCTGCCTGCCACAAACTCAACCACATATTGTGGTTTCCTTCACCTTAACAACCTTCACTTCCAAAGCCGCTGCTCAAGCAAGGCAAAGACTTGCTAAGAGGGTTGGACTAGAAACTGACCCACTAGTTGCAAGGGAATCACCTCTTGATTTTTTAGTGACTCTTGCTTGGATTGGTCATGGACAACTAAAAAGAAGTAAAATAATTGCAGCCAAAAAAAAATCTGCTGAGGCAGTAGCATGTCTGCCTTGTATTTCTATTTGTACGTATTTCAATGTGGTAAAGCGTCCTCCAGCTCAGCAGCTTGGAGAGTGCAGCATTAGATTTCCCTGTTGCTGTTATTTTGAAATTTATCACATCCCAAAGTGACAGGTTTAAAATATAACGTTGTTCTCATGTCCTGGTTTCCCAGATGCAAAATATCGTTCTCTTTTTTAACTCCACTAAGAGCATGTACACAGTAAAATACTGAGCTTTCCTCACCCTCCCATCTGCGGATCGCTCCCCATATGTTGCATTTTAAGATCTAACGTAATAATGAAAGGGAAATTATACATAAAAAAATTTGACATGATCTTTTAGTGCCTGTAGAAGGTGGCAGATGGACAAGCAGTGGATATAGAAGACCTTTCTTTGTCACCAGAGCCCCTAAAACTGGAGTAGCAGCGGCACAGTGCTCCTCACATTGCCTGTTAATGTGCCTTAATCTCCGTTCTTAACCCATCACTGAGTTTTCTTCCTGGGATTTACTCCCAACCCAGCCTAGAGTGATTTTTTTTCTGGCTCTTAGGCTGACTGACTGCCCATCATCCTGTCTCAGGCAAGGGTATCAGCATGACACCACGGGGAGAGAAAGCAGTGCATGTGGTCAGGATGGTGAAGCTGCACTACTTGTGGGCTGGGAAATGCTTTGTGGATTTGCTGGAAAGGACAAAGTGGGGAGCTGGGTATTACCGAAGCTCTTCTTATATTCATATTCATGGAACGGTTCAGGTTGGAAGGGACCTTAAAGATCATCTACTTCCAACATCTCTGTCATGAGCAGGGACAACCCCCACCAGACCAGGTTGCTCAAAGCCCCATCCAGTCTGGCCTTGAACACTACCCTGGGCAACCTGTTCCAGTGTCTCAGCACCCTCACTGTGAAGAACTTCCCTCTGACTTCTAGTCTAAACCTACCCTCTTCCAGCTTAAAACCATTACCCCTGCTCCTACCACTAGAAGCCCTTGTAAACAGTCCCTCCCCAGCTTTTCTGTAGCCCTCTTCAGGTACTGGAAGACTGCCGTAAGATCTCCTTGGAGTCTGCTCTGAGCGCCCCAACTTCCAGCCTGTACTCGTAGGAGAGGTTCTCCAGCCCTCCCATCATCCTTGTGGCCCTCCTCTGGACGTGTTCCAAGAGTTCAATATCCCTCCTGTTTTTTGGATTCCAGAACCAGATGCAGTACTCCCGGTGGGGTCTCACAAGAGCAGAATAGAGTGGGATGATCACCTCCTTCAACCTACTGCTCATGCTTCTGTTGATGCAGCCTAGGATGCAAGCAAACACTACTGGCTTATGTTGAGTTTTTTGTTGACCAACACCCCCAAATCTTTCTCCTCAAGGGTGCTTTCTTGGGTGGCTGGTGCTTTCTTGAGGACGCAACAGCAGCTGCAGATAAACAGAGCTAGCACTGTAAGCACATCTAGTCTGCACTGAGAGAGCCTGTGGTTTGCCGATATTCTGAGAGTATTATACTGCAGAAGTCTGTTTGAAACCTGGATTTATGTAACTAATCCACTAAAATACTGTAATGAATGGTGCATTGAGCTTTTCATTTAGCAATGGTCTTTGCATTTACAAAACCATCGCGCAACATTGTTATGTAATAGAATCACATACTAAAACCAGAACAAAACAAAAACCTGGTACTGATGGGGTACTGGCTTTTGCTCTCTTACTATTTTTCTTCTCCTAAATCTGCTATTCACCATGTTGCTTGTTTCCCAGAGCATGCTTTTGGTAACATGCTTTTGGTCAGCTTTTCCACATTTATTTAAAAATAGTTCACAAACACTACTGAAATCTGCACTGAAGAGTATGTGTTTGTTCACTGAATATTAAGGGTTGGCATTGGTTTTGTCCCCACAGTAAATTGGAGCAGAGCTCTTGTGAGTTTTGTTCAGCTGTTGAACTGTCTCATAATTATGGGATTTCTGGTATTGTTGATAGTTTTCAACCACTGATTGTAGAAAGCTTGGAGTTTTACAAGAGATTGACCTGATCCAGCTGTTAAAATAATGAAAACACTAATGAACAAAATCTAATGGATAAAGACATGGTTAGAGAAAACACAGGAAAAGCCAACCCCTTTATCACCCTGGTGCCACTGCAGCTCATGCCGTGTCGCAGAGCACAGCCAACCAGAACTTGTGACTGCAGGCTTATGTTCTTCACGTTCAGAGTGATGTTTGGCACTAGGTCAGCTGTAGGTGAAGCTGTTGTGTCAGTGGCACACCATGGGTTACTATTTGAAGATCTTCTTTGATGGAGTTTTTTACGCCTACGTGACACAGTGAGAGCTTCTGTAGTTTTCTGGAAGACAGCAAAAAGGTGCAAACAAACATATGCGGTGGAAGAGGGATTTCTTTTTTCCTATTATAATTCAATATTTGATACCGTTAAAAGTAATCAAAATTCAAGTTGGTAATACAGGCCTTACAGCAACATTTTATCTAAATATGTGAAGCTAATAAATGAGCAGAACAGTTAATGGAAGTTAATGGAATAATTTTCAGTAGATGTGATAAACTTAACTTTATAGGTAATACATTTTCAGATTTTTTTATATGCATGGAAATCTAGCTATTCCTTTCCAGATGGTAAATCAATGGTTGTGGTTACCTACATCAGTTACTGCCTGATGATGGCTACCAGGTGACAGTATCCTTGCCTTGGGTAACCTCAAGTCTTGTCAAGGAGCATGTAGCAGGGTGTCATCTTAAAATTTTAAAAAAGGGAAGGAAATATTTAGGTGGGTAATGAATATGTTTTCCCTTGAGACATAAGGAATGGAGATGCTTTAAGTGTCATGATGGTGTCACAGGTGTCAAGACACTGCTCTGCACACCCTGGAGATGGATAAACCACGGGAGAGCAGAATTGCCTACTGCCATCTGTAGGCATTTCTGAAGGTCCTGCTTTACAGTAATTTACCTGGAGTTGCAGGGTAAAGCACGGTTCCATGGGTGGATGCAAGATGCCCCAGGAGCACTGACTTTCCTGAAGCCTGCCTCAATCCTGTGTGCCTGCCCCAAGGCAAGGTCTCTGTCCGTTTGGGAAGTGAAGCAGTCTCTGTGATCTCTAAAAATCGCCTGTTGGCTCCAAGGGGTGCCTTGTGGAGGTCTCTGAATAATGGCCAAGACTACAGCTAGCTCCTGCTGAGCTCATTCCTCCCAAAGTGCCCATAGATGTGGGATCCATAACCTGTGGTCCAGCGTACATTTTTGGCCAATCTGTGCCCTGCTTTGATTCCTTCCTGTGATGAACGCATTAGCAAGTGGAAGGTGCTTCCTCTTTAAGTCATGGCATTGTGGCTGCATCCGTTGTCCTCAAAGGGAGCACCAGACAAAGTAGGGTTTTTAGCTTAATTTTTTTTGTCGTCTAATCATCAAACTAGCTGCCACACAGTTTTGATCACAGAATTACTGAGGCTGGAAAAGACCTCTGAGATCATTAAGCCCAGCATGTGACCTGACATCAGTTGCACCATGGCACTGACTGCCACCTCCAGTCTGTCCTTAAACACCTCCAGGGATGGGGACTCCACCACTGCCCTGGGCAATCCAATCCAATATCTAACCACCCTTTCCATGAGGAAGGGCTTCTTAACATCCAACCTAACCCTTCCCTGATGCAGCTTCAGGCACTGCCTTCTTGTCCTGTCGCTAGTTACCTGGGAGAAGAACCTGACCCCCACCTGTCTACAACTTCCCTTCAGGTAGTTACAGAGGGATAAGGTGCCTCCTGAGTCTCCTCTTCTTCAGAATAAACACCTCCAACTCCCTCAGCCTCTACTCATCAGACTTTCCCTCCAGTTACCCTTGCCCAGCCTCATTGCTCTCCTCTGGACCAGCTCCTGCCCCTCAATTTCTTTCTTGTAGTGAGGGGTCCAGAACTGCCCCCAGTACTTGGGAGGAGGCTTTGCCAGTGCCCATTACAGGGGGAGAATGACATCCCTAGTCCTGCTGGCCACACTATTCCTGAAGCATGCCAGGATGCTATTGGCTTTCATGGGCACACTGCTAGCTTATATTCAACTGGTTGTTGACCAGTACTCTCAGATCTTATGCTGTGTCCTGGAGTGGCTCTTTGTGCCTGTGCTACTTGGTACTCATTTCCCATTATCACACCCTGCTAACAAGCCAGTGAACAGAAATGGTGGTGGATATGTGACAGGTGATTCGAGGAAGTGTTTGGATAACCTAAGTAAGTTCATAGATTCATGGTTCAGATTGGAAGGGACCTTAGAGATCATCTAGTTCCAGCCCCCCTGCCATGAGCACGAATAACCCCCCACTAGACCAGGTTGCTCAAGGCCCCATCCAGTCTGACCTTGAACACTTCCAGGGAGGGGGCACCCACATCCTCCCTGAGGAACTTGTTCCAGTGTCTCAGCACCCTCATCATGAAGAACTTCCTTCTGCTTCCTTTACAAACTAACTCTACTAGGGGCTGGAAGATTGATGGGATGATGCCACAGTAAATTGTTTATTCTTGGGAAGTGTGCAGCAGCAGCGTGATGTGGACAGAAGTGTGTTTGACAGCCAACCCATCATATGTGGTCACCCCGCAGGAGCTTCTCACAGTCGGTTCTGCACGCAGCCAAGCGCTGATGAAGCAGAGGCTAAATAGGAGAATAATTTTCTGATCAAACAGTAGCCTGACTATCCAGTGCCAAAAGGATCTCTGTCAAACCCCGCTGCCTGGAAGGCATTCCCTTGGTGTGTTTATTCAAGTAAAGCCCTGTGCTTGGCTGGTTATTCTTTATGCATCAGGAGTGGTAGGTTGTTGGTTTTTCATTTGTTGAGATTTTTTTGTTTAATAAATGGCTGAGGAGATAGGGAAAATGGTTAAAGCAGTTGCTGATGTGTGGTCTCATCACATTCATTAATACAGGGTGGCAGGATGACAGATTTGTGAAAATATCTGCAGGGTTTGTGCAGCCATGCAAAGGGGATGTTAGCTGTACTTAATAACAGGCAGAGTGGTGAGACGAAGGATGCCTGTACGTGGGCTGACAGGGTTAATCGGTGCTTCGCTTGTCCAGATGTTGGAGTATTCCAGTAGCTTAAAGAGTGACCTGTAAGCAGAGTAAACCGTGTTATGCATGTGTTGTTGAGGCATTAATCTGAACTTCCTGAGGATTTAAAATCCAAAGTAGAACTATGATTTTTACAAGTGATGGGGATTGGGATTATCCAGGTTTTAATTCAGCTATTTCTTTTTCATAAAGCACATGATCTCTACAGAGCACAGAAGTATTTATCTTCTAAATGTACCAGGAAAATCCTACAAGAGAAGAAAAACTCAAATAGTAGAATCTGAAAGGGTAGGGGGTGGAGGGGGAAATGCAGTTTTCATACAACAGATTTCACTGAACGACTTGACATGTCTTTGCATGGATTACAGTCTTTCCCTACACCTTAAATTTATCACCACTGCAATACTGTGCATTTCTACTAGTTGGCCTGGGTTTTTATTAACTTATTTCTTCAAAAAGAAAGACACATAGTTTGAAGGGGGTAATTTAGGAGCTTACAATGGTCAGAGATCAGTTTCTCTTCCCCAAGTGTTCACTGGCAATTTTTTCATTAAGTTCTAAAGCTCTGTAGTCACTTTCATTTCTTCACCAAACACAAATCTTCTGGACTGTGTTAAAAAAAATCTTTAATTTGCAGTCATACATATTCAGTAGTTCTAAGGAAATTGATAGGTCTAGTTTAGATTTAGACCCAGGCAAAACGAAAGCAGAATTTGGCTCATTATGCCTGTGCACATATACACACTTATTTGTAAAATCATTCATGATAAAATGATGTATTACTGACATTTCTGAGACCCAGATCTCAGATGTCCTGACCACTCAGATTTGCTGATCCCCAATAACTTTTGGGAATATCCTATCTCTTTTGCTCATATAGCTTCTTTCCTGGGTGTAGTCTATTCATGTTTTCATGGAGCTCTGGTTCAGTTATCTCTCTTGGATTGCTGCAGCCAGAGCTGTAACCTATAGGAGGGTGGCCACATTCTTTTTTACCTCCATTCCATGTAATTCTCCCCCTGTACTGGGCACTGGTGAGGCCTTACCTCAAGTACTGGGGCCAATTCTGGGCATCTCACTTCAAGATAAAGATTGAGGGGTTGGAGCGGGTTCAGGAAAGAGCAATGAGGCTGGGGAAGGGTCTGGATGGAAGGTCTGATGAGGAGAAGCTGAGAGACCTGGGAGTGTTTATCCTGCGGAAGAGGAGACTCAGGAGCACCTTATCCCTTTCTGTAACTACCTGAAGGGAAGTTGTAGACGGGTGGGGGTCAGTTTATTCTCCCAGGCTACTGGTGACAGTACAAGAAGTCAGGGCCTGAAGCTGTGCTAGGGGAGAATTAGGTTGGATGTTAAGAAGCCTATCCTCACAGAAATGGTGATCAGAGCCTGGAATGGACTGCCCAGGGCAGTGGTGGAGTCCCCATCCCTGGAGGTGTTTAAGGACAGATTGGAGGTGGCATTTCGTGCCATGGTCTGACAGATGTGGTGATGTTGGGTCATGGGCTGGGCTTGATGATCTTGGAGGTCTTTTCCAGTCTCAATAATTCTGTGATTCTTAACTCAAATAGGTGTCACTGTCCATGTGAAGAATCAGTGCATGCCTTAAAATTCCATGTTAATTGTTGCCCATTCCCATTTGGATGCATGCATCAGTTTATTAAAAGTTCAGTAAAAATTGTGAGGGGTCTTTCAAAGTAAAATTTGGAAATCTGTGTCATTCTCACTGAGTTGTTTCCTGAATCAGTCTGTGCATCTCAGAGACTGAATATTTTGTCATTATGATGCTCAGTCCAATATTATTCAGAATTCCAGTTTATCTATAATAAATATAAGTTATGTGATCACGTCACATGTGATGTATGTCCATCAGACCTTACAGGGCTCTGTAAGATCCTTGATTTTGATGCTTAAAGTTTCATTTCGAAGTATATAAAGGCACTAGAAATAATCCTACCCTCTAAACTTAGGCTGAAAAATGTAAACCCTAAAGCCTGTCCAGCTTCCTGTCTTCCCCCACACTTGCTAAAATACACCTACATGTTAACACATGCACCTGTTTCCTTCACACAGATGACCCACTTTTAAGATAGATATACTTGTATGTTCTGCTTGGTTTGGTTTTGCATTTTCTACAAGCAATACCTGAAGATCATGTTTAGGTTATCCTACAGATCTAAGACCTCAGATCAGTTGTGGATACTAGTGGGCTAACTTTGCTTAGCCCAGTACTGGGAAAACAAAGTGTGGGGTTGGTCTGTCATTTTGGGTGGCCACTTGCAAGTTAGTAAACATGGGCTCTGAATGGCTTATAACTTTAGGACTTGATGCTTGCTGCTCCATATCTGTTTGTGACCTCAGTATTGCTTTGTTCAAGTTGGGAGATGAGAAATATGGAGGTGGCACAGGAGTAGAAAGCCAGGAGAGACAAACCTCCAGGTCTAAATATATAGGGGTAGAAGAGAAGAGGTAAAAAATATCAGGGCAAATGACACAACAGCATTATGCTAATTGGTTGTGATTTTAGCAGCAGGTATGCCAGAAAAAAACAGACTACATCCTGCTTGCTATCCGAATGTCCCCTCACTTAGTAACCTTCTTACAGAGAAAACACAAAGTGTATAGCATTGGAGACTAGAAACAAGAGCATTTGGTTCCAATTTCCTCTTAGAGAATACTCCCCAGAATTTCCCCTAAGAATTTAATTGTCTTAAATTTGTTTTGTGCCGGAAGGTACTCTGGTACTTACCAGAGCCAAATGAAACGTGCCGGGGGGAATTCTGATAACACACTCCTTGGTGGTGCCAAGATTATGTTGAATTTGAACATAAGGGAAAAGCTTTTTAATGGTCAGGGTAACAGGGCCCTGGAACAGGCTGCCCAGAGCAGTTGTGGAATCTCTGTTTCTGTAGACATTCAAAACTTGCCTAGACATGTTCCTGTGTGATCTGCTCTAGGACAAGCTCAAGCAGTGGGGTTGGACTAGATATCTCCAGAAGCCCTTTCCGACCCCTACAGTTCTGTGATTCTCCGTTAGAGTGATGTTACCTAAAAATATGTTACTATAGTGCAACTGTAGTATAGTCTCCTTGTAGAATGAAAAAAGCAACTAAAAATGGAGTAGGTCAACTGTATCAAAATACCTAGTTGTATCTCGTATTTGTACAGGGCAGTAGTTTATGGAGTAGCAGTTCTAAATCTAGAATTAGCTGGAAGTTGCCTTTAGAGGTTTTCAGAATGCAGTCCAAATGTGTAACCCTAAATCTTTAGGAGAGTGTGTTATCTGCTTTAATCCCTTAACTCCCAAGAATAGCCTGTGGCAATTCTCGGCAATGCTGAAGAAGCCTGTGATAAAGGACCTAAAGAAAGTTCAATAGGAATGATGCAACATTGACTATACTATTACTATTTACTGTAAGGATTAGTGGGCATTGGAATGGGTTGACCAGGGTTGTCGAGGAGTTCCCATCACTGGAGGAATTGAAGAGTCATGCAGATGTAATGCTTAGGGATAAAGTTTAGTCAAGGTCTTGTCAATGTTGGGCTAAGGGTTGGATTTGATGGTCTTGAAGGGCTATTGCACCATGGGTGATTCAGTGGTTGTCCATTTCCTGTCCTTGCCACTCTCACTCTAGGTCTGTTGAAGTCTTGTTTGAGGGTAGATATGGGGAAAGAAATGGACTTACAGTATCTCTTGGGCTGCTTTATGAGTTAATTTCTCCATCATTTAAGAACAGAGATAATGGTTTCTGTAGAAGCCAAGATCTAAGGGATATAAACATACGGCTTCAGAACTAACCCTGTGTGCTCCTAGGGTTGTTTAAGCTGGGGATATAGCAAGAACATCTTGACATATGCAACATGAATTTCCTGCTTTGTATGAAGCAGTGTGGGTTTTTTAATTGTCAAGCCACATAATAATTTTTTAAAAAGCAATAAATCAAAACGAAGGTTTTCTAGCAACAGTGATTCACACAGGTTCTGTAGCAACTTCTAAATGAAATGTCGATGTTGGGAAGGACATGCAATGCTTCCAGGAGGATTTATATTTTTCGGACAATGTGACACTTATAGGTTGGGGTTTTTTTGGGATGGGGGTGTTTAAAGAAAGGTTTACCTAAACTATAACTGCATGTTATTTCCTGTGTGTCATAACCTTATCTTCTTCCAATACTGCGCAGTGTACATCTGTGACTGAGACAAAATCAATGCTTATAGATTTACTTGTGTAATTCCATTGCTTGTCCTTCTAGATATGATTTGAAATGTAAAGTTCTTTAATGTTTAAATGAACTTGAAAGGCTAGGGTCTCTAGAGGAGTTTTCAGTTTCTTAGAGAGTAATCCATTTATTATATCTTTTTTTCCTTCTTGTCACTGTCTGTCTTTTTGTGTCCTTAATTATTTAAGACTCTGGAACACTCGATCATGCCCAAAATATCAATTGAAAAAAAGAAAACAAGGCAGGAGAATTGCTAATCATGTTACTAATAACTGCTTAAGCATGGGGAACACTTGAATTCTTCTGTACACATCAGGCTTAGGAAAAGTGAAACAGACAGTAATTGGCTTTTACTGCTTTTGTCATAAAATCAGTTAAACTTCAGGTCCCACCCTCTACAGGCAACTGCTCTTACCTCAATAAAAAAAGACAATCCAAATCCATATATTTGTCTACAATACTCTTATGTTACCTGTTTTAGCAATGAATATTTTAATGAAGCTGTAGGGAAAAAATGGTTTATTTTATTTTTCTCAGCCTCAGTTTTACTGGAGTGCTTATGCACCAGTGCCAGGGGGCAAAAGATACTGGGATGTACTTTGTGGTAAAAAATCCTGTATGGATTTGTAGAAGAGGGAGACAAAATAATGTTGGGACTTGTTGCAAATTCTTCTCATCCTGAACAATGTACTACTTAGTTGGATTGCACTGGTGAGAAGCCAGACCTGTTCACTTAAGTAAGGAAGTAGACTGCTTGGGAGGAAGTTTGGGAGTGTTCAAAAGCTTATCTGAAATGAGCGTTTAGATACTGAGAAGTGATTAATTGCTTTCACTCTCAGCCTAACCCTGAGAAAAAGTACCATTTCATTGGGCTAATGTTCTGCACTTTAATGGATTAAAATGATGGATCATCTCTGGACATACTTAAAAGATGTGTAGATATGGACATGGTTTAGTGGTAATTGTTGGGCTTGATGATCTTAAAAGTTTTTACCAATCTGAACAATTCTAACTCTGTAGGGCCCTGATTTCTAACATTTTTCCTGCATATTCAGTATCTTCTTGTTTTTTGCCTTGTGCTTACCTCCAGGCTGAGCATTAGTTTTGAATGAATGGTGCTCTGAAGTTTGGAAACAGGGTTCATATAGCAGAGCTACACTCACCACCATCATCACAGAGTGCCAAGTCTAGCGAGTGCAAGCTCAGTCTAGGGTTTTTGTGTTCTTTATGGCCTTTGGCAATTCTGGGGTAAGATTTGGTTCTAGATTTAGTTTATTCCCATCCCATCTCTCCTTTCCTTGTTTCCCACCAAGGGAAACACCCTCCATGGGAGCAGCTCTGAAAGTGCCTGGAGCTTGTTGGGAGGGACACCTGTGTGCCTGCTTACAACTAGGTAAAGTGACTATGTGTGGAAGGATTTTTCTCAGGTTTCTACAAGTCGGCTATTCAAACAAACCAGAAAAGAATCAATAACCTGTGTTTGTTTGTTCGTTTGCTTGTTCACTCTGTGTGCACATGCAGGCAGGACAAACAGCCATCTCATGGTTTTCCCTCAAGCATTAGGGCTTTTCAAAGCACACTCAGGACAAGTGCAAAGAAGAATCTGTGAAGAATTTTTAACATGTCCTGGTGGCTGGGGAAGAAAGGGGTGATGGGCGAGGCTTCTTGCCTTCACTCAAGACTAATGCCAACACTGTGTTATTTCTTCTTAGTTATCATAGTTTACTTAGCAGGAAGTTAGGATTGAGAGGGATTTTAAGATGTGAAATTTACATTTGGTGATCCCACAACAACAAGCTGTTCAAGCCTTTATGTGTGTAAGGCTGAGTCTTCTTCCAGGTTGGTTGTTGTCATCACTGAAGTACATCAGGGCAGGGGCAGCAGAGTGTTTGATCCAAATGAAGTGTCTGAGATTGTTGTATGGCTCCTAGATAGGACTGTGACTGCAGTAAGATGACTAAACAAGTGGGGTTTGTCTTTCAGAAAGTGTCCTGATAGCAGGAGGGTCTTGCATTGAAAATTGTTATCTGTGTAGCTTGATGCCTGTTTACACAGCCTGTGAGTCCAGCTTTGATAGAAGGTTCTAGATGTTGGCACAAGCTATCCTTCAGGCTGACCGTCATCCCTGGTTGAGCAGCTGAAAGTCATGGTTGGATGTTCTCACAGAGCCAGTCCTCTCCTGGGGCAGACAGAGGGGCTACCTCTGCTGGAGGTAAAAGCAGCAAGGTTTTCTAGTGGCTGTGGCATAATTAATGGGTGTAAACTCAAATTACTGGTAATCCTGGAGCAGCGGAGCTCAAGCATGGACAATTCTCATCTCTCTGGTGGGTCTTCCACAGTTTGCATTGTGCACCTAATGAGAAACATTGGTTTGGGACTCAAATGTTGAGATGGTGGAGTGGTTTAGTGATGGGCATGGTAGACAGAGTTAGATTAGTGGTTGGACTGGATCATCTTAAAGATCTTTTCCAACTTAAATGACTCTGTGATACTGTGATTCGAGGCATTTTGTTGTGACCAAGTGCTGTTCAGCTGCTCAAGGGAGTATAATTTGAACCAGTCTCCCTCAGATCAAGGAGGTGACTGTATGCAGACACCTTGTTTATGAATGTGAAATAATCTATGTTAATAATTGATTGTTCAATTAGAAAAACAAATGTTACAGAGTTAGACAACTTGGTGTGCCAGTGAGGACAGGAATATATTTGATTGCAGCCCATTTCGATTGTGGGGCTGAGAAGCATTATTACAAGAGAATCCTATTTGTTATTACCCTATTGGTTTGGGTTTTTTTTACTTCTACTGCTTTTGTGGCACAGTACAGGCAGACACTAAGTACATGCAGTGAATAGCATTCGATGAAGACATAGCTATTCTTATTGTACCACTGGTAATAACTCTAGACAGCATAAAAGGCCCAGTGCTGTTGAGGCAAGGTGATATCAGGGCCCAAACTTGTGCAGATTTTGAGTAGAAAAAGCAGGCTGGCAGGAATTCTTGCAGAGGGGCAGAGAAAGAACATCTGCTGCTGTTTTATCTGGTTTGCCCTCGTAATGGAGTTATGTCCAGAGCAGTGATGCGTTTTGCAGCAGGATGCAGAAACTCTGCTGTAAGCAAATGTACCTTTTCTTGACAAGCCTTGGAAATGTGTGACTGCAGGTACAGATTACTGCCTTTACCCTGTAAGGCTGTTTTGAAAAGACATTTGAGAAAGTGAAAATAAATCCTTTTCTTGGTGGCTTATCTTACAAAACAGTGCACACAGGGTACACTATAAAGATTTTCTAAATCACTTGCCAGGAGCTTGCAAATCCCTTATCAGAATTTATGCAAGAGCTGGACCTCTTCTGGTGGCTGCATTCAAATCTAGAGAGTCTTTGTGCAAGTCTGTACTGGCAGTAACACACCAGTCATCGTTCTGATTGCCACTTGTTAATACCTGGGGTAGCTTTCCTAGAAGGGCCTCAAAAAAACACATAACCATTAATTGCTTAATCCCCAGGTCACTGTGGTGAGTGTAAAACCTGTATTATGTCCATTTTTCAAGGGAAGATTGGAAGTGAAGGGAGGCAGCTTAATAAATGGATAGAACAGACTTAATAAATGGCTGTGTCCTATATTCAGTTCTCTCCTTTCGGAGAGCACGATTCAGTCAGTCCTGCAGCCCTGCTAGCTCAGTCAGCACTTTCCAGGCTGCTTGCTGCCTGGCCATTTGGGAATTTGAACTTCATATATTTTTGTCCCTTTGAATTTTGGGAAAGCAATTAGTAAGTTAGTCTGCTTATTTCTGCAATGCTCAAGCTCTGTGGCAGTGCTGTGTGTGCTGCAGCAATGCACAGCTCCATACAGCAGGACCCATGGCCTGTGGTGAGAGAAGCATGTAGTCAGTCAGGGCTGTTTGGGGGTAGGTCCAAACCTGCTGCAGTGGGTGTCTTTACTGACTTCAGGAGTGAGGAGGTAGAGCTAACTACATTTATATGATGAATGTTGGGAATAGTGCTCTATTTAGTAAAGGTCATTATGAATCTGAATGAACATGGACATCACTAACCTTCATTTTTATATTCTTAGAGGGTTCTGAGCATCTAAAGAATGTCAGTGACAAGAAAGAGTCAAAAATAATGATGTGATAGTGAAAGCAGTGGTTTATTTTACTGTTGTACTTAAACTTCCAAGATTTCATGCCGAAGGAAATGCACTTTCATAGAAAAAGTAGAAACTTTCATAGGCTAGAAAAGATCTTTAAGATCCTCAAGTCCAACCATTAACCTGGCTCTGCTAAGCCCATTGCTAAACCATGTCCTTAAGCTCCATATGTACTCTGGAAGGAAGAAGATGCAGCAATCAGAAGTGGGTCTGCTTTTTCCCCTGATGTGCATTTCTCCCATCTTCCTCTGTGTTTTTCTAGACCCTATGCTTGTCAGGGCAGGAAGATTTAATAGGTGTTTGCACAGCATATTTGGCCTTCATTCTAATTGCAGTATTTGAATGCTACCAGAACAAAACTAATAAACAATAATTATATCAATAATAGAGCTGCACAGACACATGTATAAAAGTTTGGAATGCTGAAATAATCACAGTGAGATTAATTTGTGGGTAAGCTATATAATCAGGCTTCCAATAAATCACACTGGTGCTCTGGTATGTGCCTCTACTGATCACATAGAAATCCCTGTCACAAGTCTGGCATATAGAATAACCTATCTGTACACATTTTTCTGTATGGGTTCTTACAACAGTGCAGCATGAAAACAAACTGGTTTGGGTTACAGATTGCCAGAACTTTGTCAAAGAAATTCCACAATTCCAAATTCATTCAAAAAAACTGATGGTGGCTGTTTGTGACTCTTTGCATGTCTTGTTGTATTGGAAGTCTTAAGGGGATGAATGTGGTAGGAGACTGACTGCCAGCAAGTTTATCAAAGGGGTGATAAATTCTTGTCTGCCTCTCAGATTTTATGTCATGGCTTTCCACTCCACAGTGTGCTCTGCTGCTGCTCTCCACTGACACATTTGTTTAAAAGGGGAATGAATTAACATAAAAGAGCAGTTGATGGAAGTGGGTCAGCATCTTGGAGTGAGTGTTCTCAATTTTGACTCAGGCTTGTGTGCAAGGAGATAGACCAATGAGGAGGGAGCAAGTAAATGGTCAAACTAGTGACGTGGTTCTGAAAGTTATGTTAGGGCTCAGTTATGAGGGGTTAGCAGTTGTCACACATCTACTAGTGAATCTGATGTTCCATCCTCCAGCTTGATTTGAAGGGAGTTTGACAAGCTGTACAGGTTATTGATGGCAGGGATGCAAATGATCATGGTGGCTCATATGGCTATGTTTCTAGGTCCTGGCTTTCTGAAATGATAATCTACATTAGCCAAAATGGAGCCTAAACTCCCTAATAAAGCCCATAATTGTCACTTCCCACCAGTATCTTTCAGGAAAGGGCTGCAGTTGGAGTGATTTCCCAGCGAGAGGGACAGGTATCCCTGTTCCATAAATTATTGTGTCTGGGCAAGTTTTTCATTGCAATTGATTTATGGCCCATGTGTTGTGTGTCTTTGTGCACAAGCGGGACAGTGTCACACAGACAGTGAGATCTGTCTAGATTCGCTGTGCCAAAACTCTTCTGCATTGGCAAGGTATACTTGAGAGTAACTGGACACAGTAGCACAACCAATGTTGGGTCCAACTTCCAAAATCTTTAGGGTGTGCTGTATCTCTATACTTCGGTGGATTTCTATATAACTGCTAGCAAGTGGCAAATACGAATACACTTTGCTACGGTTCACGAGTATGTAAAATGTGTATTGAAAAAGCTATTACTACAGGAAAATTAAACTGAGAAGTTTGTGATAGCCTTGTGCTGTATTAGAGAAATGCTTTGAAAATTACTGCTTCATTGAATCTAAATTCTGCCTTTTAAATTTAGGTAGGGCATAGCTCATCTTGGGGAAGCCCATGGTGGTAGCAGTGATGTTCTGTTGTTTAGCCTTGAAAGCATGGAAGCCAAACACTTGGAAAGCAGCTGTTCTTCTGAATGTATTAAGCAATTTACTTTAGGTAATGTAGCCTATAAAATTTTAATTTTGGATTAAATAAAGCGTATCCTTCAGCATGACTCTCCCACCTTGATTTTCAGAGAATGAAATATGGACACATTTAGTGAATTTCTTCTCCAGGATGCTCTGGTGGATAAGGGTCAATAGATTCCTGATGAATGCAGTCAATAGCAATTTCTCTTAGTAAGCACAAAGAAATTAGCATTAAATAACAGGCATCAGTGGCAAAAGTTTTATGTTATTATGCAGTTGGAAATAGCAGTATTATGCAGTTTAGGAAATAGCTGTAGCAGGTAGCACGTGACTGAACAGATAGGAAGAAGAATAATTATATCCCTGTTGACAGATGATGCGTCATCAAAAAAAGCATCTGAACATGTTGGCAACCAATGTACAAATATTTGTGTCTGTGTGTGCAAAGGTAGACACATTTCCTGCAGTGTTGATGTTACACTTTTTATGCCTTAAAGCATGGAACTAAACAGATGTTTTGCTGCAGAGGAAAAGCTGAAATGATTTCTTGTCACAGTTCCTCCACAAATACCATTTTCACCCTAAACCCATGTAATGTATTGCCTCAGCTACTGTGGCAGGATTCCATGTGTTTTGCCTCTACTCCTCTGGGGACCTTCAGCTGTTAATGAGAAGTTTTGTTATCCTGATGGTGATTGAGACACCACTTGGAAGTGGCAAAGATCTGGCCCTTCTTTTACTTAGTCTTGGACTAGTACTGCAGTGAAATAATGTAACCAAAAGCATTAGCAAAGGCAGGTTTTCCTATATAAAATGAATATTATACTGCAAATTTCAGGTTAAAATCCCACAGATGCTGAAAACAGTCTCTCCATTGAATGGAATTACTAGGACTCTGTGAGAGGGTGCAGACAAGGATTGGAACAGGTACAAGCAACAACAGAGGTGATGGTGGAAAATACCTAACTACCTCAAACACATCTTGTTTTTAATTCTAAAAACCTGAGCCAAAGCATATGTAGGAATTTTCTAAGGAGAAAAAAGGTTGACCTACATCTAGAACAGTGTCATAAAGACAAATAAAAACAACGAGCCCTGAGAATCAGTGAACACATCCAGCCTTCGTTTACTCCCGTTTTATTGTTTGCATCAAATCAGGTATTGATATATGACTCCAAATCACGTGTAGGCTTTAGATGGGAATTCAGCAGTGTTCATTAATCTGTGTAGCAAATGTTAAAAGACTGAAAAGCTTGGTCGTATGTTTGACAACTTTTTGTTTGTTCTCTTTGTTTTTAATGTGGTCCTTCTAAAGCTTCTTTTGATTTTTCACAGTAAAATAGAAGTCTCACATGGTCGATACCTAAGTTAGTACAATCTATATTGCAGTATTGATTTGGGACAGGTGAGGAACTCAACCATTGGCAGACTGAGGGATGAAGGAGCATTTTTAATATGACTCAGATGAGGTTGTGCCACAGGCCTTTTATTCACCCAGTTCCAAAGCATCTAATTAACAGCAAGAGACACTGTGTAAAGATGTGGGAGAATAGCAAGATCTTAGAATCAAGTATCTTCACAGAATCCTACAATCATCATGACTGGAAAGGACCTCTCAGATCAAGTCTAACCTCCATCCCAGTGCCTCCCTAACCACTAGACCATAGAATCAAGTGCCATATCTACTAGTTTTTTTAAACACCTCCACCACCAACCTGGACGGCCTGTTCCAGTGCCCAGCCACTCTCTTGGTACAAACTTCTTCCTAATATCCAATCTAAACTTCCCCTGCCTCAGCTTGAGGCCATTTCCCCTCGTCCTATCATTAGGAATTTGAGAGAAGAGACCAGCACCAGCCTCATTACAATCTCCTTTTAGGTAGTTGTACAGAGCAATAAGGTCTCCTCTCAGCTTCCTCTTCTATAGACTAGTTCCCCCAGCCACTGTTCATGGGGCCTGTTTTCCAGACCTCTCCCCAGCCTCGTTGCCCAGCCTTGTTGCCCTTCTCTGCACCTACTCCAGTACCTCAATGTCCTTCTTCTACGGTGGTCCAAGGCTGTAGGCTGTGCGGGACTGTGAGGGTAAGGTCTGTCTTGCTTTTAAAGACTAGAGATTCATTTCTGAACATTCAGAATAAAATTAATATAATAAGCAAAGATACTTTTTGAATGGCAGGGTTAAAAACCACATATTGTTGTATGGTGGCACAGTCAGCAGTCTCTTTTTTATTAATTTCAAAGAGCCATGCTTTCATGTTCTCGTTTTTTTGATGACAAAACTAGCTTTGCACTTGTATTATGTACTTTCAGAGCCATTGTTTGGTAGAAAAACTTAAGGCCTGGTTAGTTTATTGAAATCTTGATTTTGTTCCTGATAGACCACCAACAAAGGAAATTGTTGGGATAAATGGTTCTTTTTCCTAATTCATTCCACAGTTCCCCTTCCAGAAGCACATATTCAATTACATATTCAATCTCATTCTGTGCTGTTACACAAAGACTGTGCTGCAGAGATACTTCTACCTCTTCGAAAAAGCTTTGCCTTTGGTCAGTCACGACTTCATGAATAACTGGGTAGAGAATTCTCATGTCACTTATCCAGGCACTGTTGCGATAGCAGCCTGGTTTAGGGACAGCTCAGGCAGAACTGAAGCAGCATTCTGGGCTGCTTGTACCACAGGCATAGGGCGAACTGTGCTGTTTTGACTTCCAGACTTCACTCATCTGCAATACCCCATGATCACCTTCACTGCAAGCCAAGACTCCTTCAAAAATGGAATTTGCAAGGCCAGTCTTACTCCGCATCATTTACATGGTGGTTTTACTAGAAACCCCATCCAGCTGTACTGAATCTACATAGTGTTTTGCACAGGCAAAGGACATGAAGGCCACTTGGTACTGGGAAGATTAGTGCAGACAGGGGTAAATGCTGGAGAGGAGGCAGAAAAGGGCAACTGGGCTGATCGGTTGATCTGGAGGACAGGTCTGATGAGGAGAGATTGGGGGAGCTAGGGCTGTTCAGCCAGGAGAAGAGGAAACTTTCCTTAGGCACAACTGGTACAAATACTGTTGAGGATTGTGATGGGTCCCAGGTGGAGTGGGACAAAATGTACTGAAGACAAACCTGTCATTTATTCATCACTTTTATTATCCAAGCCACAGAGATTCAAGTGGCTCATCTCCTGAAAATAGAATTCAAATTGTGATGTAGACCCAGATGTAACTCAAAGGAAAGTATAATGCATCCATCTTACTCAATAATCAGAAGGAAATGGTCTGACACCCGTGGGCCAAATTTCTCGAAGGGCTTATTTTAAAATAAACTCATACATTAATTAGTTTATTTGCATTGTCTCAAAGAGAAACAGTTCTTTGATCTAAGCCATAAGCTCATTATTGGTGGAAGGTCGTCTTCCTGCCAGAAGTGTAAATTCTTTGTTACATCTGCGCCTAAATTCCGTAACATTGGGAAAGCTGCTGTAGACACATAGCCATGGCTTTAACTCCAGGGCTAAGCTCACTCTGTTCTAGATGCAGTGTGAATGTAATGAAAGGTCATCCTTGTCCTTGCAAGACTTTAAAATAAGGGGTAAAATAAGAGTGTAGGGAATAATCCTACAGACTTAATTGCTTGCCCATGGTTACTCAAGTTGTTTTGTGGTATAGCTGGGATTTACCTTGTAAGCCCTGTGTACACATCTGTCACACAGCTCAGCTTTCTTCCCCTCAGGATTTTGTCACTGGCTTTATGATATTGGGCTAGACTTGTTTGCCATATGAGGTGTTAAATCTTCCTTTCCCTCCTTGGCAAGAGCAGGTTTTGTATTGTTCTTGCTTGGGACACTGAGCACACGGGGAATACTAATAAGGGACACGCATCAGTTGCAAAGTCTTACTCCCACCTGACTGACACAGCCTTGTACCAAGAATTGAGACATCACTGCAGTGTGGGACACAGCTGTTGACAGCTGTAATAGCGGGTGCTTGTTAGTACCCTGGATAAATTGGTACAGCCAGCACCCAGTATGTTTTACAGTAATGATAATGAAATGTTCTATAATGAAGTGTGATTGAAAAATAGAGCTGGCACTCCCAGCCCCTCTCTTGCAGGTTCTTCACAGTAATGGACTTTGCCAATTTTCCTTCTTCACCAGGGGGAAATTCATCCAGGCAGCTGGGTTTGCAACTTGCTCTGGAGAACAGGACCAGCCGCACTGTACATTCATGAGAATATCCCTGAGTAGTGATTCCTGAAGCATACCAGGTGCAGGCTCAGGCTCTAACGGGTATTGCTGAGAGCTGAGTCCAAGGCACAGCGGGTGCAGCCTTGTAAGGACATGTAAAAGAGCAGTTGCAGTGACTAGCATGTGTTTCAGAGAGCAAATGAAGACCATCTTCCATCTCCTATGCTTCTGTCAGAATTCTGCAGGAGCTGTTCTCAGCACAGCCACTGGAAAGAGAAAGAATAGGCAGCTCACAGGCTGTGTTGTTATTATTCAGCTGGTATTGACTGGCAGTACCAGGACACTGCAGAACTGCCTTTCTCTAGCTGTCAGCCAATTAGCTGTAACAGCCCTAATAATGGTTATGTCAGGAGGCAAGTAAAGAGATGCCACAAATGGATTGCACGTGTATAATTGCTTCAAAAACAAATCTGTTAATAAAAGGAGACGAGAAAATTGACAGGAAGATATGGCTTGTTGCATGCTAATTTCCTCCAGCTTTCATATTCTCCTTTCTTTTTTTCTTTTCAATTCAATTGGGTCACTTCTTGGGAGAATTGTGATCATAAATTTGAATTTGGAGAGAAATAAATAATTGCCATGGTGTGTTTTTCACAAAGATCAGGTTCAAGCAGATGGATTTGGTGGAAGAGCTGTTACCTATCTGATGGCTCAATTAGATTGCTGTTATCCTCTTGCGGTCCTATGAGTTTAAAGGTAAAGGAGTTTAAATGCATGGAGCGTTCCAGAGAGCATAAAACCTCTTGGCCCATGGCTCCAAAGTTCCCATGATGTTGTCACATCTGTATTATCTCTCCAGAGAAAACACAAGATGGTGCAAGTTCTTGTTGATAGAAATGGAAACATCTACAACAGATGAAAAGGGATTTATTTTCCTAGTCTGTCCATGTAGGTGTTGCTGAGTGAAAATGCCTTACCTTCTGCCCCATTTCACTAAAGGCTGCCAGTGAATGTAAACAGGGATATTTACAGAGTGTCTGACTTATATATATGTGTTATATATTGTTTCTATATAGATAATATAGAAATGCCGTTGAAACTCAGGTTGCCCCAGAAATAAAAGGAGGTAATCGTGAAGCAGGAGAACAGGATAAATGAATGGATATGACTGATTAGACAATAAGGCTGGAAGTAAATAATTTGAGAAAATTCTAACAAATAATGGGATTAATGCTACTCTTGATGAAAGTAATGGTTTTCATATAACATTAGTGGAAGCAGCTGCAGGATCAATAAACACAAACTCAAAAATGCCCAGTTTTGATTTTATTTATCAGGAGAAAATATTTAGTTATTCTTTTTAAGGAAAAGCATCTTATTATTTGCATGTAAGCAAATACATATAGAAACTTCAAATATATTTAGACTTTGCATGTATCCAAACTTTCAGCTGCAATGTGAAGTGTTGTGACTGCAGGAACAGCTGGAAGCCCTCTTGAGCTGAGGTCTCATGTACATGAATCTCCTGATGTTCAAATCAAAATCATGTGTTCTCTGCTCTAGTTTAATGGTAGGAAAGGTTGGCATATATGTTGCAGGATTTAGAGGGTCAGGTAGTTTTATGAACTTTGTAATCAGGCATTTATTTAGTTGAGTTACAGGTTGAGGTGTCTTCTGACTTGCAGAGCACAGGTGGAAACAACCAACTGGAATAAGCTTGTCTGTAGGAGGTTGGGACAGCAGTATGATTTATTTGTTGGTTTATTTCTAATTTGAGGTTGCTGAAGGTGAAAGGTCTTATTTTAGAACTTGAATGATACCTGAGAGTTATGAAGCTAAATTGTTCTCTTGCTGGCTTTCTAATGAACACTTTTCAGTTGCATGCATCTCAGCATTTGGGTTGGTCACAATTTGCAGCCTCAGCAGAGAGCCCTGGAGTTAGATTGCTTCAACGACAAGGTTTTCTCTTTTAAAGCAGTCTAGTAAAGCTAAAATAACTGCTTTAAAGGAAGAATTAAGTATAAACTCTTTAGGCTATGACAAAAATCTGAACTCAAATTGACAACCCTGCTCCTAGAAAAGTTTGCCTAGGTTTTATCTAGGGATAATATAGATGAGTGAAGGTTAGACTGAGATTTCAGAACAGTTGGTTTGACTCCTGATTCAACTGTTTTCCAGTCTGCCAGGGTCCCAGTGAGGTACACAAAAAAAGGAAAAGAAACAACCCCACATCTTGATCTCCAAGATGCATGAGACCATTGCTGACAGAGAAATGGTCAGGTCCTCTGGTGGGGGTCAGGGGACTGTATTACTGTGCCCTTGCAGAAACTCCCTGATGCGCTCCTTTTGAGGTGTTGGAGCAACCAGCCTAGGACTTAATTCATGCTACAAATACGTATTTAAAAAATACATTCCTGGGGAAGAGCTATTTCTAGATTTGTGAGGAGATACTAGAAATGGCAAACTCTAACGGCAGTAGTACAGCCAGGGAAAGTGGGACAAATATGAAGAAAGATTTGAACAATGTTCTTTGATGTTACTCACTCAGCAAAGAGAGAGAAGACTTGTTTCATAGCTGACTCCTGCAAGCTATGCTGGGCTAGTTTATGGCTACATCAGGTTTTATACATTTCCTCAAGTTGTTTGGGGTTGTAGAATTGACAGTACATTATTTAAATACAATGCACACTTCACACTCAAGCTTTCCCTAATTAAATGTTCTGTGCCGTGGCTTGGTGTTGAGGAGAGCAGTCACTGCATGAGCTCTCTCTGCTTGAGCAATGAAGAGCAAGTTGCTGTACATGACAGCATTTCATCTCTGTATGGCTGGGGACAGTAATGCATGAGCAGCAGGTGAAGGCATTAATCTTATTAGCTCTCCAGAAATGAACTGTCATGTACAGCAACTTATTCTCTGTTGCTCCTGCCTCCTAGTCCCCTCTCCTTCTGTGTCCAATATTACCTTTGCATACATTATGGAATGTTTCTGAGGTAATGATAATTTTCCACCTGGAAGTAGCAGACCATGGAAGTATGAAGCCAAAAGGGTGCTTGCAGTCCCTGAGGCCAGGCAACAGTGGTGGTTGTGGCAAGTATGTAGGCACTGAGGATGGTGCAGGGCATGCTGTTTGCAAGTGAATGGTTTGAGGCGTGCTATGGGGGCGATCCTCAGAACTTGAAGAAACTGCCTTGTGTGGGGTTGTGAAGAAGATGAATGGTAATTTGGTGTGTGTGGCATATGCAATACCTTGGAGTGTGGATACACTCCAGTACCCTGGCTCAGTTGCTTCCTGTCTTATACGTAAATAGTCCTCCCCAAGTTCATTTCCAGGCCCTTTGGGTTTCTGATCACCTGGCCAGAGCATAGACTGTCCTACCTGGGAAGGAGAGTCCTGAAAGAGAATCAAGTCACTTAAAAGCAAACTGTAGTTATTCAGTATATTGTCAGAGATTAACACAATAGTGGGTTGTTTTGCAGGGGGAAAGAAGACAAATTTGAATTAATTTACAGTGGTGGGAAGTGCTGTGCTCTGGGGTTTGTTTGATGACAGTGTGCTATGCGTTACCAAACAGCAGAGGGGAACTTGGGGAAGCAGCAGCTCAGCTAATAGAGATTTTGTTCATTAACAGGAAGCTGCAGACTAGACTCCTGAGTCTAAATGCTGACTGCATTTCTTCTACAATATTCCAGCTGTGGTGTCGTGCCTTTTGACATCAGCACCAAGTGCAGTGGGAATCCAACCAAGATACACCCCTCACTTTAAGTAGTAGCAACAAACCTCCAAGGTTTCTTGCATGACATTGCTATCCAAATGCATGGCTGCTGTTTTATTTCAGATATTAATTTGCTCATGTGTTGTGATTTTGCCACTTAAAAGGAAACATGGCTCAGAGAGTGAAATGGAGCCACTGCAAATGACCTTTTTGCTGTTAAACTTTCACATACTATTGCTAATAGCGTTACATCTTTTCTACCCTTTCTGCCCCAAGTCTTGTACAACCACAGACCTTCTATCCTGTATTTACACGTTCTAGTTAATCTACTGTGCTCTGCTGGTCACAAATTGGAAACCTGCTGAATGAGGCTACCTAACATCAAAATGAACTAGTACTCGTCAAGCCAGTTTTACCAAATGAAGAGTAGAAAAAACAGCTTTAACTGAAGAACCACTTTAAACCATAGTCTCTGGTTAGACACTAGAATAAAGCAGGATTACCTCTTGCATTATGTATATAGTAAGGTATTGCTGTTGCTTGGATGGGTAGATTTTACATGAATGTGAGTAAAGCAGAGCTGTAGATATTTAATCTGAGAGTTAGAAAAGTTAGTACAACTAATCAGGTTTGATGTTGGCTTTTGTGAGATCTCTGTCCATCATTCTCTCTGTTTCCTAGCTATTAACCTTTATGCATTCGCAACAGCATGGAGAGTTTCCTGGCCAGTTAAGTTTGCTAAACTTGAAGAAAAAAAGATGAGAGGAGTGTAGCATTAAAAAGAAGGGGGTAGCAAGCCTAGAGGTAAGACAGATTATAAAAATGGGGAATGAAAAATAGGACAGGATACCCAAGAAAACGGATGAAGAAAATCAGAGACAAGGAAACAGTGGGATTGAAATACTCACATCAGTCAAAAATCTTAGGTCTATGTTTCTCTAGAGATGATGTTTATGATCAGAACTTGACAGATTCGGCTGGGGCTGGATATCAGTTTCCTCAGAAAGGCTGGGGATGATGGAGAGGGAGATTAGAGCACTGATTCATTGCTCCCCAGCTTCGAGCTGATCCGCTGAGGAATGTTGCAGAAATAAATACAACATAGCAATGCAAAACATAGGCAGCAAAACCTGCAAATTAATTGCATTTCCATTAGTCCTCTACAGTATTTTTTCCTTTATGTTTTTGGATTCATGCACTAACGTTGCTGTGCTGTCTTTTTGAGTGCAGGTCCATATTTTAAAAAATCAAACCAAAGGAATCTATTTGCTTCTGGATAGGGTCAAGGCATTGACCCAGGCAGCAAAGTTATCTGTGCAAGAAGCTGAGACCTCAAAGCTTTACAGTCTTCAACTAAACCAGGATATAGACTAGTGCTATTTCTTGAAATAATCTGGACTGTTATTAAATGGCTTTCTTTAGAGACAATGGCAGGTATAAACGATCGCATGTTCAAATACAGGCCATGAACATTTAGGGGCCATTTTAACCCTGGTTAATGTTGTCCTGAGTGCTACACATGTGTTAGCCCCTGTGGCATCAAACAAGACAGAGGTAGATTTCTCTCTACATTTCTTATCCCTGCCACTGTTCAAGGTAGAAGCACTTCAAGCTGCCTTTTGGCTCTGTTTTTCATGTGTGCTTTCAGTTACAGAGACACAATTCTGTTATTATCTGATCTCTAGTTTCAGTTTTGAACTGCTTCTGATTTAGTCCAAACCAATGGTCAGCACGGATGAGAAACAGTAACTTGATAGGAAGGCTTTTGCTCTCAGCATTTGAAGCCCCACTTCCAGCGGCATTTTATGTTGGCATGTGTTCTGGGTTCAGCTGAGGTAGGGTTAATTTTCCCCAGAAGGTGGGAAGGACCACAGCCAGGAGACCTGAACTGAGACAGCCCGTGGGATATTCAACACCATGCTGGTGTCATGACCAGTATATACAGTGGAGTAGCTGGCTGGCCAAGGCTCCATAATTCAAGTGCTGGTAGCGCATTCCTGGCAGTAGACAGTTGTGTTTTATGTATTATTTCATTAGTGATTTTATTACTGTTGTTTCTTCTCTCTTTGTGTTGTTCTATTAAATTGTCCTTATCTCAACCCATGAGGTTTTTGTCTTTTTCTCCTAAATCTTCTTCCCGTCCCACCTCAGGGCAGGGAAGAATGAGCAAGCAGCCACATGATTCTTCATTGTCAGCTAGGCCTAAACCATGACAGTAGATAGGAGGTACCAGTCCCTGTAGGATTGTATCACCCCGTAGGTGACCAAAATGAGTTGGAGGTAAAACAAAGTCAGGAGCTTGCCATCTCAAATTGGCTTTTTTTCACGGGCTCCCAAAATATCTGTCTGGATTCAGACTGTTTCTGTAATTTTGTGACTGTCCTGCAGTTTCCTCTGTGGGTCCTGAGATACATCTGTCCATCAGAACTTCCAGCTTTAGAAAACAAATGTTGATGTTAATGTCAATGAGCAAGCTGCGTTCTCCTGCCTTCATTTGCTGAGTCTATTGATGGTGGAGCTACAGTGGCAAGGGGAGGGGATATAAATAAATGTATGTTCTGTAAATAAATGTGTGCTTAAAGAGTTGCATTGTCCATGTATCTCCTCAAATAAGCAGGCTCTGCATGGAGGACAATAGCTAATTAAATCATCCTGTATGTTTCCAAAGTAAATAAGCCTTTCTTGCTTCATTTTTCCTCAGAGGGAGGAATACATTTTATTATTGTGTACTATTTGGTTGAACATCTTATTATTATCTTTACTAGTATACATACTGCAATCAGTCTGTTAGTTGCATGAATGCAACCATGATATTCAAGTGGAATAGATTTTCATCTGCTTACAAAGTCTCATGTATTTACAAAACCAGTTGCTAGTCTAAATAAGTAAATAAATGCCTGAGTCATATTTCTGATCCTAGGCAATAATCTGTGTCCTTCCATCTGGCTCCCTAAATACCTGGGTGCTTAATTCAATAAGAAGATATTTATCTTTTCTATTCCTTTTCTACTTCTTCTAAGAATTTTTTTCTTCTTTTCCACATCTGGTACTCAGATTCCCAAGTTCCTCCCTCCCCTCCCATTCTCTTTCTCCCCAGAAGCTCCCGCCTCAAATGTAGTTAATGGATTTCTAATTCAATTTGGACTTCTGCTGGGATAAATCAGCCTCATACGAACTAATTTATGGTTCTTGAAAAATTGGCTGTGGACAAAATTAGGTAACTAGCATCAGGCAAATAATAATCTCATCAAGAGCCATGGCAAAAAAGTAGCGTGTAGGTATACTGCATGAGGAGTAATGTTAGTCTCAGTACACCAGTCTCACCAGCATGCCCCCAGCCCATGGAGACAGCCCTTCAGAGCGCCTGAGGTCAGGTTCCTGTTCCAAATCCTGCCCCTCAACCACTCTTTCAATGCAGTGACAGGAAGACCAGCTACAAAATTTGCATCAGCTCTAAAATAGCCTTTGTTTCCTAATAGTTTAATAAATACGAGTTTGTTTGTGGTCTTTTGTGTAACTGTTTAGCTGTTGGCTGTTTAGCAAATGACACTGGCAGGTATTTTGGAGGAATTTTGAAGGAGGAATCTGGGCATAGAGTTATTTCTTCAGTTTGAAGGAGTGAATTAGAGCACTACCCATTAGGCTGATGTCTCAGTTTTGCACATGGGAGCCTGAACATGACAGAGTAGATTTCCCCAAGATTGCACAAGAATATCTATCCGCTAGGTCTCAGCTCGATGCCTTAACCATGTGGCCATACAACTGAGCTATTACTTTAGGTATAGGCAAGTGTCCTGTGTTTTTCTGGGATGGAGGTATCCCACTGACTAGGTTAACTGTACATTTCAGATAGCTCATGAAATCAGGATCCGTGGCATCCCACTGTATCACAGTGTTATTAATCATGAGGTGCTGCAGCATTACTCTTTAATGAGAAAAATCCTTGCATTGAAAGCAGTAGAAATCTGTGAGCAGAGTTGTAGTAATGGAAGAATAAGGATAAAGGTAGCTGCTCTTATTAGACCCCGAGGATTGACGTTTTAACCTTGCCATACTGTCACAAGAAGCGAGCTGAATTACCAATATCTAACACTGTAAAAAGCTAAGAAATTCATTGCAAAGTAGCACATTCAGTTACACATCCTCTCTCAAGATATCAGTATGGACCTCCTGTCCTTGCGCCCCAGCCAGCAACAATACCTTGCACACAGAATTATCAGTATTAAACCAAGTTGTGCTGTGTATTGAAATGTACTGCTGACTCTGATACCCATCTGCCTACAGCCAACCCCTCTCTGGCCTCAGCTCTGCTGTTTCTAGTATGTGATGGAGACTTAAGAAACCCTTGTGTGGGAAAGATTTGAGTAATTCTGAGTTTTTTTTCTTGTGTTTGGGACACCACATTCAGAGTATTGACAGAGCAGTCAGGTAAAGGACCTAATTCTGAATACATGTACAAGGTTAAATATCCTTGGATTTTTTCTGAGTTCTACACTTTGGACTATCCTCAGGAAACTTGTTGGGAATATATTTCATATGCTATCAAAGCATTCTAGCATCTAACCACAAAGGTTGTTGGATCTCGTATAAAGAAACTTTTTCATTTTTTTTTTAACAGACATCTACTACTTTGAGGTTCATATAAATGCGACAGGCTCTGTCCTGTGTGACAAAGAGTGCCTGAAGGGAACTTGAGAATGAATAGGTTTAAAAAAAAGTATTTTAGCCTAAGCCTTGTCCGTCTTTAATTAGTTATCAAGGTTAAAAGAGGGGTCAAGAGCCCGAAGCTGCTTCAGGACTAATGTGTCAAAGGAAAGTGAAGCCTAACACTGAAGAGGAAATGATGCTCCTCAGAGGTTTAATAATTTTTTGACCCTGTGTCAACTATAATGATTACGAATGACAGCTGGACCAGAAATGTTTCAAATTAGACTTCACTTTGCTGGTGATTGTCAGGGAATCCCCTGCCATTGTGCAGAACCATTGCAAGCTAGAACCCAGAAGGAAAAATGCATTCCAGTTTACAGGCAGGAACACAAAATCTAGTGGTCCAACAGTGAAGTTTCTCTGCTGTTCTCTGTCACATAAAACAGAAGTAGCAGTAACAAAGCAATAAAGTCCAAACTGCTTGGACTCTACCAGCACAACCACATCTAACAGGAATCACATTAACTCTCTAATTAGATTGAATGTCTTGAGCTCACACTTATGCTCAGCAAAGTAACGACACATGCATGTTACTCTCTGTGGGTTGGTTATGTCACAGTAAGAGAGATGAAATTTAGGAGATAGTCTACAATCTTCTTTATTTTAAGCATGAATCATAGAATCATAGATATGTTTACGTTAGAAAAGTACAGATTTTTTTTCCAGCTGGTGTACTTTTGATAGTCATAGCACAGGGACTGAGCCAACCTAATCCAGTAGCTCTCTACAAGCACAAGTTTCCATCAAAATTAATACAAGTGTTGCAAATAGGGATTTGCCTGTGGCAACATGGGACAGGGCAGCAAGAAACAGAGCCCTTACATCTTCACTTACTTTTCACACTGGCAGTGCTCATAAGTCACTCTTAACCCCCCATGTTTTCCCTCTATCCTGTTCTATCAGTTTATATGGTTAGACAGCACCATAATAAATAGTACTGTCAGATTGCTGCATTGCATTTCTTATATCAACAGCAGTTATCATAAACCTCATTGCCCCAGGAACAGCTTGGTGCCCTTCAGATGCAACAGAATGTATTTTCATTGCCTTGAGTGAAATCAAACCATGTTCTGGAATTCTCCTACATGGAGTACCAATGCTAAGAAACACCCGTGACCTCTCCTGCATGCTTAGGCAGCAGCTGGTAGTCTGATGGAGTTTGTCTCAGGGCAACGCTAAAGTTCTGGATACAGAATATTAAATGTCACATCTATGTATATAACCACAATTTTTGTCTTGGTTTAGCAGTGGGATGAATAAAGAAATCTCTCTTCCTTGAAGAGGATGGTGAGGGTTGCTTTGAGGACATGTTTTGTCTTTAGTTTGCCTCTGATCTGATTAATGATGAAATTGCCATTAGCCTCAAGAGAAGCAGAAACTTGAATTATAATTATGAAATGAACAGACTGGAGGAAGATGTATTTTTCCCAGACAGTAATATAAGAACTTGGGAGCTGATTTATAAAGCTGGTACAGTCAGTATTTTCCTTATTCTGATGCAAATCAGATCCAACTCCACTGGAATTAATAGTTGATTACCAACAGCACAGTTTACCAGGGTAAGACAGACAAAATATATTCTAAGCGTCTACCTGACAAGTTATCAAGGCATGGAAGATGGAGCACAAGCTGATTATTCTCTGTAACATGATTGCACAGTGTCCCTGTTGGCCATGGCCAAGTGATAATCATTTACACTTTTGTCTTCCACTGTTGTTGGTTTTATATCTGACCACACGATGCTCGTGTGAAACAGGGGCATGGAGAGCAGTCCACAACAGGAGAGGATCCTGCTCAGTGCAGGGGTGCCAGTGGCCGCACCAACAGCTGTTCATTTGTCTTCTTTGACTATACGTACTGCTTTTCAACGACAGGGCAGCGTCATAGCAGGTCTGGGAGCTGGGACCTGCCTAATGCCATGCATATTCCTGCCGTGCTGCTGCAAGGGAAAACAAGGTGTTTTCTTTTCCCCTTCAAGTCTTAGCTTTCTGAGAGAGTGTAGTCAAGGTGAGATGGATATAACAAGCATGACAACAGCCTTTGGTAATCCATTTACTTATTCAGGATCTTCAATGTAGTAGGCTTATCACTGTATAATGGAAACCTCCTTTCTGAACTCTTGAGACAAGGAAAACAGTATTTTGGGTGTCTTAGACTATGCTGGGTTTAAAATGCTGCAGACTGGCACCCTGTGGCTGACAGTGATCACACACTGCTTCTTGTGCTCTGTGGAGGTTGCTTTTGGTAGAAGTATGGGAAGACAACAAAGGGTGTGTTTGGCTTTTGTTTGATGTCTGTGTGAGTGTAGGAAAGGCTTTTGCCCAGCAGCCTCTGATCTACATGTTCCATGAATATGTTCCTTGTTCTCTAAGTGCACAGAAAGCCTGCGTTTAACCTCCTGGGGATGTGTTGTTAAGCTGAGATGTTCTCAGAGGGCATTCACTTAGCCATTGCAGGTGTCAGAGAAGTTCATTCCTCTTAGCAGTCTTTATTTATAATGTTTCTTGACTGAAGTGTCCCAAAAAAAGATGAACACTGCACGCCCTATCGATTTCTCTGTCACTTCCCAGACTATGCCTTGCACTCTGCTTTCCCTGCTGAAAAAAGCATTTCGTTTTGTGGGTGCTCAGTAAATCTGAGTCTGAAATTCCCTTGACCCTGCTCCTGTGAGAGTTCAGCAAGGTTCATCAAGCATCTGGTTTGTGGTATGCCACACAATCAGGCTTCGTCTTTAGACTTGCAAAGGCCTGCAGCGAATTCAGCTGCAAGGAAGCAGATGCCAGCCTCCCAAGCTGGACAAATCTTACGCTGTTATAAATGTGCAGTCTTCCTGGTGAAATCTCCCACTTTTGAGGGGGCCAAAGACTAGTGTGGGATTACCTTATTGCAGGTGCACCTTGCAGTGAGACGGAGGTAAGGCTGACAGGGAATAAGAGCTAAGAAAGCCACTCTCCTCCTCTTCCCCAAGACAGAAGAAAATGTGTTTTCCCTTTCAGAGCACGAGCTATGCTTTACTGTACCCATTCTCTGTCCCCTAGTGGCCCCCAGGGCTAAGGCAGGGTGAAGAGGGCCCTCTGACATGAAAACTGCTCACAAATAATTCTTTGGAAAGTCCTGTTTTCTCCCATTGTTTTTGAGTTTCTAGCTCCACCAGTATTATGGGCTGCCAAGGTGGAGGCAGGCTGGAGGGGGCTGCCCAGGGGGTTTGTGGAATCTCCTTTTCTGGAGACATTTGAAACCCGCCTGGACTTGGTCTGGGTAATCCTGCTGTGGCAGGGGGGTTGGACTAGATGATCTTTCAAGGTCCCTTCAGATCCCTGATGATTCTATGATTCTATATAGCATACAGGATGTTTTTCTTCCTTGATGTCACCATAGTGCCCTTCCTAGAAGGACAGAAAAACCCTGTGACAAAAAGCCTTCCAGCTGAGCATTTTCCTTTCATGAAAATACAAAATCCAAAGCCTTGCCTTCAACCCAATAAACTGGCTTACCCAGCTAGCACCTGCTGTTAATGTCCCAGTAAACATTACTTGTTGCTCTAGAAAGCTTTTTAATCATAACATTAAAAAAGGAAACAGAAATCCCATCCATACAGTTAGCTCCAGCTGCCTTTCTTGCGGCACATGGGGAATGATCTTGCCGAGTGATGGGCATCCAAATGCAAATGGAATTAGCTTTGCAGCCATTCATTTTAAATTGCTCTTGAATCATTCTGAAGTAAATTCCATTTGAGAAGAATTTGCTTCAGGTCTCGCACAAAGAGATAATGGTCCAATATATTATGATCTAAGCAATAATAGTTTAAGTCTCGCAGTTCGGAAATATAGTGAGTTATATGCTGGGTTGATGAGAATTAAAGCTTGATATATAGTAATAAAGCTAGTGATCTAGAGATGAATAGATTGGTGTATGGAGCACAATATTTTCCTGCCACAGATTAGAGCGGGGATACTAGACCGTAAAAAGGGAAGCATACCATAAAATCTCTTTTTTCACTTGTTATGCTTGAAGAGCTATTTTATGTACGGTTCTACAAACAAATGCATGAAAAGAATGAAGACCTTTCCTAACATCAAAAGGCTCCTATATTAGGCAAAGATTTGTTTTACCTTAAAAGAACTTCAAACTAAAATTAAACTGACTTTGTACGTAGGGCTGTCCATGCCATCTTCTGTCTGTGCTGATTCCAGTGGTGCTTCGCCTGCTCCTAGAGATCTTGCATTTGATTTTACTTAAAAAACATGCTATCAGCCACCACAGAAGGCAAATTAAAGAGCAGATCTGTCTTTGGGACAGCAACTAAAATAAAAATTCCAAATTAATTTTATAGATTAAAATGGCTTTTAAAACTTTATTTTCTTAATGTGAACAAATAGCACGAGTGAAACCAGGTTAGCAGTATCATTAATCAGGTCTCTTGTCTTGCTAATATAAATCAGTCAATAACAACAGATGGGCTGTACCCTTTATTATGTGCAAATAAAGATGAATGTGACATCCTGCAGAAGTAAACTTGCCGCTCAAAGTTACTGAGCACAGAAGGGTTTTTTTTGCAACAGAGGAGAATAAGTGCCTCGTATTTGCATCTGATCAAGGTTTTGAGGGGAGCTTGCAGCACATGACACTGACATAATGATTGGAAATCAAGTGTGTGAACTTTTAGTGTTTGTTTGTGTCTGCACTCCCAGATCATTCCCAAATGGTTTAATTAACGTTTTTTCCCCCTCTAGACAGAATAAAAACTGGCTAACTGCATAAGAGAGTTAAATGAAAGAGCTATAAAGTTTGCTGCTTTGTTACACCATCGGGAAATGAACACTTCAAATAACCAGTGATAGCCATCAAGAAGATTCAAATTAAAGTCTGCCCAGAGGGGTTGTGGAGTCTCCTTCTCTGGAGATGTTCAAGACCCGCCTGGATCTGTCCGTGTGTGACTTGGTCTAGGTTATTCTGCTGTGGCAGGGGGATTGGACTAGATGCTCTTTCAAGGTCCCTTCTGATCCCCGATGTTTCTATGATTTTATGAAAGTCTCAGGCAAGATTTATCCCATTGTGTAGCAATGGAGCACAGACCAGGGGAAAACCTCCATCTAAATTACAGAAACAGCAGGCCACATGGTTTTAACAAAGTCATCCCTGAAGACCAGATGCAGGGTTTGGTCTTTGTATGGACCGAGGAATAGGTCATTCCTCTGGTGTTTTACCAAAGCTGGTTCAGGAGTAACTTTGATGGAAGCATTTGTTAGGTTGTAAGATTGTGGCCCTGGCCCCATGAAAACAGAGAATCATGAGGTTGCCTTGGCGGTACCAAAAGTTTGTTTTGTAAAGAATTGCAAACCAAATCTCAACACAGTCAAATCCCTACAGTGACATTTTCAGAGGTAAATCTCAGTGCTGGATTTTTAAAGACTATTTTGTTCTATAATTACTGTGCTGCTGTAATTACGCTCATGTGCTGTTGCAAGCATTACAATGAAAGCATAACAACATCAGTTTAACTAAAAATTCCCAGAAATGGAAAGCTTCTATCTAAGGTGCATGTTAAGGTGGACTGTTCAAAACACTGTACCAGATGAACAGCTGAGCCAGCCAGCTGTCCTAAACCATAGCTAAACGATAGCTGTGACTACTTTGATGTGCAAGCCCTCGTGAGGCTATTGAACGCTCTTCCTCCCTGTGTCCTCTTAAGAGGCAAATGCTACAGCCTGTCTGCATGTAACTTACCATCCTGTGACTTCAGCTGGTGGTGGCTGTCATGGCTGGGTTGGAGGGGAGCAGTGGTTTGCCACCCCACAGCAGGCAATACCCTCTCTTTGGGGAAATGTAGGGAACACCAGGTGTTTTCCAGCTGAAAGCCACACAGGCAGATGAAGGCACCTGTTGCGTTTCAGTAGTGAATAGGATGAGTGAGAGGTCCTGGATGCTGATAGGGATAAGATTTGCTTTGCAAAGTCATTGTTGATTTGTTTTTTTTTTTCTGTTAAATGTAGGAAAATCCAGTCATGGTCACATTCTGGATGCTTCTCTTAAGAATTTGCCCTCTGAAATAAACTCCCTCCAGTGTTGCTACTAAGAGCAACAGCATGAGGGCAGGGATTGAATGAACACACTCCAGTTTAAAATGCAAGAAAAAATTAATATCTGTCTTAGCTACAATCTTAAATTTATTCTAAAATTGTAAAATTGCAGACTTTAAATGACAGCTTCCGGGGAAAAAGCAGCTCCTGTGCACTCCATGTGACAATTTGTGAATGGTTTCCATCTATATCCTTAACATTTAAGGGTGGTTCAGATGCCTCTTGATAGCAATGAAAAAGCATGTGGAAAAATAAAGCTTGGTTTTATTATTGCTTAAGAAGAGTTAGGGGGAATTGTAGCAGAAGCCAGTAAGAAAACTGTCTTACACCTGTTTGTGGGGTGCTGGGCTAGGGGAGAGGAACAGCTATCACCACAATCAAAATCAAAATATGAGACTGGGTTGTCATGAACTGGCCAGTGATGTGAATGCACTTTAATGTAAAATGCTATATAAACATTAGAAGCAGTTACCTTCAGGAGGGAAAGCCAAAGCCCACACACATTCTCCAGGCTGATTTAAAGACATCATTTTTTCAATCCACCTTTTTTTTCTGCAGCTGGCTGATCCTTCGTTTTAATCCTTCTAGTTATGTGTTTGCAGGATGCAGGTAATTGGTCAGGCAGCATCAGTATTGTCTTTGATAATGCGCAGAAGTCTAGAGGTGAAAATAAATGCATTTATTCTTGCAGTCACCAGAAATTAGTGAAGCAATCCTTGTTTAATTATAAAACATATGTGTGCTTTGTTAGCTTCCATCTGTCTGCTCACTGATTTGCAATTAAATGACCAGAAGAAAAAGATACTTCCTGTGGCAATTCAGGGGAAATGATTCATCTCTAATGGTCCTGTGCTGTGGATGTCCATGGAGCAGTGTTTGTGAGGGGGAAGGAGGGAGGGTGTGGGGAAGAGGGGGAGATATGTGTAGAAGGGAATGAGGTGCTCTGAAAACCCTCTTGCTTTGTTTCAAACGTGTTGTCAGGAAACCAAATGTGGACTCCCATCAACTTATTGTAACTCATCTTTCTCTTTGGGAAAAGACTGGAGAGCAAAATGGAGCAAGGGAGCAATACCTAACCGGGAGAGGAAAGGAGATTGGAGGAAAGGTGGGTGGTGTGGTCAGAGTGAAAAGGAGATGGCATAAAAAAAGAAAGGATGGGAAAGTGATAAAAAATTACATTTAATTGGAGAATTTGGAGATGATTAGTTGCAGATGGATACTGATTTTTTATAGTATGTCATAGATTTTTCCTTTCGCTAGAAAAATGTCAGGCCTCATTTAGAGGCCCCTTATTCTGTCATGGAACCAGTTCTGTTCTGTTAGCTCCTAGGGAGTGATGTGCTAGTGAGTCAGGGCTGTTATGCATTCTAAAATGTGACACCTGAAAAGGCAGAAATATTTGAAAATAAAAACTAAGAGAAAAAACACAACAAACAACAATCGGAGAACATACACCTCTTCATGCATAGTGCAAGAGATTCACGAAACCTGTGCCCGTCAGTGATAAAGACATGCAGTCCACCTCCATTTAGCAATGTGGAGGGGTGTCATACTACATTCTTCTCATCTCCTTCATCTGTCACTGTTCTTTCTTCTCTTTCTGCAAAGGCAGTAGCTGAAAGGAGAGCCTTTCATGTCTCTTGTAATTCTGGACACAGCCTGCACATCACGTTTTGATATGGGGAGGTAGCTGTTGACATTTAATCTTCATGTAGACAGGCAGGGAGAAGATAGGCAGCCTTCCCCAGTATTTTAAGCTTGACATTCTGTGGTGGTGTACTGATCATCAGCAGTGTCTGTAACTGTGTGTGATAACTGCTTCAGAGGCAGAAAGGGAGAGGTTGAATAAGGCCTTCAGGACTGTCAGCTTGCTGCTGGGCTATGTCAGTAGCTGGTGTCTTCCCATCCCTTTGCTGCTAGGAGCCTCTTTGGATGTTCTTGCACACTTGTTGGGAGGTGGTGAGGCGGATGGGAATAGGATTATTCTCCACCAAATCAGCGCTTTCTGATGTGGAAGACAGAAAAGGGCAGAGGGGTTTTAATGGGTGGTTTGTGAAGAGGGAGCGAGAGAGAAAATAAAGTATGCATGTGAGGTGTTTTCAGTGATACATGTTGTGTGGTGGGGTCTTTTTATTCTTTTCTGTACTATACTGCTTACCTGCAGCACCAGAAGGGCGCAGAGGTTCCTTATGTCAATAGTGTATGTCTGCATTGGCCCCAAATGTCACCACCTCACAGTTGCTCAGTCCCATATCCCAGCTCCTAGTTCCTCTGTAGTGAGGACTGCACAGAGCCATGTACTACGAGCAAAATAAATAAAGGACAGCTTGGCACCTTCATTAGCAATCATAGCAAGAGAGTTGGAGCATGAACAAAGTGGTGTAGACCAGATTTGCCTTTAGTCTTTTGCCCTTCGAGCAGATTTCAAATTGCTCCTCTGAAATGAAAGGTGTGATTTCCTATTTGCAGCAGCCTCAGCCAATACTAGGTGTGTGCATGCACTTGATTAAACAGTGCGATAAGTTGCTATTGAAAAAGGTAACCTTGAAGCTTCCAAAAGTTTCTATTATTTCTTTTTACAGTTTTGCAGGCAACTCTCCCAAGCGCTAACACAAAGCTTTATTGCTAGCACTGCCAGCGATGATAACAAAGGACCATTCCCAGTCATGTGAATGTTGACATCCCTGGCGCATCACACAGAGGAAAGAGAGCTTGGCATATAAAGAACAATTTCTTTTAGTCTGAAAGCAGCAGTGCATTAAAGCCTCAATCTGTGAATGGTCCTAAGATAACGTTTTATTTGAAAAGTACACTTCTTTTGCAATTCTCAGAAAGTGCTTGTATAATCTTTGCCAGCTGAATTTTTGGTTGTTTCACGTGTCCTTTTTTGTCTCTTTTCAACAGATGATGATTTTTTTCATGAACTTCCAGAAACTTTTCCATCTGATCCTCCAGAGCCATTACCCCACTTCCTCATCGAACCTGAAGAGGCTTATATTGTGAAGAACAAGCCTGTGAATCTGTACTGCAAAGCAAGCCCAGCCACGCAGATATACTTTAAATGCAACAGTGAATGGGTTCATCAGAAGGACCATGTGGTAGACGAGAGAATAGATGAAACCTCTGGTGAGTTTGCATGATGACATGGAGGGATGATCATTAAATTGCCTTAATCTCAAACCTACCATTGTAATCGAACAGCTAGTTCATGTGGCAGCTACGTTCTTTACTCTTGATAGAACTGTGAGTTCTTTACGTGCCATTACTGAACATGGGCTGTCATAGAACATTGGTGTCTGCATCCTGGTCAGTTAGTAAACCATGTTTGTAGATGCCCTTGTCTGAGTTTGAAACAAAAACCCCTAGGAAAATGATGCACAAATGAAAGGGAATTGCTTTCTCAGCCAGGTCTACTGTCCATTCACTTCTCCAATGTCACAAATTCCTGGTGGCTCCACTGTGGCACAGTCACATACCAAGAACCACATTCACCCCAAATAGTGTTTCTTTTGTTCTTAGAATGATATTTTCTATGGGAGATTTGTGGTGGGGAAAAAAACAATGAAAATTACCCAGCTTCCAGCAAGAAGGAAGGAGAAAAAACTCCTGGGCACAGTTTGGAGCAGTGCACTGATTCAGAGCAAGCACCTGGCTGTTACTCTATTACACTATTCTGCTTATTTCAAAGGGCCTGTGTGAAGGAGAACTATCTCATCCTTCCTCAGGCAATACCAGAAATCCTACTGGCATTCATAGCAAAAAAAGTAGGACTTTCATAGTATGCAAAACAGTTCAACAATTTCAGCAATAACCCAGTGTAAATCAAATACGTAATTGTTCCCGTTTGGGTAGACTGAGCATCAGTGACGTTTGAGTCACGTGCACGGAGCAAAGTGAGATATACTGCTGTTCTGATGGCTTTAAGAAATAACTGGATACCTAGCAGGAAGGTACCTTTCATTTGGGAATTACAGCACCACTTGGTCTAATTACTTAGAAAAATAACTCCACCAGATGTCTTGGAAGTCTCTGGTGAACTGGTTTTTATTTGTTTCAGCTCATTTATTTGCACAGAGATCAAAAGCATAGGCTTTTAACGGCACTGTGGTGCTCTCAGCTTGAAAAAGAGAAGGTGGGTGTAGGAAGAAAGGCAGTAGAAAAAACCTGTATTAAGCTTTGTGTCTGTTGATTTGTTTGTGAAAGTTGGCCTTTCCAATAAGCTGACTGCAGCAGGAAAACGAAGAAAAGAAATTCTTGTTGCTTGACATCTTCATTTTCTTTCCTTCATGAGTGTCTACTGGGATGAAGGACGAGCATGAGGGCAACTGCCACCGTGTTATTTTTTTCAGCTTTTATTAACATCAGCGTTCAGAAACATGAAAATATAGGTGGAATTATTTACCACATGTAAAAATTCATTCCTTTTTACCAAAAATATCTTTGTAAAAAAACTTCACGATGTCGTGAAGTGAATTGCATTCTACAGTTATAGAAGGGTAGCCTTTAAAAGGGACGCATCTGAATATATTAAAGGAGAAATGTTTTGCATAACAAACAGCAGCAATTATATGCAAACAAAGCCCGTAACCAATTAGAGATTGCCATAACCTACTGGAGTTTGGGGAGGAGGAGGTTGTGCAAAGCAGTGCACATCAGATTATTCGCACAAGAGCCACAAACTCATTTTAACACTAATAGCTTGTTAAAATGAAGCTATCATCACAACTCAACCTGGTTGTTCCCAGAAGGTTAGTGTGTGTCGTCACAGTCGTAGTGTTTGGTGACTGTGCACCTTGCTGCGAGTCAGCTGAGAATCTGGGGTTCTTAGCACATCGTATAGAAAGGGGTAAAGAATACATTTAAGGTAGTGGTAAAATAGAATCCTCAAAGCAATGGAAACTTGGAACCTTATATGCACTGCAGATGGAGCTGGAGAGAAAGCTGCAGGATTTAGTGACTGTGAGGATTCATTCTGGTGCCCCTGGTGCCCAAAGAAGTAGGAGTCAGCTTGACAGCTTGAACTGGTCAAGCTGGCAAAGCCTTCAAGCTCAACCACTTTTAAAGCTGTTTCGGTTTCTTCTGCTAATTTTGGCTAGCTAGTACAGTAGTTGTAACCAAGGGCACAGCAGTAGTAACTGAGCTGCTCAGAGGGAGGTGTAGGGACAGCAGCCCAAGTCTGGGCTGCCGCTGGCTTCAGGCTTGCAGTCAGAGGCTGGAGAATTTGTCTACAAAGCAAGTTAGGCCTAGCGTGTATATGGGTTATCTCGAGGCCCAAAGGAATCTTGATTGCAGTTTCTGCTGGGTCAGTTGTGTAATGTCAGCAACTGAAAATAAGTGCATTCTTCTTTCCCAGTATTTTACTGTTGTTAAGGTTGGTTCTGCCTAAATATGTAGAGCAACACTCTGCTGAGGGGGTTTTCTGCTGCCATTTTTGAATGAGGCTTTCTCCTTAGGTAGGGAGGGAAGCAAAGGAAAACAAGGCAGACAATAAAATATATGAGAGGAAAAAACGAAAGGTTGTCTGTGCTTTCCTTTCTAAAGGATGGGCAATCAGTGAGAAAGAGAACTGAAATACAGGTGTGATGCTGGTGGTACATCATCTTGGGACTGTAAATGATGCATGAAAGAGAAATAGGTTTTGATTTGCAAAAGACTGCGCATTCATGGACTTTGAGCCTGTACCCAGGAATGGATTCTGTGTAGAGATGATTAACTCTTCGTATAAGGCAAATTTTTTTCTGTCATTGATAAAACCAGGGACAACAGCAGAGCAATAGCAGTGACACAAGAGGTGGAATGAGAGTGCAGCTGAGCTCTCGCTAGATAAAACTTCTAGGTAGAAATGTTAAATATATTAAGAAGGTTAATCTTTAAGAAAGGAGAAGAAATATTTATATATTTACCTGTGTTTTGGCTTTTTTTTCTTTACAAAGAGAAGGTACAAAATAAGAATTATAGTTATATGCACTTTGCACTGGGGGATGTTTTTTAAACTGTAGGTAAAGCACTGCTGTAAAGAACATGCACAGGGCCTCTGTGGGAGTTGATGCCTTCTGTTTAGAGAGGATAAGAACAGTAATAGTGACAGGGTGTTCTAATACCACTTTATTTAATTAAATTAGCCTGAAGAGAGAGCCTTGAAGAAAAATATAAGTCCTGATTATTGAGTCTGAGAAGCAAGAAGGTTTACATGGAGCATCATTACATTCTGTTTTTTCATCTTCACTCACTGGAATTTTTCTTCTTTATGGGAAAAGCTAAGCATTTTAAGAAAGAAGTCAAATGGGTGCTTTGAAAATCTTTAGTGCACACCTTTGACTTTCATTTTCTATGTACGTGAAATACAAGGCAGGGCATGGTCTTTTTTATGTCTTTACTGGAATATTTTCCCATTAATGTAGAATAATATATGTAAAGAATAAGAACACTGGTTTTCAAAAACAAAGATGAAAGTTGCTTTGAGGAAATACATTTGATTTTATGGCTGACTGTCATAAAAGGTAGGAACAACAAAAGTAAAAGAAACCCTGTAGAACTGGTACTTTGGGGGGCAAGAAATTTCCATTGTCACAGAGCTGGGACCTCAACAGCATCAATTATTGTTAGTGCAATTTGTGCACATTTTACAAATTACTGTCTCTAAAAATGACTGTGGCAAGAGATCTTATTTTGTATTCTGTGTGTTTTCTGTGGAGAAATATTTTCAGATACCCACAGCAGTGGGAGAGTTGTGGATGTATAGAAAATCAGTGTTGTGCACCCTTTCGTTTGTCCAGAGAGATTAAATGCTGGTAAATCAACATCCACATCACAGTGATGTACAGCAGAGAACAATAAAGACTACAGGGACCTTGGTTTTATCTTTTCAATTTGGATATGCATTGTAATAGTTTCTCAATGACTTTTAAGGTGAAATGATCTACAGAACCCCTCTTGCCCTCTGCAATGCCAAATGACATGTTTTTCTTCACTTTCCTTCAAGCAAGGACAAAACAACATTTGGGACTCTTTTAAGTGCTAATTAAATAGACATATTGGGCAATTCAGTTGGCATTATTGTTTGCCTACACTTTCTGTCTTCTTTTTCTGGGATACATAGGGAGAGGAGGGCTCAGGGAGTTTGCTCATGATCTGTGTTCCCAAATAGCAGCAAGACAAAATTAGGATTTGTGAGCCTGGCTTGAGACTCCTGCTAATGCAAAATGAGCAGTCTCAGAGGAAAGGTGTACTGAGTGAGGCAGGTGAGGTTAACGATTCTTTTTCCTATGTTCTGCCTTCCGAAAGTGGCTTTCAGAAGACTTAATGTCCCCCAGAAGCATCCCTGGTGTCTCCTAGTCCTCAGCAAGGAAGATAGGTGTGGATCTGAGAACACTTCCTTCATCTGCCCCTTCAACTTTTTGCCTTCCTGCAAAGCAGTGAAAAAATGACAGTTAGGATCTGGCTCAGAATAGGATTTTTATCTGATTAAGAAAGTTTATTAAACTGCACTAGGGTAGATGAATATGCTCCTTTTTTTCAGACAGAAACCTTAAACTTAATTCTCTTTTTCTCTATAGCCACCACTGTGATTCCCATGCTTTGCTCCCACCATTACCTTTCCCCATTGATAAAGGTTTATTGGATGTCTTGCAGATTTGATCAAAGGACACTGAGCTTTTGACACAGAGTCAGCATTGATCTGGCAAATAGGAGGTTGTTACCTTAAGCAGTGGGTTTGGCAACCTGTCAAGGGAGTAGGTACCTAGCTAGGTCTTTAATAGATCACCCTCTTAACAGAAAGATCAGAGACTGATGTCTGCCCTTTTGCCTTTAAAACAGCTCTTACAAGACATAGCAGTGGGGAAATCTCTGCAGCAACTGTCTCTGCTCCCTTGGCACCACGAATAGGGGCAGGAAAATGACTTCCAGCAGACAGTACTCTGTCACTTTATCTTCCACTCTGTATGTACAGCTCATGAGAGCAGTTTGTTTTGGTGTTTGCCACACCATACTTTAGCAGGCTGCATTGCTCTAATGACAAAGGTAACATCAGCTTGTTTGAACATTGTTTAAGTTGAGACTGTAGATGACACAACACAGGGCATCATACAGCTTCTCATGAGAAGGTGTTCTCATCTGTCTCCGTGTTTTTCACAAATGAAAAAAGCTGTTGTATTCTTTGAGTACCAGTGTTGAAGAAAATTTTTGAGCCCAAATACAAAATTCAAGTGCCCCCTACAAGCAAGTAGGCACAGCTCAGGGACAAGAATCCAGAGGGGTCGTGTTCTGTTTGTTTTCTCTGATCAACAGATCTTCCTTTCCTTACTGCTGTTTTCTCTCTGCACATGTTTCTTCCTTAATCTGTTTTTGCTTCTTGACCTGCTGTAGCCTCCTAATTCCCTGTATTATTTTTTAAGAATCCAAAAAATAAGGAAAGAAGCTATTTTACTCACTGAACGTAGCCAGTATCCCCATTAACTTCACTAAGGAGATGACAAGTGATGCCAAATGCTGCAGTTATACTTAGCCTGCACTATCTTGACTCTCCTGGGTACAATACCTTGGGGTGATGTTAGTGAGGGTAGCCATATCATAAATAAGGATTGTTTTCATTCCACTGTTGTCACAAGTCATTTTGTTTTCCATTTATCGTTGGATCAAATCCATTGCAAACATCAAGCACCCCAATACAAAACAATTATTTCTCAGCAACATATTGACAATTTTTAGCTCTGCTCTTTCAATTCTCTGCCCTAATCCAACTCATTTAAAGGAAATTTAAAAACCGTGTCTGTGCGTCTCTTCCCAAATGCTTCTATTAATAATTTGCTGATGTGGGTTAGAATCGGTCCCGTTTTCATTGCTAATTTGAAATCTGTCCTCGTTTTGGAAGGATGCTTTAAGTGAAGCATGTCTGTATGTATGGTCTGAAAGGCTGCAGCTGGTGCATAAATGATCAGACAACTCTATTTATAATCTAGAGAGTATAGTATTCACTTATAATACATGTATTAGCATGTCATTACTTTCTTAATCAAACTGTTCTCTATGGGCTTTTTGTCCCACTAAGTCTTTGTGGGAAGATGCTTCTAGCTCTTAGACTTAGACATCTTTACATGCTTGCATCCACTGACATCTGCCTGTTCTTCCCAGCAGCACCTTTCCCTGTGGGTTGTGAGCCACCTTCACAGACAACAGCCACAGACCTCAAAAACCCTCTGCCCTCATGCTGCTAAACTGACCGAGACAGACTCTACCAAACTCAACACCAACTCTATCCATCAGGGTATTCATGGATCCTAGTAGAAGGTTGCAGAGGGATCTACTTGTCTGCAGATTATTCCCCACACTCTTCCTCTGGGTAATAATGGACCCATAGGAAGAGTAGTTTGCCTGTTCCAAATTTTCTGTGGATTCACCATGTATTTCTGTGCAAATCACTCAATGTTTCTGTTATTTACCTCTGCAAAGTGCTTTGAGGCCAAAAGATAAAAGCTTTAGGATATTTATTAATTTCTTATTGCAGCATTAACTTCCTGTCTGCAGCTGTTCGGCTAATTGTCCTGAGGGTTTCCTGTGGGCTGCTAGAAAGACAAATCTGAGACAGGAAATAAAGTTATTTAAAATCATAGAAGAGGAATATGTATGCTTAGTGCATTAATCTGAAGCATTTGAGGATACTCCTCTGAATATTTCCAGCCTACACCTATCTGGCTCAAAGTTTTCCATCATTAAGCCCTTTGTTACACACTCATGATTCCATTAATTCCCCCAAAGACTTCTTCAGACACTGGTCCACCCACCACAGCTTTAAAACTTGGTTTGGCACAGCAAAGCTTCCTTTTCCATCCCAGTCCCTTGGCTCCTTCAGAACCAAATGCAGTTTGTGTGAGATCTGGAGCGCCTCTAGTTTGGGTGCTCTGGTGCCTGAAAAGCTACTAAATGTCAGTTTGATTTGGAAGGGAGTTCCAAAGCTGAGTCTCTATCATGCAGTCTAGATTGAAACCAACTATTCTTTGGATACAGGAACTGCTCAAAAGAAAATTGGAGCTAAGATCTTCTGTGCTGTCAGCCACAAGGGCTGCCAGTCAGCAGCACCCCAGCAGTGCAAGGGCATGAACACCTGCATCCTATAAATGTGGGTTTTTTCAGTTAATAAAATATGAGAATGGGTAGGACTAACAGGTCTGTAATTTCCATGGAAAAATCCATGAAAATATTCAGGGAATAGAAGGTCAAAATTATACCTTTCCTTTTCTCTAATGAGGACAAGTTGCAGCCTGATGCAGTGACTGGAAGCATGGTATAACGCTGTTCAGAGACACTGGGGGCTTGAGGACTGCAAGACATTTTAAGTATTGATGTCTTGAGTCCCTTCATGTTTGTGTAAGCTTGTACCGCTGTTACCTATGTCCTATCTTCTATTTTTCCCTCTGTTAGCTCATTGGATAGTGACATTATTTTCTGAAGAAGATTTTCTGGTGCTTAAAACAGTGTTGAAGAAATCTTTGTTTTTCATGGCTGTGTGCATGGGACAGCTGTGGTACACACATGAGATCTAGGAAGAATTTTTTCATTGTGCAGGTAGGGTACCAAATAGTCACTAATGTGTAAGGGGAAGAGAGGTGGTTGTCACACTCAGCTCTGACCCATACAGCATCTAATTTTGCACTACCTGTGCAGGCTCACTGCCTGTATTCATTCTGTCATTCCCATGCATTCCTGAATTGTACAGAAATGAGTGGTGTGATATGATGGGTACCAGCAGGCTGCCATTCACCTGCAATACACCACTTTCTCATCAGGTTTTGATGAGATGCCTTTCACAATTCCCCATAACTTCTCATCCCTCTTCATAATTTGAGTGTGAGAGCAGAAAGGGAGTCTATTGACAGACTCTTCTGTGTCTCTTCTTTCCCATGAATACTGATATTTAGGCTCTTTCATCCTTCCCTATTATTTCCCTCCTGGTTTTGATTTTAGAAAGCATCTTGGTTGGTTGATTGCTGCTTTTGGTTTCTCAGTGACTTGTATAGTGATGTTTCTGTACTGAGTGAGGACACAGCACCTGGGTTGGTTGCTGTGCCCTATTCTGAGGAGTGGTAAAGATTTCCAGGCAGAGCATAGTCTTATTGCTGGTTTTACTGGAGTAGTTTCCCATTAATGTGGAAATAATGATGCCTAGATTTGGATTTGGCTTTTGTGGGGGTTTAGTTTTCATGTTTTTGTTCTTCAACTAAGATGGGAACCAGTATTTGGAAAGAAAATTTACCCAGGAGAAGAAAATTCAAGCAGTAGTACCTGACATAATGAAAAAGATCCTTTTTTTATGTCAAACTCTCATAAATCTGCAGAGAACTTGCTCACATCCCTGGTGCCTCACTGTAGCTAATGGGGTCATGAGTTGTGTTGCATCTGGAAACATCTGCACACCAAATGACTCCTGTGCCCACCAGGCTGCTTTTTCACACACCTTCCTGTGATGGGTCCTTTATTCACTACAAACTAAGAACCATCTCCTGGCGTTTGAGAGCTGCTGCCCTGCCTGGCACAGCCCTGAAAACACTCTGGATGGGGGAGCAGACAGTAAATTGCCCGACCTTCATTGCTGTCTGTAGAAAGTCACTTCACTTGACAGTGAACTGGACAAAGCTGCTTTGAAAGCTGCTGCTTGCCTTTCTTTTTATTTCTTTTTAAATATTTTTTTTTTCATGATACTGCAGTGGGCTGTGAAATGCCATCCCTGGCACGTAGAACAACAACGGCAAGAAACTGCCAGGCTTTTACTCTCTCCCCCAGGCTGCTAGTCCTGCACATCGTGAACTAAAAACTAGGGAAACAACTGCTGTGGAAGGCTCCCGAGTGACCCCTTGTGTCATGCTGTCACTCTCCTCGTTTCCACTATAGCTGCAGTAGTCACTGAACTGTGTCATTGCATCACCGTCACAGAAATAAGGCATTGGCACAGTGTCTCCAGTCCTCAAAACCACACAGAGCACGAGTAGTACCTAAGACCATTTTCAGATACCTATTTTCTGTATGAACACGCACACACACACGCCTGTAAGTCAATAACATCAAACTAGCACATGTTTTTATATGAAAATTTACAGATAAATCCACTTATCATTAATTTCCCCCATCTCCCCCTCTACTATACAAAGGGAATGCAAACACACTGATCAAAATTCAGATGATCTCAAATGGCTTCCCAGATGTTTGAAGTTCAATAGATTTTATTTTACTTTTTTCATGATTTCCTCGGCTTCTTTTAGTGAAGTGCTGAACAACCATTATTACTTTCTGCTTGCACATTGAGATTCATCTGTAGACTCTAAACTGCCTCAAAAGTGCTTTAATTTTGCATGAGCACTAAGCTGGGAACTGGGAAGCATTACCCACCGCTGAAGGCCCAGATCATTGGAAAGAGCATGTAAATCCTGTGAACCAGAACTAAAAAGTGAACAGATTTTCTTTGTGAAGTCTCAACTGCAGCTTTAAGTTAAACATGAACCATTGGCACAGGTTTATTCCATTTTTTTAAATTAAAAATCACAACAACCGAATTCTTTTGTCAGCTGATTTTGACACAAAAGGTGGAGCTGCTTAAAGCAGCTCGTACTTTCTTGTAAGTAGCACCAATCTGGCAGAGAATCGTTTGGTCACCACCACTCAGGGTTGCTTAGTATCAGGATGGCTTTGGTCAAGATGCTTTAGTTGGCATCTGTTTCTGCTCCTCAATCTCCATAAGTTCATAAATGATGATGCCCATGAGTGAATGTAAATATGTGCTTGCTCTGAGGGTTTCTGTCCTACTATGCTGGAGCTTGATCATTGAAAAGTGATAAAAAGAAGGTGGCAACAACAGGCTCATGTTGGCATGTGTGAAAAAGAACAAAGCATTTTGGAGAAATTTGTGCATATTAACAAAAAAATACCTTCAACCATAAAATAACCTCCATTAAAAAAGGAAGGGGGTGATGGTGTTTTTCCTTTGTCCCTGGATTGTTTTATAGGCTGAGAACTAGCAGTCTAATGCTGTTCTGAAGGATTAAATGGCAGTAGTTCAAGGCTTATATAAAGCAGTCATCTACCAAGCGTGGCCAAGGGAGGAGATAGCTATTTTAGCCCACCTCTACCATGCTGACCAGTACTACAGCATGTGGTTTGCTTTCCACCAGCATTCAGTTTTGAAATCTTCCCTGCATCTTACTCGACTTGGTCCTCCAGTTGTTAATGAGAAAAGAGCAAAAAGCAGTTGTTTCTGCTAAAAGAAAATAAAACCCAAACAGAAAGTGTGTTCTTTCATTTCAGTTCACAGTAAAATCCCTCTGAAGACAGCCCTTTTTGTTTGAAAGTCAGTTAAATAGCAGTATGGGAGTTGTGATTTTAGCTTAACTCCCTAACTTTAGGTGGTAATTAGGTACCATAGCTAAGTGATGGGAACCAGTGCAAATTTTATGTCACTTTTAAGGCAAATTTGACTTCATTAGGCTGTTGCCTTTGTCTGTATTAATTTGACTGAAGAATGTGTCTGTTTACTAAATACAAATTATAAATACAACACTAATAACTGATAGCCTTTAGTTTAAATATCTGTGTTGATATTTGTGAAAAATAGTTTGTGATCTTCATGCAGTTATTTCCTATCACTAGCCAGACACAGTTTATGGAAAAGCACTATTGACAAAAAACCCAGTGCATGCAATCACAGCCTGAAGGATTACTGGGTGTTAAAGCTGTTTGCTCCTGTAAACTATCTCTAGACATCTCTCTCTATCTGTCTTTTGCTCCGATTGCATATACTCTATATAGAAAATAAGCTATAGGCGAAGTGTGCTGTTATGCAATCATTTCTGTCCCATTATGATGCACGGTGTATTTTTCTCAGCAAGAGCTTTAATATTTGAATCTGTTCTTCTTGCGCATAGCCTATTTATTCATTTTCCAAACACCAAATTCCATAGCCTAAGTGCTCTGATATGTTTGAGTGGAATAACTCTCTGCCTGCAAGGAAACCATCTCTGCATGAGGGTGAATAAATTTCAGTTCTGACATAGGACTGATTTTATTTTTACCTTTTTAAGAAGGTTCTTTCACCAAGTAAAGTGATCAGCCCCCTTCCACATAGACAGGCTGTTGATGGCACCTTTGATGAGTGATTGAATAAATCAGACAGATCACTCTGGACTACTGGTAAGTAGAAAGATCCTAATTCTTGGGTTTGGTCACTCATGTTTTACCATCAGTAAACAATATCATGACAAAGGACTGACTAATAAGAAAGCAACGGGTTTACCCTTTGTTAGGTGTGTTTGTAGTCATGGCACTCTGGAGGTTGGTCTTGGCCACTGTCATGAAGCAAAAATTGTGAAGCTGTTTGAAGCCTTTTTGGTGGGGCTTTGTGTGATACACAAGACTGATGGGGAATATGAGAACTGAAGAGCACAGAATGGTGAAATAGTTTAGGTTTTAGATCAAGTCAATAGTTTAAGATCATACAGTCAAACAATTAACCAAAGCGTACCCAGCCCACTGCTAAACCAACTCCTTAAGCACCGTTTCAGATGTTGTCATCCTTTTTAAAAAATGCTGCAGAGGTAATCCAGTCTTTCCTGAAACTATCACAGAAGTCCTATTTTCTTTTTTGGTAGCAGGTTTCTCTTTCCACTGTTATCCTGCATTTAGAACTCTGCATCAACTCAGCACCACACAGCCATTCCCTCCATCCTCTCATTTCCCCCCTGGATGGGGGAAAGTCAGAATAAAAATAGTAAAGCTCATGGGTTGAGATACAGACAGTTTAATAGAGTATAAGAAGGAATAATATAATAATCAAAATTAATAATAATAGCAAGAGAACTAGAACATACAGAAAAAGTGGTACACAAGGCAGTTACTCACCACTTGCTGACCAATGGCCACCAGTTCATCAGTAGCAGCTGCGGGCCAGCTTTCCCCCCAGTTTGTATACTGGGCATGCCATCATACGGTATGGAATATTCCTTTGTCCAGTTGGGTCAATCACCCTGGTTGTATCCCCTCACAACTTCTGATGTCCCTCCAGCCTTCTTGGTGGCAACACAATCTTTGATTTAATACAAACACTCTCTACCAGCAAGTAAAATCATCAGTGTTATCAACAGTGTTATCAACATTTATTCTCATGCCATAGCACAGCACTCTATCAGCTACTAGGGAGAAGATAACTCTGTCCCAGCGGAATCAGGACACTGCCACTGCTTTATATTAAGACTGAGCCAGACATCTTATTTTCGTGTGTGTCTAGGTTGAGGATCTAAATGGGGATCCACTGTGTTTTTCCTTTGATTCTCTAGCAGCATGTATTGCATGGAAGGATGTTCTGAGTACTGGTTTAAAGACACTGAACTTGCAGGTGACCTGCATGAAGAAGACCTGTACTTCTGTACTTACAGAGGCGGGGGTACACCTGCAATCTATATGCATGTATCAAGTAGGTCACAAAGTTCCACCTCCTTGAGAAGTGTGTTCTGAGGCATGTGTGATTGCTAATTGATTAAATACCTTTTGGGCAAATGAAAGCACAAAACCAACTGAAATTGTTTGAACTTCTTACAGAGAAAACAAACAAATTATTCATGCAGTTTCTTTTGAGTTTGTAAGTGCAGTTCAGTCTTGCAGCTAAACAGATCCTGTTTAGTGCTGTGCCAGAGGGTCAAACACATGCCAGTGTAATGCTTCTACAGAAATTGTTCTATCAATGTCCTGAGGAATATTTTCACATGCGTGGGATATTAATATCGAATGCCAGACATTTATGACAGCCAAAATACATCCAAGTAGTTCCTTGGCAGAATAGTGCCCGGTGAGGTGTAGATACTAGCTCTGTGATCTGGACTGACTCCAGGCTGGATAATTATGTTTTATTAATTGATAATAATCTTCTGTTTTGAGATATTTATAGTGATCATCTCTTGGTCTGAGCAGTCATATTCAGCTGCAGATGCTTAGAAGACATTTTTGTTTCCCTCTAGGAAGAAATTAGTCTGATTGGCAAATCTGCTCCTGTTAAAGTCATTGGGAAATTTGCCAGTTACTTCAGTGGGTACTGTATGGAACCCATGAGTTATTATTGCAGTCACTAATAATCTACTATAATATCATCCAATTACATTACATCTGCATACATTTAAAAAGATAACATTTCTACCTGTAAGGACCAGATAATCTACCTCACAGTTTGTATAGCCAGCTAAGTTAAGCACCTGGGGACTGTGTAAATGAAGTGTATCTTTGCTTAATTGTGTTTCTAGGATACAGCTTATAATAAAAGACCATGTATATAAGGCACAATTCCCTCTTCATGCTTCCACTTGCTCCAGGAGGGGCAGTAATTTTATTTTCATATATCACATCAGACAGAGCCTCTCCCCTGTGCTCGTTTGGCTGCACACATTAGCAGTAGGCAGCCCGAGCATGGCTCCCTCCGCCCTCTGTCGCTCTCCACCCATTAATCCCTCATTAATGTGCAAATACGTAAAGATCTGGTTCCTTCCTACTCCTTTTCAGAGCCCAAGTTCTATTAATCTCAGAGACACTTCTACTGAGATGAATAATTGTATAAACTGTGCTGCTAAGTATGTACAAAGTATAATTTATGGAGAACCTATATAATTTGTGGGACTGGGACATAGTCACAGACTGGTGATGCCAAACACCCTATGTGTTCCTATAAATGATCTTCCCTTGTCAACTGCACAGAAAACTATTAGGGGCAAAAGGATATGTTAGACCAGAGAAGTAGCCCCAGCCACAAGCAACCTCTGTGACATCTGGATCTGTATACTCAGGACCCAGAGGAGACAGCAAATATTCTTGCAGTTGTTTTTTCCTGAGATTCTTTTGCTTCCTTGTACTCAAGTTATAGAACTTATTTTGCTTTTCTCCTGGGAATGCTGCAGTTATTCACTGAGATCAGAAAAGAAGCACTTGTGCAAAAAAGCCCAGCAACCTGGGGATACATTTTTAGTCATCCATGGGTTTTTTCAGTGAACAATCTTAAAGATACAATTACTGTTTATGTGATAGAATTGCTTTAGATTACTTTCATTTTCTACATTTTCATTTTAAGGCTCCTCTCATCACAATTTTCTTGTTGCCAGAAATAGGGTGGTGATAATTAGACCAAATAACTTCACATATCTGCCTTCACACACAAGATCCAGATGAGTTGTAAAAGACTACAGAAACAGTTCTCGCTTTGTGGAGTGCAACTCTAGTTTGGACTGTGCAAGCAAATGTTTTTTCCTGTCGTGTCCTATCTATTCATCACTGAGTAGGAGTTAGAAAGACTCTGTAGATTCTCTTTATGGATTTATACGCATTAGAAAAGACCTGTCAAGCATTCTATCTGCCCCTATTTCTGTTATCTCCCTTTGGCTGCATTTTTTGTTACTGCATTGCTTTAAAATAGGAAGATCCTGATTTCTCAGGGAGGTGCCACCATCTCTGTGATTATATATTAATTCATGACATGTGTAGTTTACTCAAGTGTTGTAAGAAAACATTTATGCTGTGTATCTTCATATGCTGTAATAGCATAGCTACACAAGGAAGTAGACTGAAAAATTCCATATGCATCTAATAAAAAATGCAAGGTAGAGGAGCTACTCTCCATGAAAGGTTGACATTTTCTTGCTCAGCACTGTGGCAAAGTAGAATTGGCCAATACCAGGTCAGGTATTTGCTGCATAAATTACCTCAAATTCTCTTAATCCATCTTGTTCTAAATATATTTAGACAAAATGTAGGGACTTGATCTATAAAATAGCTTCTACTTTTACACTCAGAGGTTGTGCATTGATCTATAGTCAAACAATGCAGTGAGCAGTTGCCTGAGCTATAGGCACAATGTGTCACATTATGACTCCAGCTACTGCTCTTTGATGCGGAAACAGAAGCAGCTTCAACAGAGATAAGATAAAGATCTCTGCTTGGTGTGATTAGGCCAGGGTTGTTCTCTACATGGTGCCCACACGAGGTGGATCAGCGATAGGCTCTTGGGTGACAGCAGACCAGCTGTACCAGCTGCTCTATGATAGCTGACGTACAGCAGTCAGTCAGCCCCCAGCAAAGCAGTTGCTATCTGAGGTATCTCAGCAAACTGAGTATTTTGTAATCTGGCCTAGAAAGAGATTTCTGTTAGGGCTTCTGCAGAAGTGTGTTATCAGAAGGAACAGGATTGTGAGATGGTTCCACAAAGGAAACCCATCTCTGCACTTGCCCCAGAATCTGAGCCTGAGTACCTTGCTCTGAATCACTGTGGCTCTTTGTGCAACAAGTTACCAATTGGTGATGCTGGGATAGAGTGATTGGTTTGGCTTCCAGTTCTGACTGTCGATCCTCACATCCTAGATGATCCCATGGCATCACTAACTGGTTTAATACATTTTGACCTCTAGGAAAAATAGTTTACCTTGGGAACAAAGACACAATAGTTTTTGTTTGTAAGCAGGAAGAGACAGCAGCTATTTGGTTTGTAAGGAAGGTGTGCATCTCTCTTGTCCTGGCACAACTGTTGATATCACTCAAAGATCTAAGGCCAAGTTACTTTGAATAACCTGAAACCTATCAGTACTCCATGGCTGTCCCAAAAGTCATTGCCTGGAGTACCTTGTTATTTTGAATTAGAAAGCACCTTGGGAAATCAGAGTTAAAAAGTTCTGCTGGTGCTTTCACAGTGGGCTTTTGATCATATGAGTTTGTATCATCAGCAGACTATCTGAAAATGGCATTTGTGTCCTAGATGTTAAGACTATTCCATAACCATTATTAACCAGTGCTGTCATGATCAGCCTGCTTGCTTTAACCTCGGGTTACAAAGTTCACTACTGCATCAAGCTCTGTCATAATCAGTCTTATTATAAAAACATAATATTGTAACCTTCAAAGGCCCCCTGAGCGAGTGCTATAAAAACTCTGAGTGAACTCAAGTAATCTTGAGGGCAGCAGCAGTTGCACTGGGAAAATATAACCATTTCTATGCATGTACATACTCCCTCCCCACCATGTTCATGTTTTTCTCAACAGGACAAAAGCTCTGATCACTTCTGGAACCAAATTAGCTCATCAAAGCAGGACAAGTTTATAACACGGTGTTCACTGCATATCAAATGCCCATACACTCCTTTGATTTCCATTCTGTGGAGTATGGTCGCCATATTTTGAGCATTTCGAGGAGGAAAGCTATTAAGTTTTCCCCAAAGTAGCTCTCTATTGAATGGCTAAAGATGTCAAGAATAATGAAATAAAAAAGGAGCTAGGCTGTGATAGTCTCTAGCAGGAAAATGCATCTCATTAGGAGGCATTCCCACCAGAGAAGTCTATGGTATTACATGCATGAGTTCCTTTCTGCTGTTTTTAACCAACTTCTGGATGCAAACAGCATGCAGCCCAGTGACAGTGCACAACTGTGTACAAACAGTAATTAATCGTTGGCTCCCTGAATGGAGCCTCTGTGAGGCTGGAGGCAAATCAAAGGCTTGGCCTGGTTTCCAGTGCTTCAGAAATGCACCATGCTGTTTAATTGAAAACATTCTGGTTATGAATATCACCTTGTAAGCCATGTGGCAGGAGGCTGAAGGTAGCAGGGCTCCACAGGCTCAGGTCTGTGCTCAGCAGAAAGACCTGCCCTTTGGTGTTTGGTGTTTGGTGATCAAGACAAACTGTACCTGCGGTGATCCAAGGACCTTTCGGTTGAGTTTCCTGACAATTCTGAAAGAAAAATTAGTCCTGCCGCGCAAAATACTTGTATGTGATTTTTTATATTCAGGATGATTTGCAAGAGTCCATCTTTGAAATGGTGATGATGTCCTGTACAAGTTCAGGAGCTGATTGATACTTTCACATCAGTAATAAAGATCAAATATGCTGACAAGAGGTGTAAGCATTCTCTCCCACCCCTGCCAAGTTTTTGAGTGGAATTAGGAGTATTTTGACCAGGCAGTGCATTTTGAGGCAGAGAGGGGAGTTTTGTCAGTATGAAACAACAGTGGTTGTTGTTAGAAGACCAACATATTACTGACAATCTTTGCACTGGTGTACGAGACACCACAGTATTTCCTTGCACTTAGAAGCAGCAAAACAACTTCCCACAGAGAGTAATGTGTGGGAAATGTGAGCAAATATTGGTCTGCCAGGAAGGACAGCAAGTGGGTCACTGTCGCCACTGGGGTAACTGTGGGTTTGGGGAGGGGCTGCACTGAAGTGTGTTATAGAAAGCAGGGCCAGGGACACCACCCAACATAGAAGTGCATTGCACTGCATTATAAAATGACCTAAGAAACATCCCAGTATCTGCTTTTGGCAGTAACAGTCCCTAAACTGTAGCCTGTAATAACCATACTGAAACACTTGTGCCCATCATTTGTTGCAATGGAAAATCCATTTGCCTGGGCAATTCAGTGTCAGAGTGAAGAGAACTTCTCCCTGTGCTGTATCTGTCTAACAAAAGGAGATGAAATACAGGAGGGTTAAGGGAATCATATAAATTGCATGATTTTGTGGTTTTATTATATCCATATGGAAATAAAACTGGGCTGGATAATCACTTGATGTAAATCATCCTAGGCACATGGTACAATTTAATCAGCTGAGGTGCCGTTCCTGTTATTTTTCTAACATACATGCAGTATGTGGTAAAAGTCCAAATCACAGTGATTCGTTTCTCATTCACTGTCCTTATGACAGTACATATTGCTAACTGAGTACTATCACATTAATAGAGAGCTGTAAGGTTTCACAACAACTTTGCAAGTAGAATTCTGTACCCACGCCTTCTCCTATGCTGACCAGTGTTACTTCTACCCCGGCAGGTATGATTGTCCGAGAAGTGAGCATTGAGATTTCTCGACAGCAAGTTGAGGAGCTCTTTGGACCTGAAGACTACTGGTGCCAGTGCGTTGCCTGGAGCTCTGCAGGCACCACCAAGAGCCGGAAAGCCTATGTCCGCATTGCATGTGAGTACCTTTGCTCTGCATGTTGGGCTGATGGTGTCTGGTTGGGGGAAAGAGGAGTCTCTACTGTTCGGGAGAAAGATTTTGCCTCCAGCCAGTTAGGCTTTGTATTTTCTTCACTTATTGATGTACGCTAAAATTAAGACCTTTAGAAGCACTTGCAAGAATTGAAGTTTATCATTTCTTAAGAATGGAATCTCATTCTTCTCATTTGTGTGTGGGGAAGGCAACAAATTGCAGGATTTCATGAGTATTGCAGTTCTGTGTCTCAAGAAAAGTGTCTGAACTAATAAGTAGGAAAATTACCAAAGCAAACTGTGAAATGATGTGACAGCTGTTCCCTTCACAGACTGGTTGAGGCTGTAAGGGACCTCGAAAAATTGACTAGTCCAATCCCCTGCTTAAACCCTTCACTGAAGCAGGACCACTCAGGACCATATCCAGACAGGTGTTTAATATCTGCAAGAACATTACTTCTCTCACCACCTCTATAGGCAACCAATACTTGATCACCTTTACAGTAAAGAAGTGTTCCCTAATGTTCAGAGGGAACCTCCTGTGTTTCAATTTGTGCCTGTTGCATCTGATCCCATCACTGGGCACCCCTGAATAGAGCCTGCTTGCATTCCCATTGCACTCTGTCTTTATACACATAGATGATAACCCGCTGAACCTTCTCTTCTCTAGGATGAAAAGTTCAAATTCTCTCAGCATTTTCTTGTGGCCCTTTGCTGAACTGTCTCTAGTATGGCCATGTCTCTCATACTGAGGAGCCCAGTAGTGGATCCAGCACTCCAGGTGTTACCTCACTATTTCTGAGCAGAAGGGAAGGATCACCTTCCTCATCATGCTGGCAATATGCTTTTCTCTAGTATAGCCCCACATACCATTAGCCTTTTTTGCCCTAAGGGCACAGTGCTGACCCACAGGCAGCTTGGTGCCAACCAGCACCCCTAGATCCTTCTCTGCAAAGCTGAAAAGATGTCTTTCTGCAGGCAAATATTCAGGCTTTCCATTCTTTAATGAATTAAAAGCTGTGTGCTTAACAAATCATGTAATCTCATTGGTAATTCAAGTTGGAAAATGGTCATCTCAACCCTAATATTTCATCATTGTTATTCATGGCTACTAACCTCGGTATTTATTTTGAACCATTCCCAGCATAGACCCCAAGAACACAGGGCAACCCGTTCCTTGAAAACAGATCTTCATTTGACTGCACAAATATTTAATATTCATTAATTTTCCAAGAGGTGCTTTTCTTTGTAATAGACTGGGCACACTGGGGACTCCCAGTTCTCTTTCACATGATGAAATCCTGTTTCGTATAATGGGTCTTACAGAATTGTATCTCTTCTGCTGTTTTCACTTCAGCAAAAACACATATTGTGAGAAAAGGTCATTAGAAGCTTCATTCAGCAAAAGAGAATTCTTCCAGCCAAATAGAGCTTTTCACAGGCACATCAGAGGAAGGACTTTATGTCATCTAAAAATTTTCATTTAGGGCTTGGTTCGTCTTTTGTTCCTAGTAAAGTGTTAGGTGGTTAAATCCTTGAAGAGGAGTTAGTTACCTTCTGTGTAAACATGCAGATACAAATCTCAGAGGTTCAATTTAAATTTCTAGTGCTTTTAGTCCAACTAACTGACTGGAAACAGAGGATCTGTACTTTCAAGTACAGGATTAAGCACAGTGAAGAATTTCCCCAGTGTTAAAATTACTGTGCAGACAGTGTCCCTGCAAAATTAGAAACACCCTAACGTATGTGCATAGTGCTTTCCCATGGCAGGAAACTTTCCCAGACTTTGAGGATTTCTGTGCTGAAACAAAAGAGAATGTTCAATTAATGTTTTTCTTCTAAGCAGCTGGCACTTGAGAGAGGCTTAGCAATGTTTGAACAGGTTTTTTAGGTTATGACTCCTAAGTTAACTCATTAAGTAGATTTTCATGTCCTGCCAGTTAGCCCTTGACAGATGACCATTAAATTAACACGGTTTAGAAGTCTGAGTGCGTTTTGCTCGATGGTTGAGTAGCTTTTGTGTACTGCTGTAACTGCTCACTTCATTGCTATGTAGTACATAATCAGGGTGTGCAAGTTATTTCATATCTATTGACATTTCTTTCCCGGGTTTTGAAATTTCTATTGAAGCTTGTCATAATTTAGAGTTTGCGGCTTTTTCTTACCATACTTTGGAGAGAGAGGAACAATCAGTTCAGTGATTTTTCTAGAGTTTTGGTGGGGGAGCTGTAGAACAGTCTAATTTAATAAATTATGGGGAGATTTTTGTGCCTGTAACTCAAATGTGACACTATATTTTGGGGTTGGTTTTTTTTAACCTCCTGCTCCTGACTTTGGGGATCTTGGGCAAGTAAATATCTTAAGTTCCCTGAGATGAAAGATTGAAATGTTAGATCTTCAAACTACAAGTTTTCAGACAGCAGCAAAAGCAGATACTCTGCATTTCCAATTTCACAGAGTGGGATGCAAGGTGGAGTCCATGCAGCATTTATTAATCCAGAGAATCTAGGATGTCCAAAATTTAAGAGGAACAGACAAGCCCTTTTCTCCAGCTCTGTCTGCAGCAATAGTTGCTTGTTTGTCACCAGTACAGTCTTCACTTTTAATTGGTATGAAAAGTGAGCAGTGATGCCTTTGGGAAAGGTGAAAGGTAAATGGAGCATGTGAAGTACTCAGCTTGAGTTATATTATTGTTTATCTGAATACCTGAACATGGTGATTTCATCTCAACGGTTAGAGCTGTAGCATAACTAGCTATACGTAGCACATGAGGAAAAGCTTTTCTTCCTCACTCCTCATCCTTCTTCTTCTTTTCTCCTTCTCCTCTCTCCCTCTTTTCTCCCTTATGCCCACTGGTCTCATTGTGGAATTATTGTGTCTTTTCAAGAGCTGGAGCTGCACTCCATTAAAACAAACAAACAGAAAAAAATAGCATGCGACATCTCTGTTCACTGAGCGTGTAATAGAATTAACTGAAAAGTAATTTGAAAGTGTGAAAAATGAGCATCCTGGAGAAGTGCCTTGTATTTGTTTAATGCAGGGTCAGGCATGTGTCAGAAAGTTCATAACAGCCTAGTCAATGCAAGCTCTCTGGGAAAATCAATTGCAGCATCACTGGCCAAGAACTTCAGTTACTCAGGAAGGGAATCATCTATAAATAAGGAGTGAAGATACTTCTGGTTTTCAAAGGTTGCCCATTCTAGCAGTATAAACAGGAAAGCGTCTGACTCTAAAGCCAACATCCTGGTTTCTATTAAGGGTTCAGGGCATTTAATGGCATCTTGCTGTTGCAGTCCTGCACTGTGAGTGTCCTGAGCTAGGAAATCACTCCATTCTCTGCAGACTAGTTCTGAAAAGGAGAAGGGTTTTTTCTTATTTCATGGAATTAATTTTCTTGATGTGTTGATGTCCCCATGAGAACAGAGCTGAGCATTTCATACTCTTAAACTAGCATTTTTATTGGGATTAATTTTCACATTGCTGTTCTAGATACCTGAGTAACTGACAAGGTTATACACTGAATTAATATCTTGGTGGAGGTGGAAAGATACAATAATTTTTCTGAGATACTGGCCCATGCAAGTGTTGAAGCACATTTCCTGTTTATTCACACATTTCTTATTTATTCCAATCACATTGTGTCAGGAGCACTAGAAGTCACTAATATGTTCTGATAAAGTTTTTCTGCTCAATTAAAAAATGTTACTTTTATAGAGGGAGGGGTGAAGGAGAGAGACTGAGTAGGTTTAGTCTTTGACTGAAAAAACCCCAAGCCAACTATAAAGTTATAATGTGAGTTTTACTTATCAAGACTGATGTCATCGGACAGATAAAACCTAACAGGGCAAAATTCTTGTTAAAAGGATAAATGAAGGCTGAGCCTTGAAACTGAGCATAGAATTAAACCTGCTGGAAAATACATCTGATAAACACTAAACAATAGCTGCAGAATTTGACCTAATTTTTAGATCAGATAATAAAGGGGTGGCTAAGACAAATTGCCTTGAGCCCCTGTACATAGCCCAACCTCACTTGTCATTTGCTTCAGCTTGATGTTGCTGTAGCCTCACTGACTTCATGAGATAAACCCTTGCTGTCTGACAAGGGATAGGGCTGGGTCAACCACAAGATGGATGACAGATGATGCTCTGTCTTAACCCTTCTCCCTTCCCAAAGGGGAAGAAAGAGGGAGTCAGGGAGAGAGGCTTAGGGATTGTAAAAGAAATCTAAAACTTCCTTAGTGGAAATGACAAAATGCAATTAAATATACACAAAGATAGAACCATAGTATGATTTGGTTTGGAAAATACCTTAAAGATCTTTTAGTTCCAACAGACATGGGCAGGGGCACCTTCCACTGACTAGGTTCATCAAAGCCTCATCCAACCCGGTCATAAACACATTCAGTGATGGAGCAACCACAACTTCTCTGGGCAACATATTCCACTGCCTCAACACCCTCACAGTGAGGAACTTCCCAATTGCTAACCCAAACCTAGCCTCTTCCAGCTTAAAGCAATTATTTCTTGTCCTATCATTACAAGCCCTGGCAAAAACTCCCCTCCCCAGCTTTCTTGTAGATTTCTTTTGGATACTGGAAGGCTGCAATGAGGTCCTCATAGAAGCATCTCTGCTCTGGGCTGAACAACCCCAACTCTCTCAGCCTTTCCTCCTAAGTTAGGTGTTCCGTCGTACTGATCATATTGTGGGCCCTCCTCTGCAGCGACATATAAAAAGCCTATATCAAATCCAACTCCCCCAATGGCAATTACATCAGCATCACCACTTGGGAAGTCCCAGGAGCTTTGATTTGAGAACTAGATTACTGAATGCATGGCTTGGGTTCAAAGGCAGGAAGGACAGAGTCCTCCTCAGGCCAATGAAGAAGAGATCTTGACCCTTGCTGTCTCTGTATACTGAATATAACATATATGGGATGTAAAACTCTGTTGGTCAGTTTAGGGTCACCTATCCTGTCCGCTCCACCTCACAGGTGCAGCCTCTAACTGACTGTACTCTAACGTGTTACACAAGGTTTAGCAGTGACCTGAGCCTTCAGAGAAGCAAGTTCTGAACAACTGCCTTTCTGCATACCAACTTCTGCCAGTAACTGTGAACACCAGGCATTATCACTGGTAAAAGCAGACTCTGTCTGCACAAATAAGCTGTTAACTTCAGAAAATGCAGTTAGCTAGAAGAGAATGAGCTGAAAAGTATAATCACTGACCAGAATTAGTTTTGTTCTAACTCAAACCAGAACATTGTCCTGTAATGTTAGTATTAGCCCTAAATCTGCTGTCACTTTTGGGATTTGTTGAAAACCTGTAAGAAAATAGCAGCTTTCTCCGTAATTTCTGTTACCTGATCTTTTCTGCCGTACCGATTGTGGATGGTCTCTTCTTTTCTTTAGTCATCATCATAAAGTCAGGATTGATATTTTATTCAAAAATCATCTTCCAAACCCCTGACGTAGTAAGGAACCATCCTTGTTAATCTTTTGTATAATTTGATCCTAGTTTCTCGTGTACTTATCTAAAAGCCATTCTTCCCCCAGACAGTTTTTCAAAGGCATGTAGCTAATATATGCATGTCAGATACCGTACACCTGTAAGAGAAATGCAGCACAGCAAAGAGAACTCACTCACCTCACAATTTATCTCCACTTACAAGGGGTATGCAGCCACACAAAGGAACAGATATGAAGATGACAAAATCACAGACCTTTTAGTGACACTTGGTTATCACACCTCTTAGAACTGGGGCCTGTGCTCCATGTTTTGTGGCTGCAGTACCTTTCTTAAACACCTCATCCAAGAAGTGCTGTGAGGACATGGTCCTATGGCCACCAAATCAGGACACATTAGAGCACATTGCAATAGATTCAAAGTTGAGTGAGTGCTGTGATAAAGAGAGAGAGCTGGGAGGGACATCACTTGAAAGTGTTATTAGGAATATACACCCAGGATATACAGTATTGGAAAATATCCCCCTACACCCCCACCCCCCGATTGCTTTGTGCTCTCTAAAAAGTACCATGGGTACCCTTTCAGTTACTACTAATCAATACCTAAATCTTGTAGTTAATAAAGCAATTAAAGAGAAAAGAGGGTCCTGGACTCAGGCAAAGATTGCAGGCTGAAGCCTAGCAGGCAGAGGCTGTTCCTCATTCATTACGTGCCTCAGGTCAACAGACATTGCAGCCTGCATCCAGAAATGTGTTGTGTACTTCCAAGAATCTGCCTCAGTCCCCTTCAGCTGCTTGGATGTGAAAACTGATGCTGCTTCTTGGCTGCACAGGACGGCAACCTGAGGCCTTACTCTGGGCTGCTCGAGGTCTACAGACAAGCTCAAGCATCTCTGGAGAAGGGGAGCTCACCGGGCTGACAAAGTGGCTGGAGCAGCCTTGTGGTGCCACAGCAGTTGTCTGGAGATCTGACCTACATGATGAGAGCCAGCCCCTCCAGAGGAGTAAGGAGTGGCACAGAATTGTTGACTGAATATAGTGATGGGGTTTCAAAGTGTTGACTTGCTTTCTCAGTCCTCAGCTCCAGCTGCTGGTTCTTGATCTGGCAGAGAGCACAGCCCTGTCCAGCTGCTACTGTATCTTGTCAGTAGCAGCACACTGAAGGAGAGCAGGAAGCCCTGATCAGCACCCAGCACGTGCCTTGATACAGAGGACAAGACAGGACAAGGCACCACACTTATACAAGAAATTGATAGAGGTTTCAGAGTTCCCCCGGGCAACAGACTGGTGACACTCCTGTGACTGTCTCAGTGGGAAGTTGGCTTGATCTAATCAGCAACAGAGAGCTGGAACAGCACAAGAACAAAATGAAAAACAAAAACACAGAGCTTTTTTGTACCTGACCTTTCCATTACTTCACTACCCATTTGACTGTTCCCTGCGCAAAGGTCATAGTCTCAGCTGTGAACAGAAAAGAGAGGCCAAAGTATGCGTGGTAGCACGTGGTTTCTTAAAATTACAGTTCAGTGTCCAGTGCCCATTTTGCAGAACTCCTTTGCTCCACCTGCTCATCACAGAAGGTGGTGGGAGAGGGACAGGCCATAGTAGCCATATTTCTCTGACTCAGTGTAAGTCACCAAATTCTGGTCCTTAGACTCTTTATTTCTCTGAAAGCACACACCAAACTTGTGCCAGTGGGCACAGTTAATATGAAAGTTGGGTAACCAATACTGTGTTTCTTTATTACCTTAAAACTTGTTCATTTTAAAAATTATTTCTTACAGAAGGAAAGTTGACATTGGATTTACTAGGAGGAGCTGAGTCTTTAAGGTCTACCAAGGGCAGAAATCCATCTTTCCCTGTCAGTAATGCTTCATTGTTCTGTTCATTTCTGGTTTACATTTAATTCCTGGCTGATGAGTGTCTGTTCTTCTTGCTCGTTCATTAGTCACCTTTGCATTAGTGCTGCCTTGAAGGCGTCTGGTCTGCCTCTCACACATTTCTCAGAAATGATAAAAGATATCCCTAAAGTTTTTCCCACCCACCCATCACGGTGAAACCCAGAGCAGCAAAGGGAGAAAATGCATTTGATTAAAAAAAAGAAATAATAGGGTCATTCTTTGCTATTTCTTAGTCGCTGACAGGTAGAAAAGTGGGGAAATTCCATGAATTCCTGCAGAAACTGTTAGATTTAGCAGGCAAAAACACAACTCCTGAGTAGTTTGTCAGCTAAAAATGCTTTAAATATAAAAGGAAGTAATTTTCTAGTAGGTTAAAATTAAGACCTAATACTCCTCTCCCCAAGAAGTGTAATGGTTCAGGAATAAAGCTAACAGTGTGCTGTACACTATGATTTTGATTTCCCATTATACTGTTACTACTTTGTGCTTGTGGAAATTCTCTCAGTGCAGCTCTGACTGCAGCCATCTACCCTTCCCAGAGAGGGTTGTGCAGGAGTATTTAGGAGTCTTGGAGGAAAGCCTGGTCTTGGTCATGATGTATCTGTGTAGCGATCCATGCCACAACCTGCTCTGGATTTACCAAGGCTGTGCACTAGAACCTTGCTTAAGGTGGCAGACCAGAGTTTTAATGCTTCTCCTTAGGTTATAGGAATGAAGAAAGCCTACAAGGGAAGACAGAAGTGAGTGAAAATGTCTGATGAGTGTGCAGGTCATCCCCTGAGCCTGGCAGTGACATCCCCACCTGCAGCTGGGTATAATACATGAGAGAGCTGGAAAGAAAATGAAAACAGACCCTTCAGCATTGCTGCCCACCAGGGTCTTGCTCTGCTCTGGAACAGATGGGCTGTGTCAGTAACATTACCTGTATAAAGGGAAGGAAAACTAATTGAGGTACAATCAAGGATTATTCCACATTACCAAAATAATAATGGAAAGAAAGAAAGTGTAGCTGCCTTCCTCTTATCTAAAGGTGGGGGTAGAGAAGCTCTCAAAGTCACATTAACAGGGCTGCTGCTGACCTGAAGCTTTAATAATTCACACTGCCTCTTCACAGACAAAGAAGTCCTGGCCCAAAATGGATCGACTGTTTTCTTGTTTGGCTTTCCCAGGCATGTTTTCTGAAGACCTTTAAAACTTTTTTTCTTTTTTTTAATCTAATGTCTTTTATTCTTCTTTTACCACTCTCTAGGAAGACGCATCCTTTCTGTCCTTGCAGGCAGTTGTAACTTATATGATGCTTTGGAGAACTGAAAAATGTTACTGAAAATGCTCTTCTTGGAGAAGATCCAAAGTCTCTGAGTACATTAGCAAGCTCACCCACTCCTAGTCGACAGTGTGAAGTTGCTGTGGTGACTATAATTGTTGAATTGCAAAGGAAACTGAAGACTGAAGAATTAGAGGGATGTCATTGTTAACCACAGAAATCACCCCAAGACCCATAGGAAAAAACCCAGTCATTTCAAAACCCAGTGCTGTCTCAGCAGTGTTGCATGATAGAGCAAGTAATGAAGTTGTTTGCCTAGGACTTCCACTTTTTCATCACTTAAAAACCAACCTTGTTAACTTGTTACAACCAGCAAACCTTGTGCTTGGTTAGATAAAACCTGCTCTCTGGTGCCATTTGGAGGTGACATAGCTGCAGCAGGAGGTGGGTAGTGCTAATGGGATTAAGCTGTGGACATGTGGGAGAGAGCCAACAGAAGAGGCTGTAAGAGCTCTCAGTCTTGTACATACAAAATTATGTACTTTTTTTCACAAATTAGTATCATTTACTCAATAGTGTCTAGTGGCTCCTTTGAGATTATTATTGTCTACTATGTCAAGGTCCCTACTTAGTGTATTTTCAGCTTGTGGTTCACTGACCTGCGCAAATCCCAGTGTGTTGTCAAAATATCCACACAGAGCTAGGCTCTGTGGGGTCCCCACAGGGTGCATCTCATCTGCTGCAGCCCTACTGCAACAGTTTACAGGGTAAAAAGGGCTGCTCATACCCATCAAGTTGAGCAGTCGATGATAAGAATATTAAACTGGGATTTTTTGGCTGTTCTTACTCATTCCTAGAATAATTTTATTTACTTATTCCTGGCGAAGATGGAAGCAAGGGGCTTTGACAGGAATATTCTATGCTGGGTCAGGAACTGGTTGGATGGATGAGCCCAGAGAGTGGTGGCTAATGGTGTAACATCTAGTTGGCAACCTGTTACTAGTGGTGTCCCCCGAGGGTCAGTGTTAGGTCCAGTCCTGTTCAACATCTTCACTGATGATATTGATGATGGGTTGGAATCCATCATGAGCAAATATGCGGATGACACCAAGCTTGGAGCCCGTGTTGATGTGCTGGAGGGTAGGAGGGCCTGGCAGAGGGACTTGGACAGACTGGAAAGACTCCAATAGGATGGGTTTTAACAAGTCTAAGTGTCGGGTTCTGCATTTTGGTTATAACAACCCCAGGCAGAACTATAGGCTGGGAATGGAGGTCTTGGTCACTCAGGTAGAGAGACTTGGGGGTACTAGTGGACAGTAAACTTAGCATGAGGCAGTGGAACTAGCAGTACTACGATCATATAAGTACTGCAAGTAATACAACAGCAGCTATTTGATGACTTACGTTACATTGCGTTAACCTGGTGTTATGCGTGTCTGTGATACCTGTCAAGACTACAGGATGTATGAGTAACCTAGGCCAAAGGAAGAACATGAAGTACCTGAAGGCTGGCCAGGAGGGAGGGGACAGGCTCTTATCACTTGCTCCCTGTGATAGGACAAGGAGCAATGGGTGTAAGTTGCAGCAGAGGAGG
>VZRI01010549.1:0-15895 GCA_013397515.1 Upupa epops | reverse complement strand
ATGAGCAAATTTGCGGATGACACCAAGCTTGGAGCCCGTGTTGATGTGCTGGAGGGTAGGAGGGCCTGGCAGAGGGACTTGGACAGACTGGAAAGACTCCAATAGGATGGGTTTTAACAAGTCTAAGTGTCGGGTTCTGCATTTTGGTTATAACAACCCCAGGCAGAACTATAGGCTGGGAATGGAGGTCTTGGTCACTCAGGTAGAGAGACTTGGGGGTACTAGTGGACAGTAAACTTAGCATGAGGCAGTGGAACTAGCAGTACTACGATCATATAAGTACTGCAAGTAATACAACAGCAGCTATTTGATGACTTACGTTACATTGCGTTAACCTGGTGTTATGTGTGTCTGTGATACCTGTCAAGACTACAGGATGTATGAGGAACCTAGGCCAAAGGAAGAACATCACATAGAATCATAGAATCATTTGAGTTGGAAAATCCCTTAGGATTATCAAGTCCAACCATTAACCCAACACTACAAAGTTCACCCATAAACTTTATCCTCCAACACCACCTCTAAATGACCTCTTAGCACATCCAGGGATGGTGACTCACACACCGAGAAACCCACTGCTCTTGAAGGAGATGTACATCTCCATGTTTAAATCAAAAGTANTTCCTCTGTGATCTGTGTTAGATAGTTTTGTCCTGCTCCGGCAGGGGAGTTGGACTCGATGATCTCTTGGGTCCCTTCCAACCCCTAACATCCTATGATCCTATGATCCTATGAACATCACATAGAATCATAAAATCATTTGAGTTGGAAAATCCCTTAGGATTATCAAGTCCAACCATTAACCCAACACTACAAAGTTCACCCATAAACTTTATCCTCCAACACCACCTCTAAATGACCTCTTAGCACATCCAGGGATGGTGACTCACACACCGAGAAACCCACTGCTCTTGAAGGAGATGTACATCTCCATGTTTAAATCAAAAGTACAGCATCATTTTGTCCTTGGACTGAACGCCGTCCACAGAGCACCTGCATTTGGGATTTGCTCAAAAGAATCTGTACAACCCAAATGTCTGCTGGTTAACCTGTCAGAGAGGGTGGGCTAGTGATGCGGGAGCTAGAAATATGATGGGAGCCACAGACAACTGTTGGAGTCTGACCTAGTCTGGCCAGTTGTCTTGCTGTGGTCAGTCTCTCATGAATAAGCTTCGAATGAGTCCAGTGTGACAAGGATGCTGACATGCACAGCCCTGTGAAGCATGGCATGTCATTCTAAGGAATGATCACTTTCAGATGTTTGCTTCTCCTCTTTGCTTTAAGTTATCAGGTTAAAGACCTCTTCATCAACAACTGAGCTTAAAGTGGTGGGGTTTGTTGTGACGTAGCCATGACATCAGATGTGCTTCCTTTTCACAGCACACAATTGTAAAACAAGCAGACAATTGGAGGCTGTAATTTCTTACATTGCCACAGTTAGATCTGCCAAAGCTTGTCTTTCTGTGTCCTACAATGCGACCATAGATCCTGTCCCATCAGAGAGGCTACCAGCATCCCTGCCCTGTGTGCTGAGGGAGCAGGAATGCCAGTAGTGGGGAGAGAATGCCTGCAGTGCAAGGGAAGAGCTGAGATGCCTCAATTTCACTAAGGAACTGCATGGATTTAAGAAGATTAGGACTTTACCATGTTATCAACTTAAGTTAAAATCATTAGGTCCAGAAGAAAGAGCTTTTGCATGGTACAATCTGTTTGACATTTAATTTCAGTTTGTTGCTAACAACTCCATTTTCCTCATAGAGGCTGAAAGACAAAGGTCTCATGCAATCCATGAAGGTGAATTCCAGTGGAGCTGATTTGAGTGGCAGACACCCTATTTCCTCTTTTATCTGTGTACTCACCTGACCCAGGTTTTGCCTTGCGGTAGTGCTGGTACAGTTCCTCGTGGGGTGAGCTCTAAATCAGATCTTGGAGGCAATCAAGATAAAAAATAACTCTTCAGATATATTTATTTGTAAACTGGTTTGGTTCAGCAATCTGGTTTTGGTCTGCTTTTCAGCACAGCTGCAGTTTATGGCTCTGAAATAGGAAATCTTTGGCTTTTAAATTGTTCCCATATGACTTGTTTCCAATATGACACAAGTATTTGTGCATCTCACCGTAAGCTGGCATGGAGAACTTCGGAGCAAAAAGTAAGACAAAATTATCGCTTTATTGCAAGGTGATTTTAAAGTCAGGCCAGCTCTCTGATCTGCCTTTGGACATTGCGCCACCTCCTAACAGCAGTGGCTACTAGTTCTCCAAAACCCCATCCTACCTGGCACAGCAGAGAGGGTGCCAATGTTGGGGAGGGAACTTCTCAAGTCCGTTTACCACCAATGCACAACTATTGCAGAAGCATATGAAAAGGCAGTGTGCACAGCTGTTCTGTACGATGAGCTAGCCCTACTAACACCTCAAGGTGCGTTCAGCACCCTGTCTGCCTGACATATTTCTGTGGTGGTGTAGAGGGATCCAAGCACAGTTCAGCACCACAAATACTATTGTTGTTGTTACCTGTTTAGTGCTACGGTGATAATTATAAGATGTAAAGAAATTAAAGCTGTTAATGCTTATGAACTAAAAGTACATTAAATCACAGCACAAGCACTTCCATTCATGTGTTTAGGGCAACTCAGCTTATGTATTGTAGTTTTAGAGATTGATTTAATTTTCCACAACTCTTCAGCACTTCACTGGCACAATTCACCAAGCATAAATTATCTGAAGAAGGGACTTGTTTTGCTTTGTGCTCTCTGGACATGACCTTCTGCAGCGAGGCCTTGGATCCTTGCTGGTTTCACCTGCTCTATCACAGTATAAAGAATAAGTTTACATGATACCTTTGCCTGCTTCATGATGGAATGAAGTGAAAACACACCCCGATCTTTTTTAAGTGCTTCTTTTTGTGAGGAGCAGAATGCCATTTCCTCTGTGTAGGAAGACCTCACGCATTCTGCAGTATGGCAGTCAGATGGAATGCAAATGACCCACTATTAATGCCACTAATTCTTTTTTCAATTCTTCTCTCTCCTCAGATCTCCGGAAAACTTTTGAGCAGGAGCCCTTGGGGAAAGAAGTGTCCCTGGAGCAAGAGGTCTTGCTCCAGTGCCGACCTCCCGAAGGCATCCCAGTAGCTGAGGTGAGCAGTAACAGCAGTGTCCTGGCACTTGGACATCCTAACTAAAGCCTGATTGGTGGCTAATGGTGCATGAGTTAGGGCATGTTATGATGAATGGGTGGTAATGGATTGCTGACTGACTGTTGCTAGCCAACGAGATTGATTTGGAACTGATTAATGGCTTTGGATTACGATGTCTTGCTGAGCAGAGCTGCAGGCAGTTTGGTTTCAGTGTTCTCTTCCCTTTCAAAAGTCACAGTTACATCTGGCACCCAAAGGACACATAGCCGGTGGAGCATATAAATATCAGTCTACCCTAACTTTTCCTTTTAAGGGAAAAAAAACATTTCATTTCATATTCTGAGAAGCACCTTTCAAACATACATTTTAATGGTCAGTTCGCCAGATGATATTTCCCTCACATGTTTGAGGATGTGCTCGTGTGAAGTGATCAGCCAATTTGGCGCAAAAAGAGGTACTGTGGTCCTAGGTGAAGCAGCATGACATGAGGGGAAGTAGGGAATATGTCTGCATAATAATTACTCTCCAAGGCTTTATCTTACTGGTGTTGAAGGACACCTCAAGTAGGTAGCCTGCCCATCACCAGGCAGGAGGGAGCCTACCAGCAGCAGTCGGTGTCCCTGTGAGCAGGAGCTCTCCTAAGTGCAGTGGTGACTCCAGCTTCAGACTCACTGCTCACAGGAGGGGTGTCACCGAATAGCAGGCAGGGGCTCTGTAATCCTAAATCCACTGCAGCTGTTAAGAGAAAAATTGATTGTTAATGATGGTAATTCATCTATCTGAATTCTCCTTGGTTTCCCTCTGCCATGCAGAGAAGAGACTGTAGCCAATTTGCACTAGGATGTTAGACTGTCATGGCTGAGTAGCAAAGTGGTTGTCACTCAGAGATGCTGACTGATTTCTCAGGAGATGAAGCCTAAAGTGTTATGTCCCCATCTAACCCAAGTTTAGATTTAATCTGAATTGCAGAAATGTGTCCACAAACATCAGAAGAAATAATTAGCAGAGAAGATTTCCCCCCTTTTTCTATAGACTGTTTTCTTTGCCCGTTAAGATCTCTGAAACTGTAAGGAATATTTAGGTTTGGTGACCCCGACCTAACTGCCAACTGCAGTATCAATCAGTTAACTTTCCTCAGGAATTTAGCGGCAATTTTCATTTTCTTTTCTGAAGCTTCTTTTGCTGTTGTGCCTTGACAGGAGTGTTTGCAGTGGGGTATGTTGTTCAGGAAGTGCAGGGTAGTGCTGGGGAACTTCATTACCTTTGCTAGAAGCACAGATCAGATATTGATGATGACAGGTAGTTTGTTTGAATGCAGTGTTACAAGCACCTCTAATTTCAGCAACCAGTCTGCTCATTCCCTCAGAAAAGTCTGTGATGCCCAGTTGGGCAACAGGGACCCAAACAGCATGATTTGACATGATGTGTGGAAGTGATCTCTGAAAAGATCCTCTGTGAGCTGCTCTCATAATAACGGCAGTTTTTCTGCCTTCTAGTGTGCCGCCTTACTCTGTCAATCGCCGAGATTCATGATTGTACATTAACTGGCTCTGAATCTTATTTGTACTGTGGTCAGGGCAGACACCAATTAACACTTGGCAGGCTCAGAAATTGTATACTTCCCGTCTGACATTCAAAAGAACTATTCTCAATGTTGGCTTTTTTTTCCTTTTCTGACTTTTGAAGTCCGAAGGAGATCAAACACCCAGATTGGACAGCCGCCTAATACAGCCTCTTTGTAAAGTCTTTCCAACACTATTAAAAGAACAAAGCCCTGAACACTAATGAATATGAATACCTTAATGTGACACTTTATTACAGCCACTTGCTGAAGCTGGTAAGATAAATTTTATAAAAAATGGGAAGATGAAAGGTAACTCAGGGGGTTGAAGGATTACATGATTATTTTAATTTAGAGATGAATGAGCTCTTTGTTTAAGACTTCGTTTATTTGTTCAGAGAAGTTTCTGATATGACCGTACAGGTAACTATGTAAGAAAGGACTTGGGAGAAGGCAGCACGTTGAGGCTATTTTCCATCTTGTTGAAAGACTGCTTTCATTCCAAGTAGAGGAGGGGAATGCATATGCTGTGGCTGTGAGCAGCATTTGCAAATGCTTTGGTGTGTGTGTATACCTCAGGATCTTCCCATCTGGGTACTACGTTTTGTTTTGTTTTCCCCATGTCCTGGCTTCTGAAGTAGTCACTGGATTTAACACCAAAACAGAGGAAGAGAAGTTAAGAAGCTACACATAATAGATGTTCAGTGTAATGTAATGCTGGAGTGCAGAGTCCCTGCATCTTCCCCTTCCTTTCTCTGTGATATTCTCCTTCATTTTTTTCTCTAGTATTTAAAAGTGGTGGGAACATCCATCCTCAGGGTTACATTCTGTCATCTTTCAGTAGCTGGGGATTTTAGTGTTATAATTCTCAGCATATTTAATTGCACTTAAGTGTGTCAAGGTCTTGCAGATCAGTGCTATATACGACCTTGCTATTATGGGAAAGCTGTACCACACAGCAGTATTCAGCTGCTCCAGAGGGCAAGAAGGACCAATACAGTGATGGGCAGGCACAGCTTTTAAGGCAGCACTTACCAGTCTCTCAGATGCACTAGGACATGACAAGCATAAGAACACGCTCTGATCATGGTGAGTAGAAAAGAAAAAGCCCAAGATCCAAATAGAATAGGGTGTGTTAAAAGACACCAGACTTATGGCCTGAGGTCAAACGGAGGTCAAATCAAAGTACATCTTGCTTGTTTGCTTGTGGCAATGCAAGGAACTGAGGGTTCCCTTGGTCTCTGGGAAAACCAGGTCAGCTTCTCTTGCAAGACTTAAACAGTGCTGTCAGGACCAGCTGTACTATACCATGCTTCCCCACTCTCTGTCTTACAGCCATTATCAAGCTGAACATACCTATAGGTGTTGTCTTCTAGTGAGTGGCCCAGGCAAGCAGCAGAATGACCAGCCCATGAGCTGTGACACTGAGGTTTCCATGCATAGCTGAGGGATAAATAGATGAACTCATGTATTCCTGCTGTGAAAAGTAAAGGAATGGGCATAAAAGCGACCAACACCCTGCCCTACCTCCACGCTTCCCTGCCTTCTGATTTTCCTTAGTTGGGAGGAATAAGGATAAGATGGTGAGATAAGCAGCCTGACCTGCCAGACGCGGCGGGACCTGCCAGTGCTCTATGGGAACAAGGCAGTTGCAGCTTCCCATTGCCAACAGAAACATCCATTTTAATTCCACTCTCTTCTGTGTGCATATTTTTTCTAACCTAACCTAAGAAGACGGTAGGATCCCATTCAGTGATGCTCCAACAGTAATGGCAGAGTTATTAGCAATTAACCCCTTAGCTCATTTAATTTGTTCTATGGAAGATGCCAGCATTGTATTGTGCATGATAAAGTATAGTTAGACACCGAGTCACATCAGATTAGCTCATTGCGATAGGTTATAGATCAAAACACCAATGAGATGTAAGATTGGTTAATATGCCGTAAGCTGCCAGGCGAACTTTTGCATTGAAATGTATGATTTGCAGTGCCTTTAACAGGGGGATAATTGCTTCTTTAATTGTAATTGAGGTGTTTCACAGAGTGCTTTAATTGCAGAACAGGGTGTAACGTACAGTTTGGTGACCCAGTTGGGTTTAAAACGGGATGTGATATTTATCCACATTCACGGCTTTAATTAGGAACTAGAGGAAGGAGAAATGCACCTCTGAGTCAAGAGCCAGAATGGGGTGCTTTGCTGAGTCGAGATGACTGTGACACAGACTTTATTCAGCTGCTCTTGCATGGGCAAAAGCTGGTGAAAGCTGGGGACATGTCCAAATAGGCAGCATCAGGTGGCTGCTCTATCTAATTGATTGTTAATATGAATGCTGTTTACTTTATTTCATGAGAGACACTCGTGTTTTGCTGCCGTTATCCCTTAATTGGAAGTTCATGTGTGTGCATTGCCAGGCAGGGGCATGTCACCAAAGCAATGTTTTATATTCCCAGCAGGAAAGCAAGCACTATGAGAGGCTTTGTGGTCACAAATACTAATTATCTGGCAAGTGATACTACCTTTCTGATGCCTTGCAATGTACAGCTGAACTGCCTTTGGGTGTCAGTGGGAGGAAGAGAGAGGAAGCAGAGGTGGGTTTGTGTGCAGAAGGAGCACAGCCCAAAATGAATGTGGACCCAATTGCATAAGGTCCTGTAGGTCTCCAGAAGTATAGGATTAAGCTCTCTGTGTTTGTCTGTGTCTGCTCCCATAGATTTCTGTTCTTTTTTGCATACATTTTGCACCTCTGCCAACTCGTGGGAGGTCAGGACACTCTTTTGAGAAGCCTGAGAGGCAGGTTACAACCTCAGCTTGAGGGCAGGCTTAAATTTGGGTCTTGTGTTTTCCTGGGAAATGCTCTGACTACTACCTTATTAGATGACCTTGTTTTCTACATTTCCTACAAGTTCCCTTTCACAGTGCAGAAATCTGCACAGGTCTTCTTACATGACTCTGGTGTCATAGAATCATAGGTCATGGAATCATTGATCATAGAATTATTAGGGACCAGAAGGGACCTATAAAGGTCATCTAGGCCAATCCCTCTGCCACAGCAGGACCACCTAGACCAAGTCACACAGGAACACATCCAGGTGGATCTGGAACATCTTCAGAGAAGAAGACTCCACAACCCCCCTGGACAGCCTGTTCCAATGCTCTGTCACCCTCCCTGTGAAGAAGTTTCTTCTGATATTTGCATGGAACCTCCTCTGTTCCAGCTTGCACCCATTGCCCCTTGTCCTATCACCAGATGACCCTGAGAAGAGCCTGGCTTCATCCTCCTGACACTCACCCCTTACGTATTTATAGATATTTTATCTACCCCTATACTTTCCTATTCTAGTGCAGTTTCATTGATGACAATATAAGTGAGGGCAGAGCTTGCTCCTAAGTGAATTGAGTGGTTGACCACAGGCCAGGATGGTCTGTGGAACTGGAGAATTGTCAGGTGTGGTGGTTTGCCCCTGGCTGCGAGCCAAATGCCCACCAATGCCACTCTACCCCTCCCACTTCTTCAATGGACAGGGCAAAGAAAAATATAATGAGAGGCTGGTGGGTAAAGACAACAGTTTAATATCCGTTCACTTTTAATAATCCTTTCACTGACTTTAATGGTCCTGAAAAGTGTATAGCTCTGTGCTGTGAACAATTAGGTCCATCTGTCCATCAAAGCGGAGGACCACAGACATCAATGTGGTGACTCATTTAATGCTGTTTCCAAACAGATCCCTCCCAGTTGCTTCAGGGACTAGGGAGTCCATGTGCCCACATGGTACCAAAAGTGCCAACCAATCCACATGAGCCGTGTGATCTCCAGTTCCAGCCCCTCTTTCAGGTGGGAACGAAAGCACATCAACTCCAGGTGACCACACCACAGCTGCTGTATTTTCAGGTGATAATGCAGGATCTGTATTTTAACTTGAGGCTTTATGGAATGACTCCTTCATCCGCCACTACCGTTCCAGCTCAGCCCTTGAAGTTTCTTCTGTGAGGGTTCGCTTCCCTGTTGTGCATAAAGCAAAGCTGTAACAGGGCCAGAGATATCCAGCAGCTGTACAGACACCCTGTGTGGATTTTCATACTCCAGCAGAAAGCTGGATATATGTGCAATTAAGGAAGTGTTTCTGCAGCAGAACACAAATACCCCTTCTTGGCAGCAGAAGCATAGTAGCTACCACAGAGCGGAATGTCATGGTGTTTTGCATGTGTTGTCTCATTCTCAATATGCGTTTTGCAGTCTCTCGTGGCTGTAATTTCAACCTCTTTAGAGACCACTTCATTTTAAATTTATTTAACTTTAAACAGCTACAAAATCAATGTCCAGCAGGTAGTACATGGAGGGCAGCATCCCCTTCAGCAGGTAGTTACTGGGATGAAAGTGTACATTTGAAACCAAATCCAAAATAATAGTCTTCAAAGAGGCATTCACATCTCAAGATACCTGAAATAACTCAGTATCCTTATGAAAACTGCTACAATTTTTTCAGCCTCACTTGGGCATTGTGTACCGTGTGAAATCAGTAGCTGGCCTCACGGATGTTTTATTCTTACTGACACGTGCATGTGTGCCCTCACTCTCACTGTGCTGTGGTACGCATGTCTGTTGTTACCATTCAGGTGAAGCAGGGGAGCTGTGATCTCTCTGTGGCACTGCTGTTGGCAGAGATGTAAGCTCAGCCAGGACCATGGCAAAGTAAGCAGTGCTGCTATTAGTGGTCAGCATAACTGCAGAGAACACTAGCCTCAACATCAGCACAGCTGGGGACTAGTTGGAAGGCAGTCCTGCCATGTTGGCCAGGCCTTGGGAAGGCAGGGGTGCAATGGTCTCACCCTCCAGAATCCTAGATGGTCATTTCTTGCAGAAATCTCTCGTTGTTCCACTCTGTTTGCATCGTGTTTCCTCTGGAGAATAGCAGTAAAAGATTTTGCCTTTGTCTAGAAGGTAGAAGTCTTGCTGGTTTTGTCCAGATAGCTGTAGGGCAGGTTGGTATGGAGAAGAATGGCAATGAGAAACAAGAATGCAGGGCTCACACTCTGCTCGCTTTCCTCCTGAGGTTGAGAGAGGTGTAAAGAATGACTCATATGGTCAGGACATGGGGGTATAGATGACCCTGTATCACTTTTCCATTTCTGTGTTTCTTTTGGAACAGATGTGCTTTTGCTCTGTGAGATTCTAAACCAGTCGCACATATGCAAGTGCGCCAAGAGATTTAAGTGTCTAGCAATGCTAGTAACTTGGCATGGGTAAATTTGTGTCAGCAATTAGCTGCCGTAATAGGTTTTCCTGCATATGTAATCACTTACGTGATTTATGCTCCCTGTGTTCATTTACTCTGCACAGAAGTCTTAGTCTGCATGTGCTGCCTTATTCCAGGCTGCTGCTGGAACATCCTGCAGTGGCACAGGTCTGGCTGCACCTCCAAGGTACAGACAGGGCAGTGATTGTTTTCTGTTCTTGCTGATGGTCTTGTTTTCCACGTAGGGTGGCACGTGGCAGGTTCCTTCTGTTAATTAGAACAAATGTGCCAATTATGTTAATGTATCTCCCGATACCAATCAGCCAATAATTAGAGACAACACATCTGTCTCTCACCAGGGTATGGAATGACAGAAAAGATGCTACGAGGTATGTTGCTCTCAATTACAGCCACCTTGAATAGTGCGCTAGTCGCGGGGATGGCTCTGTTTCATGGCAGACTTGCCAGCATATTAGCAGCACTAGGAGAACAGATCCAGCACAGCTGGCAGGAACCTTGTTCCTCGCTGTTCTGCCAGTTCCATCCAGAGTTCTGACTGAAAGGTAGCTGACTTGGGGTGTGCTCCAGCTTCTCAGCATCCGCTGCCACTGCGTGTCAGGATTTCATGCACTGCATACACACCTTTACCGAGGAGACTTCTTTGGCTACTTGGTTTGCAAATATATAACAAAAACACCTGGAGTAGAAAGCCAAAATAGGAATGGAGTCTTTGTGCCTGATTTTATCCAGGGGGCTGGTATGTAATAAAAACCAGTTGCCTGTTTTCCATAGCTGTCATCTCCACAAAGGAACGCTTACCCCGTGTTTCATGGCGGTATTGCTGCCATGAGATGATTCCTGATGTTGTAAGGAAAAGCTGATGCTCAGTCTTTTCCTGTGGATATGCACAGCCATATGTACATTTATTAATAACATTTGGTATGATGTGTCTGATTTCGTCAAATAGAGTTAGTGCCTGTTCTAAAGTCAGTGTGACTAGCTAGTAAATACACAGGCTCAATATACAGGCAAAAGCAGCCATGTACTCCAGAAATGTCTTCTCCAGAGAGCTGAAAAATGGAGCCATGAAGGTATGATATGGTATGATCTTGAGGATAGGCATCTTGTGTACTTTGAAATGCCCCTGGGTATCCTGCTGCCCCTCTGTCTGCTTGCCTGGAGGCGTGCAGTCTCTGGCACATAAATGTTATGAGCCTGCCAATGGCACCAATCACCATTATTCAGGTGGTGGAAATGGATTTAAGATAAGTTTCTGCATTGACTGGATTAACAACCTACTTCAGTGAGGGGGCTGAGTCTTGAGGAATGGCATGGCATCAAAAGAGATTGCTGCTTTTAACTTCCGTAATAACAGTTTGCATACTTGTCATTCATAAATCACACTGTCTCACTCCACTTTGTTCTCTTCTCTGTTGTATTTGACACCTGATCTCTTCCTACTTATGTGACAGAACAACCCCACTTCCACCTCTTCTGGTTAGCTCAAAAACAATGGATCTGCTGAGCATGGCAGTCACCTGGACCAGAGAAAAAGAGGCCATGACTAAGTGAAACCAATCTAAGGCTCATTACATGTTCCAGTGTGTTTAATTACCTACCATTTCTAATCGGGACTGAGGGAGAAAACACATCAGCAGAAGTGGAGATGCCTCTTGTAAAGGAGGTGGGGTGTAGACGTGCACACGCAGTACCAATGCCCTGGCAAACAGGTAGTTCAGAGTAAAGACACACTGTTGTTCCACAGAATTGATGTTCTGTTAGCAAATCCTGTGAGCCATTAGGTGAAAAGGATCTTCTTCCTATGAGAGCTAGTGATAGTATTGTTTGTCTCACATTGGCAGTTTCTGTTTTCATACCATCTTCAGTGTTTTTGCAGGGATTAAAAGGAATTTATTACTCATAGCTTTAGTTTTGTCTAATCAGCTGAGAGCCACACTGAAAAAAAACTGGAATACTGCAAAAAAAACCCCTACGTACATAGTGCTAAGGGCTGTTTGGCTGGACACACCAGAAACATTTTGCACTGAACCTTTGACCATGGGATGACTAATCCTGTCCTTGCTGATGTCCTCAATGTGAGGAGCACACAACAGTACAGTGGATTTGCCACATCTGTGTCAGCATGTGTAGCATCTTTTGGAGTTCTGACATAAGTTCCATCACAGGATCCAGTGAGATTTAATTGTCCTGGCAAGAAAAACCAGTTTATTGACTAAGAGCTTATATCTTTCATGACAAGACAGGAGTGTTGCAGTGACAAAAGCCCAACCTCCAAAGTTCTATGTCATCTTTGCTTCCTCCCCTGTTCCTCACAGACACACCTATCCATTTCCACTGCCTTTTGTGCTCTGTCCGTGAAGTGTGGATGGTTGTGAGGCCACCACATACTGAAGGGTTGTGCTGTGGGAGATGAGAGTTGAAATCAAGCATTGCTCAGGGCAGAGGCTTTGCATTCACTAAGGTGTGCATCTGTGGAAGCAGCTCATACCTGATGCACATTCATCCAAACTCATGTAGGGCAGCTAGAGCTGCTCAAAGACTAGAGCTAAAGATGGGCTGTGAAAGGCAGACGGCTTGAACCCAAGCCCATGTCAGTGCATGCTGGCCTTGTAGTGTTAGACTAGTTTTGTACAGGGTTGAATTGAGCCCTCTGTGTTTGACACTGGGACAATGGAACACATCGGTTTTCCTCCCCCCACAGCTCTGGGTGGTCTGTCCTGCTGTCTCTCTGAGAAAGCAGGTCCTCTGTTGGACACTGGTAAGTCAATGCTTTGCGTAGTTCCTCAAATGCTTTGCAAGAGCCAGTCTTGGCAGTTAGCACCTCATGGGTCCGGTGAGTTGATTGTGCTTATGTTTTTCCTTCTTAAATTAAATCCTGGGCTCAAGCTGTAGTGCTCCTGTATCATGAAGGCCTGCCTTTGATCCGTTCAAGGCACCAATCCTGTCCTTTGGAACATGGTTGGTTCAAATGCAAGCAAGCTACAGATTTGCAGCCAAATTATATTAGGGTGGCTCACAGCCGTCAGCTGGGCTATAATAGAGTGTTTCTTTAGGAAGGCAATAAAGAGTACATTGTCTAGATTAAAAATCACACATGCAAATATTTTTCTGTGTAACCAAGGAAATTACACTTTATTAAATAAAGTATAGCTTGCATAAAGAAAAAAGAAAAATAAGCACTGATGTAGTCTTTGTGATTTCCATTCCCTTGGTAACTGCCTCTGTTTTGTTTCATCCTGATTGCAGCAAAACAATAACATGTATGTGTGTGCGAGTGCATGTGTGCCGAGAATCACCGGCCTGTTGGTGAAGTGTTACCATGAACTGGTCCAGCATGGGGCCTCTCACTGTGTTACACCCCACTACATTATAAACTGCCTAGTTAAACAAGACACACTTAAGGATGGGTGACATCTCAGCTGTTTTCTGATGATGTAAGGGAATTTTCTGTCTGTAGATGTGGTCCTAAGGTATCAGCCCTCCGTTAAGCCCTTGTCTTAGACTCTGGAAACAAGGGTCAGCTCTTTGTCCCTGTACAGTAGCTGGGACATTTAAAAATGCATTGATATTTCCAAGGCAAGACAACTTTTGTGTGGACAGGTAGGAGGGGATCTGAATGAAGAGGTAGACAGGAGGAGTATTCTGTGTTTCTGCTGTTGTATTTTAACTCAGCTGGCAGCTTGCATTGAGTGAGTCCTTTGTGATGTGCCTTGACTTGTAGGGCTTTCTGAGGTGAGCAGTGTAGCCCTAGGTACTGTGGTGTGACCCACTGCTGACTCACTGCCTCCTCTCTGGCTCTTTGATACTCCAAGGTGGAGTGGTTGAAGAACGAAGAGGTGATTGACCCTGTGGAAGACCGAAATTTTTACATCACCATCGATCACAACCTGATCATCAAGCAAGCCCGGCTTTCTGACACAGCCAATTACACTTGTGTGGCCAAGAATATTGTGGCTAAAAGGAAAAGCACCACAGCAACTGTGATTGTCTATGGTAAGTGATGCCTTTCCCCATTGTGCATGGAGGAACACTTGCTCAAATCAAGTGATGGGACAGAAGAGGAGCTACAAAATGCCTGTGTGCAGCTCTTACTATGGTGAGTGACCTGGCTAGGCTGCCTGTGCTGCCTACTCACCCCAGAAACTGCAGTCAGGGTTCATTACTTGGAACACTCAGAAGTCCAGGTCTGATGCCTTGGCTTATTGGTAACAAGCAACAAGCTAAAGGAGGAGCTACCACCTATGCAAACAGCTGTTTGCCTCCTTGAATACAAGTTGCTCCAGTTACCATAACAAATACCAACAGGATGCAGGAAAGAGTTGTTAGGGCACTTCCTCCATCAGGAACATCCAAGTGTTTGTTTCTGTCAATGCATTTTGCATTCTTAGTGTCACTTCTCATAAATAAGAGTAAAAGCAAAAGGAAGTTTGTGCTTCCAGATACTGATAAGAGTGTCAGAGCACAGCAGGATCTTCCAAAAGTTAATATCCCTTTAAATAAACTTATATTTGTTGTCTGCTATCAAAGCACACTCTGATGTCAGGAGCAAAGTGGCCCTGCATTTCATGGGCATACAGCCTAGCTTGAAAGTAATTATCGGAGGAATAGAGAGGATATGCAGGAGGAATAAATACATAGTGTAACATTATTCAGTGTGTGCACCAACAGTCTCAGTCTATCATTGAGGATGGCTGTGCTCTGGCTGTTGAGAGGAGGGATGAAATGCCCTCCAGTGCTGCAGCTCTGCCTCACCAGTCTGAGCCTTTGCTCTTGCAAAGTTACTGCTCTGATGCATCCCAGGCAGGGATACCCACCAGAACAAAACCTGCTCTGACAATGTGCCAGCTGACTGTCCGGGTGTTCCTTACAATCAGCCTAATTATAGGATAGACAAGTAGGGAAAAAATCCCTATAATTACCCCTAATATTCATTTCATATTCAGGGTAGCAGTTAGATTTAATTGTAAGCAGTTGCTTCCCTGACGTTACAATGAGGGCTTTTTAGTTCAGATTTTATAGAAAAGCAGCTGAATTGAGCTGATTAGCAGTGTTTGTGATATTGAGGGATTGACCATGCGAGAGCACTGTGTTTTGTAGCTGTGATGAATGCAGAAACATAAAGATGTAGGGAGAGCTGTGGGTGCTCTCTGAATTCGCAGAGATTTTGGCCACACATGTGCCACCATGTGCTCAGTGCTGGGTCAGGACGGCATTCAGGAGAAGGCAGGTTACCTGCCAGCTGAAAGAGTCACCAAATGGTGGGCTTTGTGCAGCATCAGCATTTCTTTGACTTGTACAGTGACTTCTGGGGTGCGGTACACTCAGACATTGGACATGTGGGTTTGTATCTGTTCAGCATTCTCATGCTTTTCCCAGCCATCACTTTTGACTGCTGTTGGAGGCAGCATCATAAAGAGCCAGAGACACCTTTGGGCTGACTGGGATGGCTTGCAGACACGGTCATACCCTTTCTCTCTTGCTTTTCAGTGAATGGAGGCTGGTCTACCTGGACAGAGTGGTCAGTGTGTAACAGCCGATGTGGGAGAGGCTTTCAGAAGCGTACAAGGACCTGCACCAATCCTGCCCCACTCAACGGTGGTGCTTTCTGCGAAGGCCAGAGCGTTCAGAAAATAGCTTGCACCACTCTGTGCCCAGGTTCAGTATGAACAGAACATAGTAATAGATAAAATAGTTTGTCTGCCTCCAGACATTTCATGAGAACACTATAACTTATGAAAGCTTGTTCATTAATAAATTCACATTTTGTTGAACAAATAGGGAATTTTATTATGCAGCTACACACACACAGGTCATTAAGCATTGGAGGGACTTCCAGGAACCATCAAGTCCAACCCCCCTGCTTGAGCATGATCATAAAACTTAAGACAGGTTACAGAGAAATGCATCCAGAGTGTTTTAAAAGTCTGCAGAGAAGTAGA
>VZRI01010547.1:258081-282699 GCA_013397515.1 Upupa epops | reverse complement strand
TCCTGAAGACAGTCTACCCTGTTGTTGAAGACAGAGGCAAAGGAGGCATTAAGTACCTCTGCCTTATCTTCATCTCTAGTTACTAAATTTCCCTCCCTGTCTAGTAAGGAGTGAAGGGTATTACTATCCTTCTTTTTTTCATTGATATATTTGTAAAAGCTCTTCATATTATCCTTAACAGTGGTGGCCAGCCTGAGTTTGAGTTGAGCTTTAGCCTCCCTAATTCTCTTCCTACACAGCCTGACAGTTCCTCAGTACATAACTCGATTGACCTCGCCCTTTTTCCAGAGGTGGTACAGCCTCTTTTTCTCTCTCAGATTTTTCAAAATTTCCTTATTCATCCAGGCTGGTCTTTTTCCTCTACGGCTTGTCTTACAACACACAGGGACGGCCAACAATGTTCACTTCTGGCCCAGAAAACCAACCACATCCTGGCCTGCATCTAGAGAAGTGTGACCAGAGGTCAAGGGAGGTGATCCTCCCCCTCTATTCTGCTCTGGAGTAATGCATCCAGTTGGAGCCCCCAACACAGGAAAGATATTTAACTGTTGGAACATGTCCAGAAGAGGGCCATGAGGATGACTAGAGGACTGGAACAACTCTCCTACAGGGACAGGCTGAAAGAGTTGGGGCTGTTTAGTCTGGAGAAGAGAAGATCATATAGCAGCCTTCCAGTACCTGAAAGGGACTGCAGTAAAGCTGGGAAGGGGCTGTTTACAAGGGCTTGTAGTGGTAGGACTAAGGAGAATGGTTTCAAGTTGGAAGAGGGTAGGTTTAGATTGGAAGTCAGAAGGGGAAGTTCTTCATGATGAGGGTGGTGAGACATTGGAACAGGTTGCCCAGGGAGGCTGTGGATGGCCCCTCCCTGAAGGTTCAAGGCCAGACTGTATGGAGCCTTGAGCAACCTGGTCTAAGGGAGATGTCCCTGCTCATGGCAGGGGCATTAGAACTAGGTGATCTTTAAGTTCCCTTCCAACCTGAACCATTCTATGAATTAACACTCTGTACTATCTGCAAAATTGGCTTCATAAATTCTCTGAAGAAAGAAGGTATGATCAATCATATACTGCAGACAGGGACCCAGACAGCAAGAAGTATGACAGGGAAAGAGTAAAGAAAAACAAAAAAGAAATGAGATTGCAACTGGAGTTTTATGCAGAATATAAGATAAACCCAAACCATTATTATTAGAAGTCCTTTCCCCTGTCCTTCTTGTCAGTAGTTGCTGATTTGTCTTTCTCTGTCAAATCCCTCTGAATCGCACACTCTATTTTTAGTGTAGTTTTTCCTTTACCACATTCATCCTATCATTGCATCAGAAAAGACACTGTTTGAACTTTAATTGTTAAATACAATTAAATACAACAGTTTGTCCTGATGCCAATGCTGCTGCTAGGGATTTACTAACACAATTTTTTGACAGGATTCAAAAAACAGTTTATGGAGAATGTAGTAGCAACTTAAAACTTCTTCCTAGCTGGGAGTCCTGCATTCTTGCTATGCTCTCAATTTCACTTCAGTTTGCTAAAGAGCAGAAAGAAAACTTTTTAAGACAAAAATGTATTTGCAAACATTGTATGACAGAGTGCTGCATTCTAACTGTTTCAGGTAATCAATACACTTTGCAAAGACAGAAATTTCCCATTCCCCTACTTCCACCACTGCAGCCTGTGGAATTTCATGGAAATTTTCCTTTTTTCTTGCTTGATTATGTCTTCATCAATAACAAAATAATCCTGTCAGTGCAGTCACCTACTGCCCCTGAACACCTCAGTCCTTACTAACAGGATGTGGCTGATACTGAATACTGATACAAGAGCTAGCGCTATCTAAGCTGTGTTTTGCAAGGCTAACAAAAAGAAGAAGGGATGAAGTCAAGAGATGGCAAAAGTTGGTAGATACATGTGTAAATAGCAAAAGTATGCTGCCCACATGAAAATATATTTCATTTTTTGATGGCAGTTAAAAGCACACACCCATCTTACACATCAAGAAATAAAATGAAGCAAAAAACACAAGTAGTTATGATGCTATGATTTAGCATCGTGAAGATGAGATTTAATACCAATATACCATGCAGTGATCACTTGATGGCTACATAGTCACACACACCCAGCAGAGAAGAAACATCTACTACTTCAAGCATACAATGCCATCTGACATGTGCTGTATCATCACTACTTTACAATGAGTTCACAAAGGTTGGCTTCAAAACATACATTACACCATCTTTTCCCCTCTATCCTTAACATTTACAGGGAAAAAAATTACTTTTCTTCTTTATTAATTTGCCTTCCCTTTCTTGGCCAAATTTTGAGTCAGCTCCAAATTGGGAGGATTTAAGAAACAAAATGTTTCTCTTTCCTCTGTATTTTTTCCAGATAGATAATGCCAAACAGAGAACACTGTCAATTGATTCAGTATCACTATAAGGACACTATACACATTTCCTTTTACAGTTCAAAAGAACCAAAAGGAAGTCAAGTACTACAGAAAAAATACAGTATTAAGTTTCTGAAGTTGAATTCTGAACAGAAAGTAGTGACTGATTTCTTCATTGAAATAACACTGTTCCTGTTCCAGTCTAAAAGCTTTTTTAATATTGTATTTTAAACCCATTTGCACAGTGATGTTGCCCTGTAATGCAACATCTTTGCATGGTAGGGGGCTGCAATGTTCCTCTTGATGCAGAACACTCAAAATTTGCTGCAGCAAAGAAATTAACTTGAAATTCAGCTACATCATCCTCCAGTTACTCTTCTTCTACAGCTTCTTTGACTTGTTAAGTCGCATTCTAAATATTTTTATCAACTTTTGAATTGTTCTTCTACAGGTGTTTTAAAAAGCAAGATTACTTCTTCTTCATAATTGAAGGCACCTACAAAGCATCACTGTCAACATTTTCCATGCCAAGAAGCAGGAGTTTCTTCAGGGCTTACACGCTCTTTGCAATCTGGAGCCATATGTCATTTTAGAACAGCTTCAAGTCTCCACTTGTTAAGACTCTTTTTAATTTTTGAATTGATGCCAAGGTCAGACATCATAGCAGAGGTTTCCCATTTAAATGCTTACTCTTTTTTTAAAAAAGATACCTACAGATTTTACAGTACTGGCATAGCTTTACATCAATATGCAAACAACCTGAAGTGCAATTCTATTTTCTTCAGCTCTACCATGTCTTCCTTTGCTTCCCCACACTCAGTTCAAAGCCCACTGAAAGTCACTGGCTAAAGACTGGGACATGAAGAGCAGGTACAACCCTGGAGCCATGCAATTCTAAAACATGAAGATGACATTTTCTGGACTGCCCAGTAAAAATCTTAGAGCACCTCAGAAAGGGTAACACACACATTTAGAAATATGACACTGGAAATCAAAAAAATAAATATGAAAGATACTAGCAATACGTACTTTTGACAAAGCTGGCTGAACAGTACTTTGGGAGAAAGGGGACCTTTTCCAGCCTCCCTCATGCTGTGAAGAAACAAGAACATCGCTGACGTCAGAGGTCCCGGGCTGGAGAGGTTTACTACCAATGGGTCCTTCAAAGCAAAGGTAAACTGCACGTCAGATTTCAAAGTTAATGACACGCAAGAGTTATTTCAAGTTAATACATTTACGACAAAGAACAACCTAGGTTTCAGTCTTAAAGAATGTTTTGGGGGGTGAGTTTTGTTTAGATGTTGATGACACCTACATGACTGAAGTTGCTGAGAGAAAGCTTACTATTTATGCAATAATCATTGTGAAACCAAGCAAGCCTTGTCAAGCAAAACTGTTGGTAATCAGTAGTTCTGAAAATAAGCACCTCAGTCTGATTCTCATAAAGCCAACTATCTCCTGTATTACCTGCTTTACTCTGACTCCCACATGCACTGATATTTAGTTGGAAGACAACATAGGCAGCATCTTCTATGGGCCAGCATTAAGTCAGAGCTCAGTGACAGTCTATTCAGCCTTACAAACAGGGTGGCCTGCTTCTCTGACCCAAGAGCCACACACTGAAATCTCCACACATCAGACAGCCACAGAAACACACCCTTTTCCTTCAGGAACCAGGAACCAGCAGTGGTCCACAGCACTCACTGCAAGTGGTGGCAGGGACCAGTCACAGTTAGACTACTGCAGTCCTCTAATTTTATATTGACAAAGACAAGAAAAGAGTCTTTGATCCAAACATCTTATTGACATTGTAAGCACTGTCACTAAACAAAAATAAATCTTTCAACTTCATCACTGTACAAGTTTTGCATCAAATATAAGCCAACATGCCACTGGCTTTCTAAGCCTCCAGCCACAAACGAGCTCCAGATCTCTACTATGGCTAGCAGTGAAAACACTGCTGCTCTGAAGCGCCACTTGAGGAAATAGCAGTGTGGTGGTTTTCACCCTGTTCTTGCCTGTAGAATGTACAAACATCACTGAGAGCAACAAAGGGAAATCTTCATAATTGCAGAGGTATATGAAACAGAACTCCACCCCTCAACCCTCACTGCCACCATAAAGTTTCCAGCAAACAGCAGAACTTATTTTATTACTAATAACATATTATGAAAATCCTAAGACATGACCATGAACAGCAGCATATTCTTCTCATAATAACCACAGGTGTTGCTTTCTCACATGTCTGAAACGAGCTCCAGGAAAATAAATTTAGTCATCCTTGAAGTGTTCCTTTTCTGAGTTTAATCCTTTAGCTCATGAAGCCCCTAACAGAATCACAGAATGGTTTAGGCTGGAAGGGACCTCAGAGATCATCTAGTTCCAACACCCTGCCAGGAGCAACACCACCTCTCACCAGACCAGGTTGCCCAGAGCCCTATCTAGCCTGGCCTTGAACACTTCCAGGGACAGAACAGCCACAGCCTCCCTCTGCAACCTATTCCAGTGACTCAGCACCCTCACTGTGAGGAATTTCTTCATAAGATCCAATCTAAATCTGCCCTCTTCCAGTTTGAAACCATCCTCTTGCCCTGTCACTACAGTCCCTTATAAAAATTCTCTCTTCAATTTCCCTGTAGCCCCCTTCAGGTTCTGGAAGGTTACTATAAGGTCCCCACGGAGCCTTCTGGGATCTAATACATTTTACAAGCTTTATCAAGGACGGGTTGGGATAGACAGGGATGCAGTATTCCATTAACGTATTTCTAAAGGCAAATGTACTATTTCCTGTATCATACACTCCTACTGAAGAAATGAAATGGGAAACAAAACTAAGCAGCCTCACTTTCTTAAGGACAGGATTTATTTGCTAATTCAGTGTCACAAAATCTGACAATGTGTTCAGTCCTCCAGGACTGAATAAAAAGCAGTCAGTTTTGTAAAATGAGCATGTTCCCAGGTATCATAAACAATGAAAAGAGAAACAGGAAAGTCACAGTGTATCTTTAGCAGAGGTTTCCCATCTTCCAGCTTCTTCCCATGTTTCCCCCAATGTCTATTTCTCATACACACTTACCAACTGGGAGTCAGAAGTATGACAGATTTTTAACTTTGTTCCTTTCTCCTTCATCTCATACATCAGTTCATTTAGGACATGAGTCTGTGCCAAGTTCTTAAAGAAAAACAACAAAGCAAATAACCACAAAACACAGGTGATCTTTCAACTATACATTTTTCTTTAGTTGTAAATTCTAGCTTCAGGGATATATAAAACCAGACATATTCCATAATGCACAACACAGGTTTAAGTCAGACAACTAGAAAAAGGTGGGATCACTGATCTCAGACTATTCGTGAAAGTGCATCTAAGATCTGTTTCTGTAATTCCAAAAGTTTCCTAGTAAAACTTTTTTTGTAGGATAACAACATTCGTTCTTTTTTTTTTCCACAGTGGGGACACTGTATAAGAAACTGTTTGCTACTTTTAAAATCCGCAGTCCTCTTCACTGTGACCCAAGAAGCACCCAGGCTTTGGCATACTGAATTTAAAAGAGAAAACAACATATGTTTATTTTCGGTTAACTTCACATGCAGATCACCTGGGATTCTACACTGCCCTAAGTAAGAAAAGAGAATGATATACAGCAATTCTACTTCTCACAACTATACTAATTGTTCATTGAGTTTTGTAAACAACACCATAATCATAAAGTAAAGAGTGTCAGTTCAGAAAACCCTTCCTTCCTGTCTGCAGACATACAGATGTCTCTGGTCAAGTGACAACCAATAGGATGGCCTGAAATAAAACCTGCTGAGGCTGTTGCCTTTTTTCAGGATGTTGTATTAGTCGCACGCTCAACTTAAGTGTATTATTATAGTCCACATGTCTTATTCTGGTCAGAAAAAAAAATTATAATCAGTATCAATACCTTTATAACTGCATCCACTATAGGAGCTTAAAATCATCACAATGGACTGTGCAGACATTTACTCTGTACATAAAGTACCACTTTTCACACCTACCAGTATGAGTGTGAATTACTCACAGCTGTGTAATGCTGCAAATACAACAAATGCTAAAGTACAACTCCCCCATATATACACTTGACATTTTCATTTCTCCCATTGCTGTGAAAAATGCTACTGGAATTCTTTTTAGTTAGAACAGAAAATCTTACTTGGACAGCAGGGACTAAAAAGCATTTGAAAAGCTAGAAAGCTTTTGAAATTTTTTTTATTTAGAAATTTTTTTTTATTTAGAAAGCTAAATGAAGACTTGCAACAGAGTGAAGAGTGAGCACGTTTTCTGAAGCCCATAGTTCATACAGATTAAGTATTTTCTGAAATGTGCTAAGAGAAAGCTGCAAGATCTTTCTATCTTACCTGCATGACAGCATTGAAAAAGCATGTATTTCCTAAATTATTTATTCCTTTAACTGGAACTGATGCACCATTACCAGAACCTTTTCCTTTCAGTATTTCAGTTGTTTCACTGTTCTCTTCATGGAGTCGTATGATTTTTGATGAACCTATAATTAAACTATAGATTAGTATTACTCTAATTGCATGGTTTATAATTTTAACATGTGGGGAAAGAGTACCTTGATGGTACTCTAAAATCTTTAATGCCATCTTTCGAAAGAAAAAAAAGACATCATCAGTTAAACTTCTGGGGGGAAAAAAATCCCCCCAACAACTACATATAATAAATACGATTCAACATTAAATTGTTGAATAAACAAAACCTTTCACAGTAATCACCCTGTCCTGTAAGACTCTAACTTCTTCAATTACCCAAGCAAAAAATAAAGTCAAATAGACTCTGTTAGTTGATTAACACCAGAAAGTTAGGAGGTATGTTCGTCAGACACACTAGAAACACCATGCAAAGACTGCTGTTCAGTGCATCTGAAGAGAGTAACCAACAGTTACCACCTGAGTGCTGCAAGTCTGTATCTGTGACCACACTCTTTCGGAACTGCCTTGTATGACTCGGCCATTAGCCAAGTCAGAATGGTTATCGGTTTCCCCAAACACATTTGCTCCTGAAACCTCCCTCCTTTTGTCATAGCCTGATAGCCCAAATACATACAACGCCAGTGTTCTAATTTCAAACAACAAATATTTGGTAACACTGCAATGGAACATGTTACCAGCACAACATGCACATATTTCCCTATTCCCTTTATTATTTAAACAGATGAGGGACAGCAAAGTTTGACAGTCATTAACTTGTAGCCTAGAGGTAATGGAAAGACTTGAGATAACAATATTTAGCCACGAATTCTACTAGCAACTTTCATACTGTCATGGTTGCAGGACTAAATATGAACATTACTGACATCTGCAGCATCTTAAATATTGATTAACAATGCATGTCAATGTAAACGAGTTATGGATTTAATAGATGCCAAGAACTGTGATGCTGCACTATCTGTCTTGACATATGAATTCATATATTTGTTCTAATGAGTTTCACATTGAAGTCTCATTAAAATGTTGTTGAGAAATAACTAACAGACCTATTTATGTTAATGAAATGCTGATGCCAAAAGGTTCTTTTATGTACACTCCTGGGTAGCTTCTTGCTTACAAAATGAAGACATAATTAAATAGTCATTAAATATCCATTGTATCTGGCAACAATCTTCTGATGCAGCCTGTCTGCACCCTACAGTGCCACTATTTTCAAATTGTATCAGAATTTGTTAAGACATAGTTATAAGTGCTTTGCTGTTTACAAAAAAATTCAGTGTTCTGGGCAATCTTGCTTACACAGCTTTAAAATACTCTCCTTCCCACATGTATGGAAAATTAATGTAGTACAAGGGCAAAATAAGAGACCAAGTTCTCTCTGAAAACGCAAAGTGTTTTTGAATGCCGTAAATGACAGAGAGCCTAGGAGTGCCCATACCCTGAGATGCACACCCTTGTACAAGGTACATGCAGCAACACCTTTTAACTGACATGCTTACGTGAACACATTACAGTGTCTGAGACTCATCCACACATGCAGAGCTCCACAATGGTAGCAGTGGGAGAATGGGAGCTCCAAGTCAAAGGCACTGCTCATTCTCAAAAATTTAATACCATAAGTGAAGACTTCTTCCTCCCAGAAAAGCATGCCATACAGAACAGTGCTGGGGAGAAGAGATAGTTAAAAAAGAACAACCACAAAATAAGGGGTAAAAAAAGCCAAATTCGTGTAAATAATTTGTGTATTAGTGTACCACAGTTGTTGCTTTTATCCATCGGCATTCAAAAACATCTGGGACAGCATCTTAAAGTAAACAATGTTCACAAGGCCATCTGGACAAAACTGCAGGCAAAAATTAAAGCATAAGCATATGGAAAAGCAGATTTTTCTCTTCCCTTTAGCAGTACAGGATGACAAATGTCAAACCTAGATCTGTCCACGCTTCACTGTGCTATGCTTTGCAGCACCACCTGGCTCTCCTTGCACAGCCACCAAATATGGACAGCACTGCCACAGCGGACCGTATCTGCAGGGCAAACCCGATAAAAGCATTTCACTTCATGGTTAAATGGCAGCTTCACACAAGTAGCAAGGTTCCATTTGCTAAACCTCACATATAAATTAGTTAAGGGAGGCAAAACAAAGCTGAAGCATCCAGCTTTGTGATAAGAGCTGCATGAATATGCAATTATAAAATGCGATAAAGGAGAATCAGGCATCCAACTGCCACAAAGCTAGTGTAGGGATAAGGAGAATTGGGAGTAAATTAAGAAAAGACTGTATGTTGTTACTGAAGTCTATGAACACCCTTTTATTCAGAAGGTTTTAATTACTGTCTCTTGATTTTTTAATAATTCTACAAACACAATTCACATGAGATTTTACTAGATTTGTTGTATGTGAAAAATTATTTACAGTGACGTGCTTCTGCCATTACAAACATTATCTGCTGCCTTGCTTATTCCACATAGATATTTTTAAGGACATATACGGACCCAGAGGATGGGCGGCAGTCTTTAACTTAACTCTGCTCAGTGTCCACAGCTCAGTGATAAATGACAGACAGGCCTGAAGCTGAATGTTTAGTTGACATGTGAAGAGTTGGTCAGTCTTAATAGAAGATGCTGGTAATGACTGTGATACTTGTGCAAATTGGGACTGGAGGGTCCTTCTGCAACACTAACCCAAGGCTATGAGCATGTTATTAATCAAAAGACTAATATGTAATTTTTTAAAGTGAATTTCCACCGAACTGCTTTGTGGACTCTTGCTGACTCAATCTTGAAGCCCAGTGTTGTTTTAACAGCTGTGCTTTTGGATATGAAAAGTGACTTCTAAGCCAGTATAGACACAAGAACTCTATCAGAAAGACTCTATCAAAACAGCTACCAGCTGCTGCTGCCCACAAGGACATCTGACCAGCTCCTGGTCCAATAGGTGTAGCCCATGACATCTATCCACACTCAGAAATACCCATTATAACAGACCCTGTCAACATTAATGAAAAATAAAATGGGTCAAAAATCGCAAAAAATCATTACATGCACAGATTTATTTCTGTCACTGTTACATATTTTAGAGTTGGCATGGTGACCCTCAACCTCCCTCTCTGCCCTTTTCAAGGCACTTTGCAAGGACATCAGCCCCAGGCAGGACTGACCCTCACAGTGCAGACAGCATATCCAAATGTGAACATTTCAGGGCTCATGCATTCAGACTACACTTGTTAGACTTCTCCTGCAGTCTTGGCCTTAAGTCTGTCACACTGGAAAAAATTTCACACAAGTTGTGCCTTGATTACCACAACCTCCTTTTCCTTCAACAAAGCACAGCTGGCTGCTGAGATGGTCCTACCGTAGCAGGCTGCCAAGATCCACTGCCCAGCTTACCATACTCTACTGACCACCTCTTCCTAGGTCAGTGACTGCCTGCGGTACCACCCTGACCCCCACCCATTCACTCCTTCAGCCCTGACAGCTGTATTTGTTTGTAGGTGCAGCCTTCACGCTCAGCAAAGCCCCTAGTATCACCCTGCTCTCCCCCATGCTAGCAAACCGCATTCCCACCAGGTCCACAAAAAAAGGACAGCAGTCAGAGAGGACTACACTGTTGTGGCTCCTGCCTGCAGAGCACCCTTTTCTCACCACTTTCCTTCTGCTCACCTGTAGTCTTATCTCATAAGCTCTCCGGAGGCAGGGAGCATCATTCTGTCCCACAGCTACACAGCACCAGACTCACGGGTATGTAACTGTGATTCCTAAGGTCAGTGTTAACACAGGCAAGATCCACCTAAATCAGAGCAAGTCTCTGGAGCAAGTGGATGAAGATGCACTCTGCTGACACATCCACTTGCAAAACACATTTGGAAAACTTGTCGCAGGTTCCCTCTCAGCACGCTTGCAGTATTTCCAGTGTGAGCAGCGCATACAGACTTCTTCAGTGCCCTAGCTGAAACCGAGCTGTGCCTGAGGGTGCAGATGGTATGCAAGCAACAAGATAAATAGCATCCAATTTTTCTTTCAGCCAGGGGACTAAGCAGTTTTGCTCATCTTTTCAATGCAATTTTTTTTAATTAAAGCCGATGGTTTCAGATATATGCACTTTTATTCCAAGGTCAAACCTTTTCTATTGAATTCAACTCTGGTACTTCAGCTGAAGGTCTTTACAGTAAAAGCAAGGTTAACAGACTGTCCTTCTTTTACCAAGTTCTCATTATGCTCTATTAGGAAATGCTACTAAATTGTCTGACACTCTTTTTTCATTTAAAAAAATTACAGTTTTTTTCAACATCGTACAGCAATGACAGTCTAAACCTTAGAAAACAGCACAATTCTCTTTTGAAATGGCCACTAGCCTTACAGTTTAAAAGCCCAGATTCTCCTGGAGTGAGAATCCTGCCAAATTAAAGATTACAGGCTGCAATTGTATTTCTCTGATTATGCCAGATTGTCATAAATTAAAAATGTCTGAACAGTGTAGAACAAGAAGTTATTAAAGCACAAGTTTTGATATTTATGCTTGGATGACCTGTGCTACACCTCACAAGTAAGTACATGGACAGCAAAGGGAAGAATCCATGAATAAACATGACAGAATATCTAAAAAATTATGCCAGTGATTCAGTTTTTGTTTCTTTGCAATACATACAATTAAGCACAGCCCCTAACAAGTACTAAAACTTGACAAAAAGTTTATGATCAACCACAGAAACACCTTCTTGCTTAAACATATCTCAGATTTGGAGAATCTACATAACCTGCTTTATTTTGCCGCTTTTAAGTAGATTGAACGGACTTACACAACTTCTAGCTAAAAAATAAACAACGTGAAAAGAATACAGGAGGTTTTTTTCCACTGCAATTCTTTGTCACCTGTTAATATCCACAGACAAATGCAAATCCAAAATGTTACTCATCAAACTGTTTTCCATATGAATTAACACCTACGGCTTGGACTGTAAAATTATACATTTATTCTTCTTTGGTTTACACCAGTTGCATCCATTAAAATATAAATCAAATATCTAGGTTTCACCTATTGACAAATCTGAGCAGCTGAACTTAGTAAAAAATCTCTGACCTTCCAGACAATAAATTTACCTACCAAGTTTGAAAATAAATATTCTTCTTTCCCATTCTATTACCATACAAACCAATTTAACTAACTGCTGTATAAAAAATTGCATACACAGTCTTACATCTCCACTGATGTCTGATTTGGCTGTTGTAAAGGAAACTATGCGTAATATTCACTTTTAGAACTGCAACACAATTCATTTTCTCCAGCAAAAGAGCAGACACACAGACTGCAGTGTCTCAGCATGGTGTCTGTGTACTACATGTGCTTTATGTCCATGTGAAGCTCACAAGTGTGCCATGTGGACAATACTGCACCTGCCTTCCTGTGAAAATCAGCATGGCCCACTAACCTTCCTCACAAAACAGATTTCTGGGTGGTACACCCTAGAAGCAATCTTGCTTTATTCTTCCATCTTGTGCCCAACATGACCTCTTAACCAAACAGACTCCTCCAAAACAAAAAAAAGCAGTGCTGGGTACAACAAACCGTAGGATCAGATGCGAAAATCACACAGCTGCAAGCATTCTTTTGGGAACCCAGCACTGGGATTTATCTCAATCGCTTAATGTAATTACAAAAGTCAGTCATGTAGTAGTAATGTAATTTGCACATTTTTACAGCTGAAGTGAAGTTGAATCTTTATGAGAGGCTGAGTGAAAAGCAGGGATCCTGCTGCCACACTATTCCACCACATTAGTACCAAATGACAAGCATTTTGCTTTTGTTTATTTTCCAAGATGCATTAATTAGGAAATCTATATAACCCTCTCTTTCATGTTCCAGCTGATTACTTTATCTTTAAATGATTCCTGTACTTTTGAAAAGAAAAAACCCAACCTAGCAGCCCTCATCTGTTACACCCACACCGCATCTCTGCAGAAATTTCTACACAAGGCTATCTGCATTTTAACGATGCACCATGCCAACCAGTTGTTAGCACAGAAAGAAATGCACACAGAAGATGCACTGTTGTTACGTTACAGCAGTTGAATATTCAAAATAACTTTTTAAAATCTAAACCAACTAGTAATTTATAAGTTGACAGCTAATGAAAACACCACTGTAACATAAAAGAAAATGCTACAATTAAAAAATGCCAAAAGATAAGCTCCCAATAATAGAGATAATTTTTAGTGTTCCACTTTGTGCCCTTTGTATCCTACAAAGCAGCATAAATTACATTTTTATTTCAGATTTTCTGTTTAAAAAAATCCTTAAAGGCAGGCTAATTAAAAGCAAAGAAATTTCCATAAGTTACATTTCTTTAGGGGAAGTTGCAAGCGTGTCAGCCCAAGTATTTGACATAAACCAGATAAGACACTGCCGTTCTATTTGTCAAAATGAAACAAGAATGCCTGCTCTGGCTGGGAATTCCCTCTCCCTCATACCACTTATTTATTGATACACAGCTGTTTCCCAGCCTTTTCCAGTGAGGGGCCTGGCCCAAAGCAACAGCCCATACCAATAACACAGCTTTTTTCTCATTTCTTTGCTACTTAAGAAAACCAAACAAATCATCCTTGATCCAGTGTTCCCAGATTTCTCAGAATGGGATCCAAACTGCTCAGCAGATCTGCCACATGGAAATGCTCACATATTTCCAAACACAAACATACAAACATTCCTGGAACAACAAACACACACACACACATAGACACAGCATGTGCTGAAGTACACACACCCTCAAGTCCTAGTATATAGCAGGAGACACAACTGCCCTACAGGAGCTGCCTTCCCATGCTGAGGCCTCTTGCAGTAAAGGTGGCTGTGCTGTCAAGCAGCATGACTTCTCTTGCTTTGAGGGGCACCAGTCTGACTGCACACTCAAAACCAGTTACTTGTGTTAATTTGAAAGATGAAGTATTACTGTGCAGACACATGGCACATGGCTCCAGGAAAACAGACTCCTCAATCTTCATGGCTTTAAAACTGTCCTGCACCTGCTACCATCTTGCAGGAAGACCCTCGCACTGCCCACAACACCCACTGCTCAAAGTCACTGTTGTCACCTAACTCTACCTTTGACATCTCTGCTGAGAACACACTTCTGTGAGGCACCAAGGCCCATACCAGTGCAGTCTTACTACAGAATTCACACCATGTTTATATCTTTTCATTCCAGTGCCTGACTTCAGAAACTTAAGGAAAAACTGGTTTAAATGAAACAGGAGGAAAAAAAAAAGGAAAAAATGTTTATGCCATAAACAAAAAAAAAATTCAATTGTTTCCAGTATAGCAAAGTTTCCAGCTGTGTCAGGCAAATACTTAAATAAACACAAAAATTTTGATTTTATGTTTTCAGAACATAAAATCAAAATTAAACACTAAGTTCTCCTACTAATAGAAACATAACTTCTATCAGTTAAAACCCAATAATATAAATTAACAGAAAGCATCACACCCAACAACAGAGTACCAGAACATCCACTCAAACAAATGTGATTAACTGTGAAAAACACACTTAAATCAGAAAAAAAAAAGATGTGACACATTCACACTGGGAAAATTCAATTTGTTTATGCTTCTATACAAGTTTTTTACAGAACAGCTTATTTAAGGCAGCACTTCCATATAATAAACTTCCTTCATTAAAGACAAAACTTGGAGAACTACCCTACAGTGTTCAAAATACTTATAAATGTAGTAACACCATAGAAGAAAGCTCAAGCATTATGTTTTGACAGGGATTACTTGCCCAAGTAATCATGCAATTACAACCTGTTTGATACAGAACTGTTCAATTCTATGTTTGATACAACTGAACCTGAAATGCTCATTTTTACAGACAGCACGTTACAGATATCTCCAGCTAACACCTATATGAACTTACTTGGTTCAGTCCTGGAACCATGCTTCTGAAGAAAGTCAACTATCTGAGCCAAAACCTTTTTGTTGCAGTGTGTTGACAGCTCTTCATCACATTCATAACACCTGAACAAAAGAAGAAACAAATTGGAATCCAGGATGTCTGAATGCATCACCCAGCTCTTACAAACCTCAACCAACCTTACACAAGCTCTAGGCTCCGATTTTTCATACCAAACAGAAAACTGAATTCTCTCAGGTCACATATGTTCTTCTATACATCAGTCTCAATTCACAAATAATCTCATCTTATAGTCCTGCAAGTAACTACATAGAAACAAGAAGGAAAAGAACACTTCCATAACCAGCCATCTCTGTAGAATGCAATGGATTCAAACTCAGTACTGATTTGTGACCCCACAGGGTCCTAAGCACATAATAATTCCTCTCCAGAAAGCTTGCCCTTCCTCTCTACAAAGGATTCCTCTCATCTGACAGTATAATTCTTTATCATAAGAAGTTTTAAGTTATGACTAGTTCTTACATACAGGAACACACGAACACTTGCATACTCCTCCTTACCATATGATCCATGTGCTGAGGTTGATAACAATGCAGTGAGGTTCTGTGCGTGTGGTTTGGAAATGTTTCAGAGAATGCTGGCCTTCTGAGTTCTTACTGCATCCCTAAGCATGGAATCATCAACACAGCAAAGGGGGAAAAAACAAAGCAGGAAAAGATGACATTATTAATAAATAACCTACAAACACTTTCCTTCTCAAAACTAAGACAGAAAGCTATAGTTCTCTAAGTAGTCAATTAGCATTTCTCAAGGATTGAAGGGGTTAAACATTGTTTATAAACAATATTATAAAGTTACAGATTAGCTTTTTTCTTGTTTTTAATGAATACATTTTCCTTTTACTAAGAATGAAAAAAACAATGACAACACAAAACCTTATCTTTTCTACTCAGAAAAATCAGTTAAAAGTCCAGAAAGTTGTTTGTTTTATCTTATTAGGAGCACCTTCTAGCTTCTGAGTAAGGAAGAAGCTTACACAGAAAATTATGCCATTTACAATACTAAGAATTATTTAAAAAAAAAGGGAATGGAAGGACACAAATAGCATTACTTGGTCCACTTAACATCAAGGAGAGGACTGCAAGATAACCCTCACTGCTCTAGAGTGCCAGATGCATTCCAGACAACAAATGCAAAAGGTACATAATTGTTTCATACTAGAAAGGTATTCAGGACACACCTTTCATGTTCATCAACTGCAAAAGAAAGCATTTGCAGTTTGTCAAGTATCTACAGAGTGGGACTTAGAAGATTCAGGACTGGTCATGAATGAGACATATGTTTTGGACGCTAATAAAGGTATACACATGAAAAAGCACAGTTAACTCCTTTTAAAAGCCCCCCTTAACAACAAAGTTTTAGAGACAAGATACATGAGTCCTCCTCAGACCCAGTTAACTATCTCAAGCCTGTGAACAGCATGCTTCTTTGCAAAACCAAATGTGTTTAGATGACACCAGTAAGAGTTGGCTTCTGTCCTTACTGTAATAAAACATTGTTAGAGTCTTAGCCAGTAATGAAATGCTCTGTCCAGACATCTATTATCTGAACAAAGTGTGACACTGCCAGTAAACTGGTTTTTTTTAATCAGGTTTCACTTCAGAGCAGAAACTTGTGCAAGCCACTGGGGTCAGGACCTGTCATAAATTCTCAGGCCAAGACCTGATATTGTAAGTGCTACAATCTATCAGTCAGTTGCCACAAAAAGCAGCATTCCCATTCCAGTACAGTCCTTCCTCTCTGGTTTCAATCTAGCAATTGACAGCATAAAGCTGATTCAGCAATATACATATTTTGGATTTGTGGGGTCTTCTGTCAGATTAGGCAGCTGAGCAGCTGCATTTTGCAATCACAGAGCTTTTGGAGCCAATTCTTGGTAAGTGACAAGAGCATGAAGACGAAGAACAGAGAAAAGGCAGGATCTTCACTTATTACTTCTGATGCCATAAAGTTAACTCAAAACACTGCCAACACAGAGACAAAACTGTAAGGCCAAAGCCCACCCCATTGAAGAACCTGAAGGATGAACTCTCACAACTAAGCATTCATGTCACACTGACTGAAGGTAATGAGATGCCAAACAGACAAGGATCCACATCAGTTGTATTCTTCAAAAAATCAGGGCCAATGCACCTCTGTAAATTTACCACAGACTTACCTGAATGCCACATTTGAGACACAGCCATATGTCCGACGGTGCCACAGGTTCACCATCACTCATCCGCCTCTCCTTCAGACATTCAGCACATATTGACCAGACACTCTGGGCTACTGCTCTCTTCACATGATGCACATCCACTGCTTGGCTTACATGCTGGCAGGTTAAGCCTAGGGAAAACAACACACGTTTGCTTTCACCAGAGCAGTCTTCAATGAATTCAGCATTAGGTTAAAAAAAGAAAGAACTAACAGGAAAAAAAAGGCCATCTGCTCCCCATTTACTGATTTTACAAAGGATCTATTTAAGTCTTTCTATAATGGAAATCTTTTTCAAGTCAATAAATGTCAACTACTAAAAACAGAGAAACAACTTGGTAAGAAGGTATAAGGGATTACATCTGTACAGAATTCATGTCCCTGTTTTGGGAGTTGTTCAGGGTTTTTTTGTCAACAGTAAAATACTACATAAATCTATTTTTTGCCTAAAACAACACAGAAGGTTGACCTCCTCTTCAACCATAAACACTTTCAAAGATGCAGGAACCCCTACTAGAGCTGCTCATTCTGAACATGGTCAAACCACCATTCTTCTCTGTCTCACAATGGCATCATGCAGCTCTCTCTGAACACCTTCAGATGCATCCCAACTGACCCCAGAGACTTGTGCACATCCAGTCTGCTTAACAGCTCTCAATCTTTTACTGTTCTGGACAATACTTATACCCCAGGGAAGACTGAGAGGGCTGAGTTCCTCAGCCTTCTCCCATGTCCTGAGTCCCTCATTCCCTAGACCCCTCAAACATCAAGTTTGAATTTGTCTTAGCTTTCATTTTGCCATCACAGTATCCACACGAGTTCATCTTATTCTTTACAACCCTCACCAGATTCAACTCTAACTAGGTTTGTCTTAGCTAATCCCACCTTTGGACACTCAGGATCCTGCAAGGACAGCCCAAACCTGCCTCCACCCTCTCTGCCCTTTTTCCCACTGAGCTCAGCTGGAAGCAATCTATTCAGCTAGGAACACTCCTGACACATATGCTTAACCTTCCACTCAGAGGAAAGGTCCAGTCTTCTGTTTTGAGAAGTTCTCATCAAAGCTTAACCTACCCTGTAGACCTTCATGGCAGTCAATAGTGTGATAACCAATCATGCCACAAACATCTGATTGATACTTCTGTTAGAAATTCAAACAAAGCATTTTACAGAACTGCTGATTTATAGTTTTCATCAGTTAACACAGAAGTTATCAGTCCTCAACTTCAGGCCCAAACATCATCTAATGTATTTACCTGAAATATCATCTGAAGAGTCTTCATCCTGTGGCCTGTTGGGCTTTTTGCTTCTCTTTGATTTCTCAGGGTTGGCTCTTGATGGATCTTTCACCCGCATCTGTTACTTACTAGGAAACAGAAACAGTGATTGCTGTATTGTCTAAATGCTTCATCAGTGTAGTAAGTCTCAACTCTTAAAAGCGTGAGATCAAATCCCACACTCAAAGCTTATGAACATAATTTTAGTCTATAATGCTGACTGTTGTGTAGCAAGGAGTGTGAATGTGTCAGGCATTAACTCAGGAAAGCCACAAGATCAGTCAGTAACACTACATGACGTTATGGATAATATCTGTAGCTACAGGGGGGGACACTTCCAGGTAATGGTGTTAAATAGCTGAGATACCAAGATTTTTCTTATTTTTGTTACTATAAACTACTATGATGCTCCAGCTACACCTCATCAGAAAAAAAACATCAAAATAAAAGCTTCTCTTCCTTAACATATCTCCCTGAGGAAAGGTCTTGGTCATCATTCACCCTTGCATATACTCTAAAAGCTTTTGAGCACTTTCCAATGCTGTAATAAAACAATTATCTCATGAAAGTATACTCTCCTATGAGTGAGGACAGAGTAGAGTGCAGGCTGACCCTTCTATTAAACATCAGATAATCCACACAGATAAAAGTTAGTCATTAGGTTGTGGGTGTGCACGACACAAACATCTTCAGAGGCTTAGCTTCCAAGTTGTCTTTTCATAACATGATTCATAAGAAGAAATTGATGTTTCCATGTACAAAGCATATGAAATTAAGACAGTCAAATACTCACACACTGCAAACCTGATAGCCATTCTCTTATTAAGAAAAGATGTCTTGCTGTGTCAGTACAGGTCAGTGCACCAACTGGCCCAGCAGTACCAAACGTTTTCAAGTGTGCTACCTCATTTCCATGTAGGAAACCTCTAAACTCCCCTTCACTTAGGAACAGCAAAGGATATGTTCTTGCTACAGATCAAGTAGATAAGCTTAAAAAGTTAGTCTACCTAAGTTTTCAAATCTTCTCTGTATATAAATTTAAACCTTTGTAACTACTGAAGCTCTGAGAGACTTAAGAATTGACCTGTATATTGAACTCAGTATTCCCTCTCCTTTCTTATCCATTAAGTCAAACGGCAGAGCAGTCATCAATATCAGCACTAAAGCACCACCACCACTGGCATCTGAACTGCCTACCCCAAATAATGTGCAGGCAATCCCTACATCACAAATACTCTTCCAGATTCCTACAAATCTGACAGATGTCTCTGCATCTGCCACATATAGAATCACAGAATCATTAGGGATTGGAAGTGGCCTTGAAAGATCCTCCAGCCCAATCCCCCACCACAGCAGGATCACCTAGGCCAAGTCACACAGGAACACATTCAGGCAGGTCTTGAATGTCTTCAGAGAAGGAGACTCCACAACACCCCTCAGCAACCTGTTCCAATGCTCTGTTACCTTCACTGTGAAAAAGTTCCTTCTGATATTTAGATGGAACCTCCTCTGTTCCAGCTTGCACCCATTGCCTCTTGTCCTATCACCAGATGACCTTGAGAAGAGCCTGGCACCATCCTCCTGACACCCATCTCTCACATATTTACAGACATTAATGAGGTCACCCTTCAGCCTCCTCTTCTCCAAGCTAAAGAAACCCAGCTCCCTCAGCCTTTCCTCATAAGGGAGGTGTTCTACTTCCTTCATCAAATAGCATATAATGTTAGCGCTAGAGGTTTTCTGCATGAACGTATCAATTAGAGATTTACTGGGGACAAGTCAAATTTCTGCTCTCTACTTCTTTGTATTAATAGCTTTGTGTCTCCTCAACATTACAAAATGGACTTCACTTTTTGCAGAACACGACAAAGCACTCAGTTTATACTATATTAAATACCACAATGTTCTTAACTTACAACTTCAGCATTTTGTGTACTTAAGGGTATGTGTCGATGTGCAAGTGAACAACATCACTGGATTCAGCTTTCCTGATTTTGTAGATTTGCAATTCACATTCACACAGTAAAAAAAGATCTGACTATTCCAGCTCTGACTATTTATACATCACATATATTAGCACTCATAATGCACCCCAAGAGCCATGCATCACAGCATCCCTAGAACACGAAAAGGTGCTTCTTACTCAAACAATTCTGTGTATTTCTCCCTTGGCACCTTACACACACAAGCTTCATATATAACTACCACTGCTTGCTGCAAGGCTGCTTAACGAAGCACAGGATTCATCAAGACATTCATCAAACAGCAAGGCTGAAACGGCTGCTGTTAGAAAACCCATTCAATTATGTAGAGAGTCAATAGCAAAGGCAGCAAAAGAGTCTTCCCTAAAAGAACATATTCAACATTGACACAAATTATCTACGAGTTCCTTCCAGCACAACAATTTTTATCTCTTTGGACAGATTATGTAAGACTGTCCAAACCACAGACGTCACACAAATGAAAGTCATATTCATAGCAGCACATCTGGAAAGTTCCGATTAACTTCATGAAAGAACAATCATGGGCCTGACCAGCTGAAGCACAAGCAGTCTTAAGCACTTGTGAAATCCTGCAGCCCATAGGCCAGGGTATACAATCCAGTTCGGGGCACAGTGGGCCCACCCCTGAACCCACTCAACAACTGGGTTGTTCCCAGTGCATGGAAAACACAGTGTCAGCTGGTACCCAAAACAAATGCAAACACGGCATTTCTAGTCTGGCATAATTAATATGGTATTAGAAATGAACACTGGCATAAGAAGCTGACAATCACATTGCAAGACTGGGAATGCACCGAGCAACCTGGAGACTTTCCAGTCTTCTTTCAGGAAGAGATGGCAGAACAAAAGATAACACAGACCATTAGATTAATCAGTTTCCATGAACACACACACAGACAGGCATCATCAGACAATGTTTGCTGACCTGTGAGCTCTTGGAAAAGCCACAGCCAGGGTTTGTGCCCAACTTTAAAATGTATGTAAGTGGGATGAAAGGGTAAGAGCAACAAGCTGCTCGGCAGGAATCTACGATGCACGTAGCACACTACACGGCTTGCAAGCGCCCTGTTTTTGTTCTTATCACAACAATTTCCACAATTCTTAATCAGGAGTATTATACTTGTAACGCAAGCATTACCCTAGAATGTAAACAAATGAGATAAAAATGGTCTAATAACCACCATCTCATCTAAGCACACTCACCCTATTAAATATAGCCAAGTGAGTCTACACATAGCCTTTATTTGGGGTATGGGTAAGATTCTTCCAGTAGACTGCCTGTTAATGGTGAAACCTGTATTGTTAATTATTTCTAGTGAGCACCTGAATTCAAAGAAGCTGGGGCAAATACATTGACTCGAAATCCTCAAAGTATCTGAGGTTTCCTAAATTCCTGCTGCCTCACCATCTGCAGTCAAACTTTCAAGTTAAAATTACTGCACTTTATATTGCTAAGGCAAAAAAAAACCCCAAACCTGTAACTGCACCCACTGAATTCAATGGATTCAGTGAAAAATTCTCATTTTCATGCAACTTAACTGAATTGGCCAGCTGTCAACAGCAGTCCAGCACCAAAGCAAGGGGCCAAGGAACAGCACAGATGCACAGATTAAGTCCACAGGCCCAGATACTCCATACGCACATCTATGACAGGTTTTATGAGCTTCCACATAACTGTCAAGAGTACAGCACAGGTCAGTAATGCCAGATCCTCTGCAGAACTGCTACATGTTTTGATGTAAGCTGCAAGTTGATATATTTTGGATGTCTGTTCTGAGCATTACCTGTGGCATTTTGGCTTGATCGTTGCTAGATCAAATGTCATCCAATCAGAGCAAAAACCACATCCATCATGGTTAGCATGCGGGCAGTGTCACCCATCAATGGGCCAGGAGGCTCAGCTCTCTGACAGCCACCAAAATCTTTGCAGGAAACAAGCCCTTGCTGCCTGCTAGAGCAGTAAAAGGACCAGAACTGCTGACTGGTAGTGGCAGCAACACTTTTTCCCCTGGAAAATGTCATCTGAAATTCTGAAAGTGTCATCTTCAACATTTCCTAACCCAAAGGCACATCACACATCCTATACCATCAATGCAGCTCAAACACCAATCGTGGCATTATACTGCAGTCCTAAAAGGGAGAGACACTTAGGTACTTTTTGTGCAAGGACTGATATGGAGCCACTTGATATAACTTTTCAAGTTACAGTAAAATTCCCTTACTATGTCTCACTTTATTAATCCTTTATATCCTGCTGCCCCTGTTAAACATGGTCTATCAAGGTTCATGTTTACATTCTACATAATCCTCCTCCAATTTCCTATTGAAACCTATTTGCCATAGTAAAAGCCCTTCTAAGGATGAACCTGTTGCATCTAGGAGCAAGAATGAAAAGACTTGTTAACTGGGTTTACGACTAAAGTAAAGGATCAGGTAGGGAAATGGTCTGGTATTTTGATCACATGCATATTTTTTGATAGCACCTTATAGTGAAGTTCTCACAGAAGGTTTCAGGAATAACTGACAACATTCAACCTCACAAAGCAAATGGCAACTTTTTGCACTATCCCACCAAGAGGAAAAAGCTATCTGTATTCATGGTCTAACAAATTCTCCTACAAATTCAGGCTTTAAAAACCAAAATGCTTAAGTACCATGAAAAAAGCCACAGTTTATTACTAAAGATTTTGGTCCACAAGTCAAAACTCTGTAAACAGGCAGTGACATGAGATGACAGACTACACGATATGAACACTACTGTAACAGAGCCACCACCACAGAACATGTGAGTGATCAATTTGCTCTCAGTGTCTCAGCAAGACAACCATGCAGACCAAACTGGGAAAACAGTGGTCCATAATGTCATAAGAGAACATGGACAGTATGAGCAAAGGATGAACTTAAAATGTGAATTCTGTGAAATCTGAAAAAGAAGGAATTGTGGCTTTAGCATGGTGTGTGAAATAGCAGGCTGAAGCACACACAATCTAATACAGCTGAGACTCACACTGTACCCCTAACCAAACGGTTGAGTTGGAGCAGACAAAGGAAAATTATGGCTGCAGATAACTCCATCTACTCTGGAAGGGTGCTGTGGGAGTTAGCTAATTAGTAGAGGTAAAACAGACAAAACCATAAAGGACTATAGAAAACTAGTTTGAGCTCCTTGAAAATCAAAGTCTTGCTGTTGAGAGCAAAAAATTTCATTCGACTTTCTTCCTCCATACAAACTGCCCCAGTTCTAATGACACATCTAAAGTAGAGCAACTTGTTCCTGATTTCCATCCAACTGAGGCTCACAGCAGAAACCACCAGACACTGGCTGCACTTCCGTGAGTCCTGCAGAAACAAACCTACAGAGCATCAGTTGTCCAGTATTTCATTGAGAAATCTGACAGTGTTTACAACTGTAGTAAACTGCAAGGTAATTTCACAAAGGCTTGTGAAAGCTTGAAATGACTGCTTTATATGCTTGGACTATTTCATGGGACTAAGAAATACATGTAACTAAAGACAACACACAACTACAGCACACTGCTACACTTGGAGTTGCCATCTACTTCTACATTTCTGATGTCTTAAAGTTACTCTTCTGCATCTATGTTTAATATGTCATCACCAAGACAAAATGAAGATCTGAAAAACCTCCAGTGAATCAGAGTCAAAAGTCCGCCACACGTGGAGTTGCAGTTATGGGTCTAAAATACCATCTGATCGAGTGGACAGTCATGTCTTGGGACTTGATCTTAAATGTTTCTTCCAACTGAGATTCTGTAATCTCCAGGCACATGCTGCTCTGCATTCGCTCAAACGGGTCTTGTGGGTGGCGGATGGCCAGCACTGTGGCCATAGAGGTGCCACCCGCCGGAACACCTGGCTTGGGAAGCCCAGGGCCTACGTTCACGCGCCCAGGCCGCAGCGCAGCGGGTCGGCGCCGGCATCACCAGGCCGGCATCTGCGCGGCTGCCAGAGCGGGCACACACAACCAACGACAGCCAGGCCAGCCTCCTGGCACCGAACCGACAGCTCCTTCCCTAACTGCGTGCGCTCGCTCACTCGCCTAATGCAAACTGACCGGAGCTTATGTTACACCCGACCCAAGGCGATGCTACCCGACTCTTAAGTTAACAGACCGAGAGATTCCCGCAGGTCGGCCCGGTGCGGCCGTTTTCACGGCACAGAAGGGATAACCCGTTTGAGACAGACAGCGGACGGTCGGCACTGGCGCCCAAAACGAGCTCAGGCCAATCGCGCTGGACCGCTCGTTCCGACCACCTCCGGCCCCGGCCCGGGGACACGGCGGGGCAGTGACACCAC
>VZRI01010547.1:222929-257607 GCA_013397515.1 Upupa epops | reverse complement strand
CGGACGGGACGGGATGGGATGGGACGGGTCAGGTCGGGTCGGGGAGTGCTGCTGGCGATGGGGAAGCCCGAGGCCGCCGTGCTCTGGGGCTGCCGTACCTGGGCCCGGTTTGAGGAACGGCGGCGAGTCTGGCCTCAGGCCACCTGGGAAAGTCCAGGGCGTGCAAAGACAGAGAGACGTGGCGGGGCCACCTTCGCCTCTGAATCTGGCGATGTTGTGCTGAAAGAGCCGGAGGTGCTGCGCTGGATCTGNAGCCTCAGCTCCCCTCCGGCCGCACTTGCGCGGCCACCCCCACCCCTACTACGCGGCTCTGCAGGCCACGGGCCCATCTCAGCCATGGCGTACCCGATCGGTCCAACCCGATCGGTCCAGCCCGGCCCGGCCCGGCCCGGCCCGGCCCTGCGGTCGTTGTCCAGCTATGCACGCCTCGGTCTGCAAATAAGTCCAACCGTGGCCTGGGCGCCTCCCGAGTCGGGCCGGTGCCTTCCCCTCGTCCCGAGCGCCCACACTCACGCAGAGGCAGCAGTGGGCGAAGCGGCGGCAGGAGGCGACGGAGGAAGCAGGGCCGCAGCCAGGGCCCCGCCGCTCCGCCCGGCGCGGCCCGCCCCCGGCACCACAGCTCCCCGCCCCGGCTGCGGCACGGAGCGCTGTGAGCACTGCGGGCAGCGGAGGGGGGCAGCGGGCGGGACAGGANGGGATGGGATGGGACGGGTCAGGTCGGGTCGGGGAGTGCTGCTGGCGATGGGGAAGCCCGAGGCCGCCGTGCTCTGGGGCTGCCGTACCTGGGCCCGGTGAGAGGAACGGCGGCGAGTCTGGCCTCAGGCCACCTGGGAAAGTCCAGGGCGTGCAAAGACAGAGAGACGTGGCGGTGTCACCTTCGCCTCTGAATCTGGCGATGTTGTGCTGAAAGAGCCGGAGGTGCTGCGCTGGATCTGTGCGTGTGCGGAGCAGGCGACCAGCTCTACCCGACAGGGTTGAGACCCAGAGGTGATGCAGAAGTTAGGCCCTGCGTAGATTTTCAAGGTAGCCGCAGAGTGTGCGACTGGAGGGAGGTGAGGCCCAAAGGAGCTTATCCCACCTGAGGGACAGGCTGGGAAAGGTGTCCAGCACTCCAGGGAGGAGCAAGTGGATTGAGATAAAATTCAGCATGTGGCTAGACAGCAAGAAGGAGGATTTATTGGGATAGAGGACTGAGAGACAGTGGCTTTGTTGGAAATAGGCCTACAGAAAAAAAGGAGAAAACGGTGAAGGTGCCATAGCACACCTCAAAAACCAAGAATGGACAACCTGTATTGGATCTGCTGACAAACAGGCTGAAAAAATGGTTAGAAACACACACTGGACTAAGCAAAGACAAGGTGTCAGGAAGTCTGTTGTTGAAAGAGGCTGACAGATTAAGCAGGATTTGATTTGAGGAGGAGGAACTTTAGGCACTTCATGGCAGTGGTGATTAAAATGGTAAAGAAGGAGAAGCGAGCATATGTGAAAGGGGGATAGTGTGACAGGGGGTATGTTAATTTACAGTGTAGAGGAACTGTAGTCGTTATTTTACTGCTGACAAAATACACAGTAAATTATACTTCTAAAGAGAATTTCTAGAAGTAGTGTGCTCTACCCATACCTTGTCAAAAGTGCAAAACACATAAAACTTCAACTCATACTTCAATATGCAGCTTCAGAAAGACAATTTGCAAGTGGCTGTCAAGGAGGCTGGCAGAAGGGCAGCTAGTGAACCAGCTCAATGTGCCAAGTCAAATTTGTCACACTTTATGGTACTGAGAAATAGTTTGCTCTCAGTTTTAGAGGGAAAACTCAAGTTAGTAAAGATTAAACAGCATATTCCTTACAATGCAAAAAAATGTATTCAAAGATCCAGCACACCTGCTTTTTAACATCTGGAACCACTGGTACACAAGAGGGGTGTAGTCAGCAGGGACAACTCGGTTAAAACTCTTATGCTGGGCACAGACGCCCTCGTATCTCCCCATAAAACGTGTCTAGGCTGTGTCCTTAGGGCTGAAGGACTGATGACTGTCCATAGGGAAGTGTATTGGAATTAGGGATGTAGTTACTGCCTTGGGACTGTAAAGGGACTGTGACAAGGGTGAAAGTGGTGCTGGTCCGTGCAAAAAATCAGTTCTCCTCAGCTGTGAATCTGTTGGAGTTTTGGAATCACTTTGGCTTGGCATCAGAATTCCGGATCCGGTCTCCCAGCCTTTGGTACCTTAAGGCTCCTCAGCAGCTGGTGGAAATCACCCAGCCCGGGCGAACAGTTTCTGGCTGCTCCCAGGACGCCTGACCCTACCATACCCCGGCGCTACCTCTTGGGCGGGATCCGCCCCTCCGGGCAGGCGGTGCCAGCCGGGGGCCGCCTTCTCCCCACTGTCAGCGAGCGGCAGGGCCGGCCCTGACCGGCGCCATGTTATGCGGGCGGCTTGGGAGGGCCCTGGGCTGGAGGCGGGCAGCAGCGGCCGGTAAGGGGGGCACGGCGGCCCGGGCGAGGGCTGTTGGTGCCGGGGGGCGGGACCTCGGGGGCGGGGACTATGCCTCTCCCCGGGAGTCCGGGCGAAGTGGTCAGAGGCCGGGCTTACGGGATTTGCCCTTCCGGTAGGTCCCGGTGAGGTGGGGGCCGCCGGTCGCGGCCTCTGCGCCAGGGGAGCACCTAGTGTCTCGTATCCGGAGCTCAAACAGCTGAAGAAGACCAACGTCCTCCACATTGACGTGCGGGAGAGATGGGAGATCGACAGGTTTGGGAAAATCCCAGCGTCCATCAACATCCCGCGTAAGTGGTCCCAGAGCTGCTCGGGGACAGGCCTGGGCTGGGTGGAGAAGTGGCAGTAAACTGCGCCAGGCAGTCGCTAGTTTGTTGTGAGACCGAAGTCCTCGCAGAGGAGCAGAAAGCCTTGCAGTAAAAGTCTGTAGATTTACAGTAAAAGAGACTTTTTTTTTTTGCCCTGTATTTTCCAGTGGGTGAGTTGGTGGAAGCCCTGCAGATGGACCCAGCGGAGTTCAAGGAGCAGTACAATCAAAGGATGCCGTCCAAGTCGGACCCTGTGGTCTTCTCCTGTTTGGCAGGAAACAGAAGTAAACAAGCACTTGGTTTTGCCATGTCCTTGGGTTTCAGCAGGTATTACTTGTGTGTATGAGGACCAAATTAATTTGGCCTCCCCCCATGAAGCACAACTCATGCTCAGCTTCTTGCAGGCAAGGGTGAAAATGTGAATGTGGGTATGAATATGATGACTGGTATTTGAGTTAGAGATCTTGTCTCCGCCAAACCTCACTGTGTGTGCCAGCAAAGCGAGGTGTGTCACCTTGTGAGACAACCCCTCAGCAACAATGTGCACGCTGCAGGCAGTGCAATCCGCTGCAAGACTGTGCTGCCCCTGAAGGGTCCTTCTGCCTCTAACAATTCTTCTGACAAAACATTGCTTTCTTACACAGCTTTATGCACAGGTGAGATGCAGGGTGTTTGGAAAGGTGAAGAACTGCTAGCTTCAGTAGGAGTAAAATCTTACCATAGTATTGTCAAATTGCAGTTCTACCTGTACAGTTTGCTGCTGACAAAGTATGCCTCTACTTCCTGCAAAGCACTAGAATGTTTGCCAGGAGTAAAGCAGTGTAGACAATAGCTAAAAAGACAATGAGATTGATCAAATGAGAAGAAAAGCAACAGTTACACCATACCAGAAGACTGCAAGTAGAATTTTAAAAATTCGTTGTTTCGGCTGAACTGCATTTCATGAACTGGCACATCCCTGTTAATTCTCATCAAAAGTATGGACAACTATGTTCTTGGTTTATAAATATATTGCTTTACTAACTCCTAAATGTCCTCCATTGCTTTTTGTCATGCTGCCTATTGGAAGGAGTCAGTATTGTTCTGCACGGTGTATTTTTTTGTTCCAGAGCATAGTTTTGTGTTGGCTTGTATCCAGTCTACGGAGCCTGTAGGTTGCAAGAAAGTGGAGATCAGTGTTCTGCATTTATATGACATAACCTAAAGTATTAGACATTGTAACATGTAAATCTCCCACCACAGTGAGCCTCTTTCCTTTTTTTTAAAAAAGTGGTAAACTGTAGCATTGATTCAACTGCTACTACTTGCTTGCTATTTGATCTCCAGCATTGTGTCATTTGGAAGACACATAGCATGGAACTGAAGTGTACTGGGAGCACATGGAATGTCAGTCTGGCTCATTGAAGCTAGGAGCCAATGGTTTGGACCAAAGAGAATTCAATTTTTATTTGGGTTGGAGGGTTTTCTGCCACAACTTCTTACGTACCTGTTTCAGGAAGTCCTTCTTAACATGTATCTTCTGCATATTTTCAGAGCTCAGCAATATGCTGGTGGCTTTGAGGACTGGATAAAACATGAACCTGCAGAGAAAAAATGACCACGCCAACCTTGGCCCCATCAAGACTTCAGGATGGTTTGTAGATTTTATCATTCAAACTATCTGCATTCTACTTCCAGAATACAGCCCACTCCTCTTTTCTTGTGTAAACGGACATTCACCTTGAGCAACACACAACTGCTTCGTTTAATTTATATCTAAAAACTGCAGCTATGTTTTTGATGAACATATATGAAAAGAACTTAAGCACTTTTTATGTTTACTGTAAAGATTTTTGTATGAAGTAGTTCGTGGCTGTCCAAACTAAAGATGACAGGACAAATAAAATTACCTTTCACAAATATCTATGTTGGTAATTTGTTTAGAGTAATTAAATTGCAGCTATCCTAATGGAACTGGGGTAACTGCCCTTAGCAAACGTTTATTTATTACACTTCACACGTAGCTGGAGTTTTAAAATAGTTGCTATGTTATCAAAGGGTACAGGTAGAGAACAAAATTTTTGGTTCTTGCTGTGTAAGGCCCAAACTTCACTGCTGGTCAGGAAATACAAAGAGAAGTGGAGCTGGTGCTGGAACACTTGCTGTTGCAGTTGTGAACACCTTATTGTAACAGTACATACATTTTTATAGGCAGATTTGAGCACATAGCACTGTAGCAACAACTGCCTGCAGCATAATGTTAAGCAAGAACTTGCTTATGACTGAAGTTGTTACCAGAGACTGTAAAATTTGACGTGTTCAATGAAGTTCTGAAACTCCCTTTTATGTAGGTTTATTTGTGTATCTGAAGTTTAAACAAACTGACCCAGCCATGAGTCTCACAAGTATGCCTTTTTCTCCTTTCAAATGAAGTACAGTATAGGTGATTTTTGTTTTCTGTCTGGTAGCAAAGCTGTTGAATTCACATTATTTTCCATTTCACATTTTTCTTTTTGTAAGTGTCAGCACTGAATCCAATTCTTTGACTGCACTTTATTGCCTTTCACTGTTTACTCTGGAATTGGAGCTGTTAAAACTAACCCCTCACCTCCCCACTAGAGAAAGGACTTAAGATAGTAAATAGTTACTATCAAGAAGTGCCTGTTACTTTAGCTCTGAAGTAATTAAGTGTGAAGTAAAGTCTGCAAAGGCTCTTGCACAGCAATACTTCCGATTACTCAACCCAGAATTCTTCAGGAACAGTGTGAAATCTCTAATTCCAAACCACTAGCAGCCTTTGTGGTACATGTCAGAAGACTCATCTTTATTTCAAGATCAGTTCCCAATTAAAAACTCCACACAGCAATCAAGTTGCATTGATTTATTTCTAGTCCACGTTACAAATAGCACATTTTCAACTTCAAGACACAAAGGTCAACAGCCAAATTCCACTTCATCAGTTGAGTGTTTATAAAAATCACAGATCCAATGGCCACAAAAGTAGCAAAGACTAAACTATGTTTTTGTGTCTGAACAGAGTGGTTTGGGCTTAATTACCTGGTGTTTTACGAAATAACCTGAACAGAAATAAATGCTAGTAGCCAAAAGGGCTACACGCAAGCACATATCAGTTACATTTCACTGAATAACCAGCCAATTACAACAGACAGGTATTTGCACAAACAGGGTTTAAAGAGCTGATTACTGAACCAAAAAGCAAGAGTTTTTCCAGATCTTCCCTCCAATATTTCAGACCAGTGGCAGTTGTTGCTTTAAGAAAAAAAGAAACAAAAGGAGGCCAACATTACTGCACTTTATTTTCCAATTTTAACACTTGGGCAAGTCAGCATTACCATTCAAAATGAACTTGTTCAGAACAAAATTATCTAAAAAAAAAAAATCAAGAAGTTTTATTTAGGCCAGTTCCTGACTTCAGTGGGATATTTGCCTGAGTAGGAAACACAGGATATGGCCTTCTGTTTGAAAGAATCTCATTTTCTCCAGCACACTGTTAACCAAGGAATCCCATTGCATCTTTTCTTAAGAGTTGCTCCTAACATCACAATTAAAATCAGCCGGTATGGGAAGCTCACAGAAAGCCTGAATCTCTTAAATAAACTCTTTTAACAAAGCACACATATTCACATGAACAGTGAAGGCAGACTAACAGTGTCTATCTTTTCCACAACAAAAGTCCACCATAGGAAACAGCAATCATATGCAGATTTGTACTAGACTGCAAAATATTCCCATTGAACTATTTATTGCAGGGGAAAAAAATCATCGTATGTTGGGGTTTTTTAATTCCACTCCTGAAATGTTTACAAAAACCTGCAGAATCACTATACATATTGCACTTCTCTGGTAAGCTGGGCTACTGCACTTCATGGCAAAAACAGCCAAGTACATCTACTGAGTAAAACAGCATTTTTAGTTTCTTGTTCTCAATTACAAATGTATTTCCTGCAGCTTTCATTAAAACTGTAACAGTATTCCTTGCAGGCTCTTCTAGACTTTGTTTCTGAAACATTGCTGTGCTACTTGTTACAGAACCCATATTTATTTTTTAAAAGTCAACAAAACGCCAGGTAATGAGTAGGTTTAACACACAGTACACTACCTTCCTTCAGTCACAAACAAAACGAAGACAACACAATTCGTTAATACAGTTACACTTAGGCTTCAGGTTACTGCCACTCTAAAAAGAGTTCACTCAGATGGCAAGTTACAGTTTTCTCAAAGTAACCAAACCAAATAATGAATTCTGTGTTTTGAGTGGATACTGTTAATGTTTTGCAGCTTGGTTTACCGTTTGATTCCTTACACTGAAAAACCTTAGTATGTTTGTTCCAGCGTCAGAGAAAATGATGCAGTTTTTAGAAAAAAAGCTTTCAAAACGCTTGACACAAACAAGCTATTTAGTCAAGTTCTTTGTCAAAGATGTTACTAAAACCTTCTGTCCACTTCATGAACACAGGCAAGATCCCAGGATGTCTTGAGTCAAGTGGTCCATAAAGAAATTCTTTGGAATGTCTTAAGATTGGCTATAACTAGAGTTCTGGCTACCATTTGGACCCTGTTCTCCTTCACTGGAAATAGAAAAGAACGAAAACCCACATGTTCATAAAACAGGAAGATGTTACACTGGATTTTTTTTCTTGTTTAATTAAAAAATACAGTATTCTGAACGCAGAAGGAAAATACTTCAACAAATACATGTGTAAGTTACAATATTCTGTTCAGTTTCATAAAACATGCAAAGGTTATTCTCAGCATGCACAGGTATGTTCTGTCTATTTATCTGAATACATCCCCATGCAGCTGCTTGCGGAATCTACTCTAGAGGTCGACATTTCCAAGTTCACATTACATAAGCATGTTCTCAGGAATTTGCATGTGTTGATTCCCAACAGTGACACTTAATCACTGTAATTAAAGACGACATTTAAACAGGCCCCCTTCCAATTAAGCTGATGGCTCAGCTTCCCACTAGCCCCTGAACAGTCTGATTGACTGTTGGCAATAGAGGTGTCTACTGTAAAAACATAGGCTATGCTTCAAATTAAACATTTACCCCTTTTTATGGGAGCATCCTGGTTTTTACATATGACAGGTGTATCAATGAAGCACAGTACCTGTTTGGAGGTGGTTTTGGTTTAGGCATTTTACTAAGAATAGTAGCCATCTCTTTCCTCTCGTCAAAGTTCTTCCACTGCTCATACAGCTTCAGAATAACCCTGATTATTTCTAAAATCTGATGAGAAAGAAAAGCAATGCTAAGGTCAGACCCAATAGTGGTTTTATCTTTATCACAGTCAGTTTAACTGTGTAATCATAATTAAAGAAGCCCCAAACTACAATTAAGCAGCAAAATGCTCATAATATAAACAGAACTGTCTCCTATTTAATCCGGTTTTACAATCAATTTTATAAAATGAGGCTTTTAATTTCATCATGAATGTAAGCCCAAAGAGAATACTCTCCCTTCCATTCAACTGTATACACCACTTCTCCTCCCCTGCTTATACCTATGCTTTTAACTATGCTGCTATGAATGTACAGACACCAGGCAGCACAACTGCAGGCAGATGGCTAGGAAACACCAATACAGGAACTGACCATCCATGGGCACAGGGTAGGAAAAAAAAAGCCACACAACATTGGTCTGAACTGTTTTGTTCCAAGAAATAAAGAGCCAAGGAGTGTCTAAATACATGTAGCATTATTATATTCTTATATTTTCTTATTTTGATATCGATATAATAATAATTGTTGAACTTTCCTATTCCACTTCCAAAAGCATAAACATTCTCTACCACTTTGGACACTTTCTATCTACTGCACCTCAACTACCTTCATTTCCTATTGAATTTCTAATGCAGTATTCAGTATAAAAAGTGGGTAACGTTTGGTTCATAACTTACTTCTTGAGTAGACTAGCAGACTTCTTTTTAGTACATGACTTTGATTAACTGTTATAGTATATATCCTTGACAGAAAAGCCAGAGTTGGCTAGGAGGTGCATGGTGGCATAAAACAAATAAAATCAAGCTTGAATCACTGGCACAAAAACTTAGACCAGAGGACAGTAATTTTGTATTTCCATCTGAAAAACAGAGACACTGGCAACCCTCTGCTCTTATTCAGTGGTTCTGTCTTGACTTTCAGAGCAGAATGATAACCGAACAACCTAACACTGTCTCTCTCTCAAAGAGATCAATCTTATTTCAACAGCACCTTACATGGATTGCTGAACAAAGTTCAAATCAGTACTGCAGACATGCAAGATCGTAATTTTATAGTCATGGCTACCACTTCCAGTCAGCCCATCAACAGGTGGTAGAAATTAAAACCACAGTACCTTTTCCATATCAACAGACAGCTCAGCAAACCATTGCCTTGCATCCTTCTGCTGCACAACACAGGCCACGTGTAGACAGGCTGCAAAGATCAGTGACACAGATATTGAACAAAGATCCACTCCTGATACAGTTAGAAACAATTATACAGTTCAACAGAGAAAACTTGTGCGTCATTATCTAACCTTTTCTTCAAGACTTACATTGCAAGGCTACACTTGTCAGTCCTGTATGAAACACAAACTAAAGCACCTTGTAAGGAAGGTTTGCTGATGCAACAGTGCACAGGATAATTCCATTTAAACATGATGAGACGCTACCAGTGTTACTTACCTAAAGCTATCATGAAGGGAGGGTACAGCAGACAAAGATCAGTCCTATATGTGTCATTCACTATCCTCCTGTGCAAAAAAACCTCTGTTAAATATTTCTCCCATCAATCTATACATGACTTCAAAAACTGCTGCCAGTTTATAAATATATTGTCACTTCCTCTAATTAAGAGAAGCAATGAGGCTGGAAGGCAAAACAGCAAGAGATCTCTTCCCCTGTAAAAATATCTTAAAACACTTTGGTTTTTAATCTGTAGTCATAGCAGACACTTACCTGGGAGTACTTTTAAAGTACCATAAATGCCCTTCAGCAGAGGGTGTTGACATATACCTAGAATGATTATTCCTGTTTCACAAATAAGTAAGGGCAAGCATAAAAGTAGTCTTTTTACTGTCTTTCTGTATTTGAGAAACAGTTGAAGAAAGAGAGTTCTGGTAACACACCTAAAGACCCCTATTTACGACTTCTGCCTCCTATGACAACACACAACAGAAAGCCAATGCTGATAGAAAAAATTACTATTCATCATCAATACCCAGGAGTGTAACACCCTGTATTATTAGAAGTAGTCTAAAAATAAAAGTTAGACCACTGCAAAGCAAAATCATCATGGGTTTTAAAGACAGAATAAGCTATGTTAGGGACATACAGATGCACAGGTTAACTAAAGCACCCTCTGTATTCAGACACAGCTAATGCTTCTTTTGCGTAACCACCTTTGAAACACAACTGCTAAACACTTGCTCTCTTGCTGAAAAGAGGCACTGCTGGTAATCTCCGTGTTCATTACCATGCAAGAGGTAGCAGCATGTCTTCTTGGCCCATATCTTGCACATATTGGAGCAAAGGTCTATAAGGATGATACACTATCAAACAGCAGTCCTAGAAAAAATGTCAACAGGATAAAAGTGAGATGACAATGCAGAATGTGTTGTCAGTTCCTATTAAAAACATTTGGTTTACAAGTCAATTATTCTTTTTTTTGTAAGTAGCATTCTGACACCTAATCCTGTTCTAATGAGGGCAGTGCTCTCTCTAGAATACCATCAGACAGCATTGTTGCCAGTCTGTCAGTGTCCTTCCCCTAAGAGACAGAGAAGGCCACATCTGCAGAACACTGAAACCTCATTTGCTTACAAACCCGTAATTCCCAAATGGAAATAAAACAGCACTGCCAGAAAACAGTCTGTCACTAAATACCGTACATGGAAAGCATGCCAAAATAACCGACACTGCTTTGGAAAGAAAGAAAGAAAGAAAAAAAATTTTAAAAAACCTTCCCCTGCTCTCAAATCCCCTCTTTTCAGGCCCAGGTAGGTGTAAACAAGAAATAACCCTCAGCTGAACACAGCCAATTGTATGGATCGTATAGGGAAAAGCCACATTATGTTACACGTGCTGAACACTGAAGTGAGACACGGTTGTTCACACACCGTGTATTGCACAGTGTACTGGAAAAATAAGTAATCTCCCCAAATGTAACCTCTTGTAAATGCAGTTGCTGGTTGTAACACTGTACCCAAAACTCACAACTTAACAGATATGACAGCAGAGGTATCAAGGCCTAAATCTAAATAGGGGTCATGTATATAAAAAGGCCTAATCTGAAAAGGGGTCATGACAACTGTAGGAAAGAAAAAAAGGCTTCGATCTGAGCTGCTCTGCGTCCTGTTACCAAAACCACAGCCTTTCTCAGTTGCTTGGAAACCCTCTAGGCTCCTCCCTGGCTTCTCTCTCCTCTCCCTTGCACTTGAGCAGACCTCTAGCACAGCTATTAGCTGCTGTGGGATAGGAATCCTTTCAAAAAGCAGGTACAGCTCCTTTATTTGAAAGCACCTGGAATAAAACACGATGTTAAGCTCCTTTCATCCCACAGCCTAATATAGCACTATGGAAGGGACAAAGGAAGGCTCTGAATTCAACTTCTTCATAAGATTCAAATTCACATCTCACTTCGTAGAAGATTATGCTAATTATCAGGTTATAGATGAGGCTGAGTGGGATAATACCCTCCCCTTCTGTGGAAACACGTATGTATAGTTCCAGATTCTTCTGGGCAAGAAGAAAAAGGCATAGAAAGAACAGAATTCTTTGTGCTCTTGCCTGGCCATTCCTCTGGGGAGTAAGGACACTGACAGTTTCAGCATCACAACTTAAACAGATACCTTTTAAAGACAGAAGCAGTTCTGGAATCAGAACTTAATGCTCTAACCACTGAGATGCATAGACACTTCTCATGTCCCTGCTGTTTCTGCAATCTGTCTTCTTCATGCCAAGTTGGTGAGATTGCCCTCACCCAGCCTAACTGTAATTACTAGCACAGTAATTACAGGATTCTGACAAAAGTGTAAATGTTAGACCTGCATGGACATCATTCTAAAACGAGTGGGGAAAAAAACCAAACCTACAACATAATGTGTATTTCATAGCACAAAATCAAGTCTTTTACCCATCAGTAAAAATAAACAGGAAAAAAAAGCAAACCACAAGAAAAGAAAGCACTTACCATTAATTCTAAGAGATAGAATTCACATTCTAGTATCTGCAGAGAAGTAAAATCACAGTTAAGCAGCAGCACATTCCAGACAGCAGGAAGAATTAACTGGCACCCAGTTTAGCACGCACAAGAATTTTGAACATGTATTTTCAAAACCAAATAAAATTCAATTGTTATTACCCACTGCCTTACTACCGCTACAATTTAACTCCAGTCATAATAATGATGCATTTAAAAATTCCAGACTAAATTTACTACAACAGACTACTTCTCTAGCAGTACTTCACTGATTAGTCTCAACATCTAGCAAGAGCCAGTGGTTCCCTGTGTATAAACACTTCACAAATCATAGAATCATTAAAGGATTGGAAGGGACCTCGAAAGATCTAGTCCCATCACCCTGCCACAGCAGGACCACCTAGACCACGTTGCACAGGAATATATCTAGGCAGGGTTTAAACGTCTCCAGAGAAGGAGACTCCACAATCCCCCGGGCAACCTGTTCCAATGCTTCATTACCCTCACTGGGAAGAAGTTCCTTATGATATTTAGATGGAACTTTCTCTGTTCCAGCTAGCACCCATTACCCCTTGTCCTATCACCAGATGACCTTGAGAAGAGCCTGGCTCCATCCTCCTGACACTCACCCCTCACATATTTATAGACATGAATGAGGTCACCCCTCAGCTTCCTCTTCTCCAAGCTAAAGAGTCCCAGCTCCCTCAGCCTTTTCTCATAAAGGCAGGTTTCTATTTCCTTTATCATCTTTGTTGATCTACGCTGGACACCCTCCAGCAGCTTGTTCTCCTTGAACCGAGGGAGCCCAGAACTGGACACAATATTCCAGATGAGGTGTCACTAGGGCAGAGTAGAGGGTGTTGTATTATGTGCATGCGGGCTTGCGGGATGTAACGCAGAAGAATCTCCCTCAATCTGCTAATCACCCCCCTTCTGATCCATCCCAGTTGGCCCTCTTGGCCACAAGAACACATAGTCATCCTGCTGTCCACTAGAACCCCCAGGTCCCTTTCTCCTACACTGCTGTCCAACAGATCAGTCCCCAACCTATACTGGTACCTGGGGTTGTTCTTGCCCAGATGCAAGACTACACTTACCTCATTCGATTTCTCTCTGCCCAGCTCTCTAGCCTGTCCAGGTCTCACTGAATGGCAGCACAGTCTGCTGAAGTGTTGGCAACACCACCCAGCTTTGTCTCATCAGCAAACTTGTTGACAGTGCACCCTAATCCCTCATGAAAGTCATTAATGAGCAGATTAAATAGCACTGGTGTCAGTACCAACCCTTGGGGGAATCCACTAGATAAAGGCCTCCAACTAGACTGTGTCCCACTGACCACCACTCTGGCTTCTATCCTGCAGGCAGTTCATGATCCACCTCACTACCCAATCATCCAGTCCACACTGCCTCAGTTTGGCTGCAAGGATGCTGTGTGAGGCTGTGTCAAATGCCTTACTGAAATCAATACAAACCACCGCTAACTTGCCAAATGGCCTTCTAAAGTATTTTCAGAATTAGTTTATAAAATATTCTGTCCAATGGTAGCAATTAGATCAGCTCTCATTTTCCACAGACAGCAACACACTAGTGCTACCAAGGAAAAGACTGGACTGCTTTGGCTACAAGAGAGCAGTACTCTAGAAATCTATTTCCATTTGCCCTAGTCTTTAAATAGCAGTTCGGTTTTATTGATAGGTCTTAGATATTTTACACTCTGATGTATCATCTGCCTTTCTACATTGGGTGAAGCACTAACCACAGGAAAAAAGTAGTATTTGTCAGTCAATCTAAAAATAATGAGATCAGTTTAGTTTGCAGAACTGTAGGGCTCAAAACTGACATGTTTGAAAAACACAAGATTTTTCAGCACTGGGACTGCAAATTGCTTGAAAATTACTAGTAAATCTGTATTTTAAATAAAAGCTCTTTTTGAAAAACAAAACTGCTTTCTGCAAGCCAAGCACTCCTGTGTGCAAGCCTGGATGCATCCCAGGTGCAGGGGCCATTTACCTTCCCTGGAGCAATGAATCTGCAAACAAGAACATCTGAAAAAAAGCTAAATGTCTTTTGTCATCACACCGTACAAAAATTCCTACTTCACTCCTCAGTCACATCACTTCTCTTTAGAACATTCCTGTTAACAATGTAAGGAAAGATTAAATTTACTGCTTTTAAAAGTAACTTTCCCAATAAGCTAACCAAAATTAATTACAAGCAACACAACACATATGTATGAAAATATTTCTTAGAATTTAAAAGACAGAACTTTCTGCTAATACTTATTTGCCTTTTAGTTTACTTCATAAAAAAAACCCAACATCATACTTACATGGTTCATCCTATAAGGAAACTCCTTCGGAAAGGCATATGAAAACCTAGTTTTCACTACAGTAAAGAGAAATCAGCAGGTTAAAAGTGATGCAATCTATACTTTTACTTCTTTCCCTGCCTATTACTATCTCTGTATGGCCTTCAAATCCATTTGGCAGCACAACTGCTTGCAGTACAAATGGTTTGTGTTTGAAAGAGAAATGTTAAGTTCTAAGATTTAAGATCCTGAAAAGGAAAGAGAAATACATATGAAATTTTCCAGACACTTGTCTGCTTCTCTGGCACTACTAAGTCTTCTGGTTTCAACGACCAAGTAGCTTATGGGCACCTGACTGCACATTCAGAGAGCTCTCTGTTTATTGATGTCACTCCAAATCTAGTGATCTCTGCAGGATCCCACTTCCAACAGGAATTTTCATGTGGGATTTTTTATTTAGTATTCATACCTCAATATGCAAGATTGCAATATGCAATAACCCTTCTACTAATTCATTCCTCCTAAGACTTCAGACATTGAAAATCAAGACCAAATGCAGGGTGAGGGAGCTCAGCCAACAGATCTTTTCTGTCCACCATGCAAACATTTTTGTCTCCAAGAGAATGTTCAAACATACCCTGTTTTCAAGCTTATGATGATCCCTGATACGTAATGAGCTTTATGCATTTCACAAACAGGATAGGTACAAACACTGCACTAGTAAGAATTACATTGTCACAAACATTGATCTCAAATAAGAATGCAGAGTAAAGGAAAACACAAATATGCTTCAGGATGTGGACTTGATATTTGTACAAGGGAAATATTAAAAAATCCATTTTAAGTCCCTGTCCTCCAAGGAAAACAGGTTACATTTAACATCCTGAAGTAGACAATATACCTTATAGTAATCACAGACCATACAGTATGAACTGATGCTAATTCCAGAAAATCAGTACATCATTCACTTCGATGCAAAGACAGTGTCAGTCCTCTGGAGTAATGACTTCAACATTTAGATATAAGGTAGACTTTGCCAAAAAAGTTGCTGTGGACAGTAAGATAAGGCTACTGGTTGGAAATTTTAGTTATTTCAAGAAAGAGAAGTATTAAAAAGCAAGTTTCCTCCAGGAGCATACAAACTGAATAGATACAGAGTAAAAAAAAAATTGCTTTGAGGGGGAAGATAGAGAAACAAGACACAAGTCAGTAGGCTGCAGACACAACCAGATGGAGCTGTCCTTTAGTGAGCTGTGCAAACACAGCAAAAAGCTTTTGAAGAGGTTGCCAGAAACCAATTCGAGATCATCTTTCTTACAAGGAAAGTATGTGTTACTAACTTCACAATTGCATGCAACTACAAGCAAACCAACCTTCTCAAACAACTGCTATTAACACTGGTCATCCCTTTCATTAGCTTTCTTTTACTTGCCTTGCCTTTTTGCATGAAGGCCTCAAAAAATTTGTGTGCTACTGAAACAACACTGGTAGAGGAAGACCAGATAGAATGGAAGACAAAAATGCTAAGAGATATACTGTTGCTTTTTGTCCCAGTTTCCATGACATGCAGAGGACCTATCATGGCAGGCAGGGATTCCAGCCCTGAAGGAAAAACTGTGGTGGAAATCTTCTGTAGGATTCTGAGACTTGGTGTTTTCTGAAACAGCACATCTCAAGACTAGAAGTTCAAGTAAAATCAGCTACAGCATATTTACCAAAATCCTTCTGACTTTCTCATGGATGTATCAAAACAGCCACACAGATATGTGCTCTGAGATGCTACCAGTGTAAAAACAGCAACTCTTCCTGCTGAATCCAGTACTGGTCTTGGTCAAGCAAACACTGAAGATGTGTTCCAGTTCCTGGTGGTGGCACTGTCATAGAGCCAGCACCATGGACTGATACACTTACTGCATGTGGAAGCTACAGATGCAGCCAGTCACCTGCCCCATCAATAGCTAAGAGGGATTTTGAAAGCACTGACCTACATTTTGAAAAGCACAGCCAGAAACGGCCTGTTAGGAGCAGCTGGACCTTCTGGGAAAAAATATAGCACTCAGTTACAGAAGCTGATACTTTAAGACCCTGAGGGATGAAACGCAAATTACAGGAACTGGAAAATATAAGGCAAGTTGGAAAGACAGAGAATTAGGTAACTACAGTGTGATTTACTGCATTTATTTGTGAACAATACATAGGTTATGGAATAGATAATTACCATGTGAAAAGGCTAATTTTATGACAAGGTAAAAAAATATTTTTAAAATTAGAAGGTACACAGCCTTCCGAAACTTCTGAAAACAGTTAGCTCCGTGGTGCCATACCTTTTATAAGCTAGATAAATAAAGCCCTAAGTCTCCAAAAATATCTTTGAGTTCAGAATTAAATTTATTATTTGAGAATGTTTATAACCTCAACAGTTTAATTTTATTTCTTTGTTTTTATTTACCCTTGGTGTAAGTTCTAACCAGAAGCAACCAGGACTAGTACAGAAAGGAGTCTTCTGGGCTTCTATTTAGAAACCGAAGTTATTTATTCTACACAGTCCCTAGGAGTCAACACATAAATGAGCCATGACCCGATGAAAAGCAGCAAACAAACAAAAAAAACCCACAGGAAATGTATGATCTCCCCATAAACTACAGTATAATGAAAATCACTAATACTTACATACAGAAGTAGCAGCAGAAATCAACCTTGTATTTGAAACAACACCAAATTCCTGAAGAAAAAGAACGGTAAATGAGCTGAACCACCTGAAACAGAATACACTCAGCGCTATTATCAAGTTAAAAGAACAACAACTTACTAAACTGAGTTTCTTTATACAGTGTCTGATTTTTTCCCCCACCCCTTTTTCTTTCCCCTTTTTTTTTTAAACTTGAAGGTGAACAGAGTAAACACTTAAGTGAAGAGCTTTTTCCCTTGATTAGTCTGTTGTTTGTGAAGAACATATATATGAAGAAAGTATATATTCATGGAAGATACTAAAGCCATGAAAGCTCAGTGGACTGACACTCTACATATGAAACAGACAATAGGGCATCAAGAAGGAAGCTGGTTTTCCTTAACCCATTTGGGAGAGACAACTACCAATCTGAAGCCTTAGCTTCTCTGCTTAGACAGTCAGCAAGCCAAAAGTGTTCTGTACACAGTGTTCTTTCAGAGAAATGCTTAGCTGAATCATTACTCCTACAGCTGCCCTCTTAAGTTGCAGAAGCTTTAGTGTAAGGAAGGTTACACAGACTTCCAGTATTTGTTCTAAAATAAGACACATCTGTATATATACGCTGTCTGTACTTTCTTAAATGTTCAATTAACAGGCTGACAGAAAAAACTCTCTCCAATACTCTTGTGTCCTTCTCCTGTGCTTCATCTTTTCCAAACACTGAAAGATATTGTAGTATTTGTACAGCGAACAGTATCACATGCAGACACAAGGTATTTTAGTTCCTTCTGTAAAATTCATTAATGCTAACATATCAGAAATTGGCCAATATGATTTTTTTTCATTACACAGATGCTTCTCAAACAGCTGAAAAATCTGCATTACAGAGGACATGAGCAGTGCCCAGCTGAGGCTAACTCTTGGCCACATTCAAAGTGGACTTCTATTAACAGAGGCACAAAGCCTCTCACCATTTCTCACTATTCCTAGTGGGTTAGGTCCTTAGAATTTCTCAAAGACAACGTAGGAAGTACAGATGCTTTTAATTCAAGTACGAAAGTGTGGTAAACTCACAGGATCCCTCACTACATCAAAGGGAAAAGGATAATTAGGAAAAAATTCAAATCCTATTTTCAAGTTTGAATAAACAGAAATAAGGAAAAAACACACCAGAGAGGAGGCACTACACAATTTAGGATAGAGTGTATATATAAATACGTAAACACTGTATCACAGTGAAATGGCCATTGAAAGTACTCTTCCCTATTTTCAGGGGCCTTTCAGGGTTAGTAACTCAGACAAAACTGTGAAAGATTAAATACTAAATAATACATTTGAAAGCCTTCTCCATCTCCTTTTCTGAAATGCTATAGAAATACATAGGAAAAAGAGAAGGCTTCCACCCCCAAAGCATGAAGAATGACAAAAAAATTTGAAAGTCCTAAACGTTTTCTCTCTCATACATCACATAATTTTACATTAAAAAATTGTAATGCTTCATACCTCTACTTTGGATGCCAAAAACACACACGTAGGAGCCATTAATACTGGATCTATACTTTTTAGGGAATATCTGAAATGTTATAACAAAATTATAATATGTTGCTTCATACATGTAGAACGATTTATCTATTAAGAGCACCACACTTCCTTTTGAAAAAGCAAAGCTTAAATTAACTTTATTAGCATAAAAGCTTTACACCATCCAGAAAACAAAAGTGGCACTGTTTTTAATACAGAACTGCATTTTAAAAGGGCTACCAATACCAAAATGTGCCTAGCAAATGTTTTATTCTTGTACCATCATAGTAAACAGTCCTACCTGGCATAGAATCTCTTGAAGTAGACTGTAGCAGTGGCAATAACTTGTTGTCTTAATTTAAGATGTTCACCTAAAGCCTGGATAACTTAAAAAAAAATGAACAAAAGCTTGAGTTGAGTTTTTAAAACAATTTATTACCAAATAGCAATGGATCTCAAAATATGACTAGTGCTGGAGATTCTAAGGAGCAGCAGCACTGTCTTCTCCCTCAGTTTGGACACATTATGGCAAGATGCTGCTGTAAACACACAGACCTGCAAGTAGGTGAAGCAGCAGCACCACATCCAGAAGCTTGTGGACAACTTCAAAAAGGGAACGGTAACTTGACATCAGTGTGTACAAAGGGAGTGCAACCTTTAAGATAACACAGATCTCTGAAGGGTAAAGCTTAGGTATTCCATTTTAGAGCAAACCAAATTCAAGCACTTAAAATATAAGCCTATGGCTCTTCAGAGCGAAGCAAAATGGATGGGTTTTTCCTCAAACTACTAAGGCTGCCAACACAAACACGGCCATCACATTTGGCAAAGGCAGCAGGTGTTAAAAAAATTACATATTTAGTCTAGGGAGAGGGGGTGGGAGACCAGAGGATGCAGTCAGCTGCTCCATCACAGTGGTCCTCTGCCAGTTGGCCAAGAAACAACCCTGGTGTCATCTGTGCAGGTAGCTCTTGTTTGGCCTCCCAGGCAAAGGAAAGGTGCCAAGCAAATGAGATGCATGGAGCTGGGATTAAGAGCACTGGATACAGAGAATGGCAAAGTGAAACAAAACGTTGTTACTTGCTATTTTTCCCATTCTTCTTTGAGGCCACTATTCTGAGCAAGGCTTGGCTGTAACTCCCTCCACTTTTTGCCCTCTCTCACCAGAAATCTCCAAAACAACAAGAAAATATACACCTAACTAGATATTTACAATATGTACAGTGAGATCAAGACAGTGACCACTGATGGGAAAAGCAAGCAATTCTATTATTAATCATCACTGAATTCTTAGTCTAGACAACTCCACATTTGCGTACGCTTTGAGAATAGTCAGCGTATATGCTAACTCACTCTTAATGCACAGCTTTTTAAAAACATTCAAGTATCAAGGACACTGTTGCCTAGAAAAGAGCTGAACACAAGAGAAAAGCACGCTTAACAGCACTGGTGATTGGCAACTTTTTTTCCCCCCACAGGAAAAGCTACCTAATTTGTCATGCACTATAATGACCCAAAGCAACATTAAGTCGCTGTCTGAGTCGTATCACTCTTATCCTGAAGAGAAGAATGCCAAACTGAGACTAGCTTGCCAGTGACAGCAGGACAAGCAGCGCTGCCAGAAAGAAGGTTAAGCCCAGTTTGCAACATCTATACCAATGTTAAAATATTTATCGGTGTATCTTGAAAGGATTTGTCCCTTCGATTTGACCATGGGGCTACAAAGCTGTCCCACGACTAGGGCATCAGAAGCTAAACAGAACTCTCCAAATATGTTTCTCAATCCCCTGGGATTTTCAGGAATGGTTAGGCCATCTGCTGTCAGAGAAAAATCAAGTGTGGTTCAGGGAAAAAATGGACAAGACCCTAGAGAGACTTAATGAAATGGAAGCTAGTATATGCTGGGAAACATTCCAATACTTGTTAAATGCTTTCTTTATACTTTTAAAAAATATTTTATTCTTTGTATCCTTATGTTTATAAAATAAGTTATTTCGATGGGATTTTGTAAAGAAAAATTGTGTTACATCTGAGTATCCCAAATAACCTGTAACACAAATATTACAGCTTCTGCCCTAAACCAGAAGGGAAATCCACACACTTTCCAACCAAAAACCCTACTAAAACTTGGTGATCCAAAGAGAGAAATCAACATCAATTATTTTTTAACTGTTTTCAAAGATGCCAGTTTTCCTTCTCTACAGCATTAACACTCCAAATAGCTGTGCATGGCCATACAGTCAGCTGTTGATCTACTGAAGTTGCTTTCCAATGAGGAGGCAGCAGGAAACAAGTCTCTCTGCAATTTTTCAGTTCCTTTAGGAAAACAACATATCCTGTTCAGCCACAGGCTTAATGTGACAAACCATGCCCAACACACATCCTTAACTAGGTAACACAGGAGGTGGGAGAGAATAGGGGTAGGCTCTATAAACCCAAAACAGGGTGCCTATATGGAGCCCTGTGACGTAACACAAATCAAGAGCTTGCATATGGCAGGCTCTACCCAAGCTCCCACCACAAAGCACAGCCCCTGACTGTCCACCCCATGAAGATGCCTCTTTTTGATGCTCAAGAGCTGAAAGCCCAGCACCACCCTCTCCCCTGCAGGGTAGGTGATGTTTGTAGGTGCACAAGGGAGATGCTGCAGAGCTGTTCCCCAGCTGCCACAGGTCACAGACCATATGTACCTTACAGGAATGCACAGAATGCCAGGGAAAGGAGCCTGAGAACCACAAACTGAAACCACTTTGCCTGTTTTGTAAATTTTGTTTACTCAACACCGTCAAAGTCATTCAAGTTAATACCAGTACACAGAAATAGTGCTAGAAATGTCAGCATCCTGTGTTTTTGCATAACGGAACCCTAATGCTTGGTTTTAACCTCAAGGAATTCAAGAAACTAATCAAATAAGTAAATCACCAATAACTTGATTTCTTGGTGCCACATATGTGATAACACAGATGTGTTCACAGCAAACAGATCTGCAGCATATGCCATAATTATAAAAACAACTAAGTTAAGATCAAACATCATTCTAACACCAATGGAAAATCACTTAACTTCTGTGTCTCAAGTCTGGCCAGACAACTATAAAAATAGGCATCTGTGCTCCAAAGACTGCTGTGAAAAGTAGTTATAGAGCTGTTTGCAAACAAATTACTACTTAGGTATATTCTTTGTTTAGGGAAACTTTCTGTTAAATGACGAAATATCGCACAGAAAAGAGTTCAAGTGCCAATGTAATCTGATATGCACCAGCATGGCCATTCATATGGTTAAATGCTTTGTGGGATTAAGTCAAGTCTAAGCTAACTTTGCTGAAAAGCCCCAAATGCTTTGGGAAAACAGGCTGCCAGCCAACAGCTCTCAGAAACTCATCCACATTTTGTGAACCAGCTGGTGCTGTAGGATCTGTCACGATGTCCAACACAGCCTGTGGTGATGGTTTCAAAGAATGTAGGTGAACACAAATAATGAGCTTTGAAGCTTTGCTGTTTCATGGGACTGCACAGATCAGCCAAAACATCATACACAGCCCACCAAAAGCCCAGTCTTGAGTATTAATGCTTCATGCCGGACCTTCAATATGCTACCTTGGCAGTTTGTTTACACCTGTTCCTTTTATGTTTTAGGTAAGAATTTCTTGAAAATAAGAAAATGTACTGTTGTGTCCCATCACAAGTTAAAACATTATACATGCAACTAATATGTCTGCAAGTTGTCCTAGAGCTGTGTTAAGACAGCTAACAAATTACATTATTTGAACTCTGGTTCTTTCTTAAAGAGGTTGTGAAAGTATATGCAGTACCACAACAGAACCAATACATTCTGTAAGCCACTAGATGTAGCAGATACTGTACAGATTTTATGGAAAAAATAAAAATATAAACCAGCTTTACCATTAGTAAAAAATATCTGTAGTTTCCAATATTCTTCTTCAGTGAGAAATTTCAAGTCTTTCTGGCGTTCCTTCAACAGATCTTGTTTATCCAAAATCCATTGTAAACTAAAGGAAAGGAAAATTCTTTCAGCAACAATTTGGTGACATTATATCAAGTGACTCATGTATGGACTACAGACTGGGGATAAAGGACAAATGACCTTTAGGCAAACCACATGCACTATTCTCAAGCAAACGTTCAGTAGGGTTTTACAAGTCAGACATCTTAAAAAAAACAAACCACTAACCAGCAGGGTCTAAGATCGTAGACTCACAAAGCGGAAGAAACCTTAAAGCACATCTTGTCCCAATCTCCGACCACAGGCAGCAACACCTCTCTAGGCAACCTGTTCTCGTGCCTCTCCAGCCACATAGTGAGGCATTTCTTCCTAAGATCTAATGTAAATCTCCTCTCTTTTAGTTTGCAACCATCTAATGTAAATCTCCCCTCTTTTAGTTTGCAACCGTTTCCCCCACCAACCTTGCCCTCTCGTAAAAAGCCCTCTCTGCAGCTTTCCTGTAGGCCCCCTTCAGGTACTGCAAGGCTGCTATAACGTTCCCCTGAAGACTTCTCCGGGTACAATCAGCCTTTACCGACAGCAAGGTGGACTAAGAGCCCTTACATAGGCAGTTAGCACAAAGTTCCTCCCTGTTTAGCGCCTCACAGGCTTCCATTTCAATAATTTTAAACCCATTTAAACCGTCTAAAGCCCATGTAAACGAGCGCACTCGAGGTGTTTGTTTGTTCTAACGCATCTGGGCCCCTGCTCAGCTCCCGGGATAGCCCAATCCCGCCGAGACCAAGGCAGAGAGGGTCCTCTCCCGCAGAGCCCAAACAGCTGGAGACTCACGGCGCAGCGAGGCCGGCCGGCGACTGCGGCTGGTCTCGCCCACAGCCCAGNGGCCTCCCGGCACAGCCCGGCCCCTCCGCCCCGTCCCGGCAATGAATGAAAAAAGCGCGGCGACAGCCCCCCAGTTCTTCGCCCCGCAGCACCCACTAGTGCGAGCTCTGCCAGAAGTTCCCGGCCATGGAGGGTAGAAGAGGAGGCGCCCGGGCCCGCCAAGCCCCGGGCCCGCCGCGCCGGCAGCAGGAAGGAACCACCCCCGCCCCACACCCGCCGCCGCCTCCGGCCGGCAACACTCGACGCTGCAAACGTTCCGCTGCACGCGGGTTCCGCCCGCCCCCGGGGCGTCCAGGCATCAAGGTAGGAACAAAGGGTCCCTGTTCCTGCACAGTCACAGAGATGCAGCGCTCCGTCACGGTGAGCACAGAGCAAGGGAGGGATGGCACCGCTTTCTCTTCAAGCATCTCTGTTCCTAGGGGAACTGGTAGGGTTGTGATCCCTGCCCGCTCATGATTCGCTCAGTACAGGGTGCAACTTCCCATGGGTGACACAAAAACACATGGAGAAATTAAATGCAGGTTGTAAAAGGTAGGGTTCCTCTTAACACTTACGGTTTCTACTTCTCCCACTCTTTGGGGAATAATAACTATTGTTCCTGCAGAGTAACACGGTGCTGAGCCACCCCTCGATGCTCCTGCCTACTGCTCCTCCTCCCACTTCCTCGTCTTGGCTGATCAGCTGTTCTTTTCATGACCTGATACACTAGTACCAGGGCTGCACATCTGTGACCCAGAGAATGGCAGAACCTCAAAGGCCAGCAAATTCTGGACTTGTGGAACATCACATCACTTGAGTTATGCCGTAAAGGAAAAATACCTGACAAAAGTCAGTTGCCTGGGCCCTTGGAATCTTAAATGGGAGCCCTATGAGCTTTCCTGAGTCACAACAGGCTGCATCCATCATCTCCCCTGAACTGTGACACTTTTCAGCATCCTCTGCAGTCAAAATCAAGACTGGGTGAGAACCACCTCCCTGAGATTCTACCACCACCCATGGTATAATGTGTTTATTCTAAAAATCTATGAGGGAATTTTGTACTAGAGGCTAGTCTTATTCTCCCATTTCTTTCACTCCCTATTTATTTAGGTGTACTGCTTTGTGCATTTGAAACTAGGCTCTGAATTCAAGGGTTTCTGGATCCAAGTATTTGTTTGTCTGTATGTTGTCTGTGTTTTATGCTTTATGTCTGCTGGTATGAGATACCTTGTAGTAAGTTAACATGAATCTTGTAATTTTTGAGCGTGTAATTGAGTCACTTCTTTGCTTTGTTAAGTCATTTTTGTTAATCATTAAATGTTGCTATATTCCAACCCTTTGATTTACATTTTACTAACAATAAAGTTTGGATAGTTTTCAAAACAAACTTTTAAATATATTCATCCACTACAAAAGTACACCTGAGTTTTGCAAGGAAATGAGTCAAAAAGGGCTGACAAAGTCTAGTGGAATGCTATTTGTCACTTCCCAAACAAGCAAATGCATCTGGCATTTGGCATGACTACAAGGCAGCTGAAACCACCATCACTAACAAACAAGGAAAAAGGCTCTGTTTAGCAATTTTAACACATGAACCATGAACTTTCTACATAGCCAATGAGCAAAACCATTGGGAATATAATTAATTTAGTTGTGAGTATATTTGGGGATATTCATATGTTCATATATATTAATCTTTAATCTCTTAAGCACCATGTAAAGGTGAAGATGAGCCTAGCATATAAGGAGTGCTTTGTTTGGACTTTGCCTTGGATTTGGCAGGAACTGAGCACTGGAAGCAGTAAACGAAGAATTCCTGAGTGTCAGGAGCAGTGAGAAGCACTCACTGGTTGGCCTTTATCTGACTAAGCACTACTACAAGACACTTCAGACACAGTCCCATAGGACTCTGGAGCTGTTGGTGTAGCTAACATGCTAGAGATGGATGAGAGGAGGAGGCAGTAGTGTTTCTAAATGGCTTTTCTTGCAGAATAAGACATATTTCATGACATGTCCGAGTCTAGATTTGAGACACTTTACAAGTAATAATGTGAGGGTGAGAGGTGAGGCAGGGAAGAAAGAATTTGCATACCCTAGCTGGGTTTCCTTTACTTCTCCCTTCTCAGTGCAAGGTAACATGATTAAGACCACAAGTTTGGTTCTGTGCCATTTCTATGGAGGCTGTCTGATCTGAAACCTTCATCCCAATAGCCATCCATACCCTGTAGAGCTTACTGAACATGTGAGAACTCAGAGGAGAAAGTCCTTATTCTGTTATTTCAATGTCACAGCTACACAAAGGAGAACCAGATTGGCAGCATATGCCTTTGGATCATGGCTGCCCACAACTGCATCGCATTCAGCTCAGCAGAGCATGTGGAAGCCAGCAGAGAGGCAACAATGAAGGGTGTCATTGCCTCACTGAACATACTAGAGCAACTAAAATAACAGCAGACTTTGTGCTGCTGCTTATCACATCAAGAAGGTATGTCTTTGTTTCACCCTCCTTCTCCACCTACTTCCTTGCCTTTTCTTGCTCTGCTTTGGTACCTGAATTTGATTATTTGTCTTCTGTATGCTGCAGCGTGACAGGAAATAATTTGTAGGGGCCAGGAAGAAGACTTGCCATAGCCACGTCAAATACTGTTCCTCTGCTGCTCACTGGGCACAGGGACAGCTCTGCTTGCCATGCACCTGGCACTGCAGGCGCTGTCTAACACTGCTGGAACAGGAGTGCCAAGCACCACAGGTCTTGCCAGCCCCACTATCAGACCGTTCTTTTTCCAGCAGGACAGGCCTCATATTCCATGACCCCATTTCACAGCAGTGCAGCAGGCCACACCAGTACAAGGGCCACAGGGGAGCAAGCCCTCCCTCCCCCACAATTCCAGAGAGAGAAGCAAACACCTGCTGGGACTCACATTGCCCTAGTCACCCTCTCTCCTGCTGCTCTACAAAGGGACATCCTGCCATGCCAGAGTGGAATCAAGGAGCTCACAGTTACTTAGAGGGTCCTTCATAGCCCTGCAGCAGAGGGACAAGGACTCCTGACTAGGGTGTACTGGGGATGCCCATTGCTTGCCAGGAGTCCTACAACTCATGTGGAGCTATGGGACCATATTACATGGCTCAAGGGGGATTGATGGCCATGAGCATTTTCCCATGTTTGTTGGAGGATGTGGATGCTGCTGTAGCTCCCTGTCCCTAGAGGCTCAGCTGGGAGGTGCTTTCCTGGACAGGGGCATGGCAGAGGGTAGACAGGGCAGAGCTTTTTCCCCTTGACATTGCTTTGCAGCCTTTCTTACAGAGGATCGCTTTATTTACTACATCCTCTCTGTGTGCTCCTGTCAAAACAGGGGAACAAAGATTTCACAAAGCAGATGTGCAGTGCTGCTCTGTATGCCAATGTCTCCTCCTCAGCCTTGAACCTGGCTGCTGCTCTGAGGGACATCTAGATAGAGGATGAAAAAATCGCAGCCAAAAACCTGCAGGTAAAATTATACTTCCTTGTATTTGTGAGATGAAATTATCTGTCAGCTCTTGCTGATCTCTTCCCTTTCTGTCCCCCTAATAAAACCCATCACAAGCATATTGAATAGACTTAGTAGTCCATCACGAGATATAAATATACACAGGATAGTTGGATAAATCCTTCTTCTTTTCTTTTTTTTTTCCCAAATGAATGCATATTCCAATCCATTTTATAAACAGCATTCAAAATGATGGAAGAAAAATGCATGGTCCCACTTCTGTTCATAGGTCCCCCTCCACAGTTCTAAACACAGTATTTCCTGTAGTCCTTCCTCTTAGCTGCACACACAGAAAAAAAATAGCCCCTACTAATTTGAGTTTTTTATATGGTTACTTACTCATCCAATAACTGAGAACAGCACGTATGTTCTCACAGATCTGACAATAAACATTCCTGTGTGCCCTCTTCTGTTTAATATCCCCTGAGGAAATGAATGAGTGGTACAAAACCAGATTTCCTGACTTTAATCAAGCTACCACAAAACATGCCAAGAATGTGAGACATTTCAGGGAAGGAACAGGGAAAAGGAGTATAAGTGGAATTGAAAACCCCTTCCAGCTTGCGCTATGTCACTTCTAATGGAAACCTTTGTTGTGATTTCACTAAGTTAGGTAATGTGACAGTTGTCTGATATTTTTCCCTCTAATGGTGGTCTTTTAGGCTATATTTTGCAACAGGGGAGGTGGATTGGAGGAGTGTTGACTCTGGATGTGACCCCATGTCAAATCAGTAGGAAGTATCCACAAATAGTGTTTACACATATAAAATAAAAATGCAGCTGCTCAATCATGCACATTTCTGAACACAACGATTCTGTTGTTCTTGACTGACAATTTCAGGAGCAAAGGATTTGTGTTGAATAATTTTTTTATTTAAAGCACCTTCACTTTCCCCTCAACATATACACACACGAAAAGACTCTCTCAAAGTCAACCATTTAATGTTCTACATAGAAGATATTCAGGAAGATTTCACTAGATGTGGGAAAGGCTTTAGAGCAACGAAAGTCCAGTTTACAAGATGATAAATTACAAGAGATGGAGATATTACTAAGACCATCAGCTGTGCTGTGAGAAGTCCTTGACGAGGGTGTTTTGGAAAGATGCTCTCAGCCACCCCGTACCAACTTGTGCTAAAAATAATTGTTAAAAATCGCCAGTGTTCCAACACAGCAGTCTGTTATTGGAAAGGATTTTCCTTTCTGGGTCACAAGCACTCTGGCACTTAACCCCACCTCCTCTCAGTAAAATATACACAGCAGGAACATATGCAGGATGGAATATCACATCAGCGTTATGTTGGTTTGATTTTCTTTTCCCCTGATCAGCTGAAAATGCATCCTCCTCCCCGATGGCTCTGTATTTTCGTTCTGAGGATGGCCCTGATCCGTACTCAGACGGAGCCTAAATTGTTCTTCAGGACCTGGGAGCCGTGTAAACCAACCTATAGTCCAAGTACTGAGTGGTTCTTCATTCACATGGGGCTTGTGACCCATCAGAGAGGAGTTTCCCTCTTGGAAAGACCAAGTCCCAAGGTGAAATGCAGCGCCGTTGAAAAAGTATTTTGCATATTTTGGGTTGAAAGCGTATTTCTTCTCCTTCTCTCCCCTCCGAATTCCAGCGCCGAGCAGAGCCATGGCTTCTCCTTTCCATGTGCTGGAGCTGCAGAGGGAGAATGCTGAAGGTCTCAGAAGGAGTCTGCACCTCGCAGGGAGAATTTGCCTTTTCTCTTCGCAAATGTGTACTTAAATGAGCATGCCTCCCTTGTGCTCAATGGAAGACGTCCGGAGAAGCCAGGAGGCTTACCAAGGCTGCCTCCCAGCCCAAAGCAGAAACCCTCTTTACCTGAAGCCTCCACTTCGAGGGAAACCCCCGCACCCTAAAACACCCCTGAAAGCGGTTCTCCCCCGAATGCGCAGAGTTTGCGCTGAGCTCTTGACCCGTCCATAGGAAAGGATTCTGCCTTAATATGGAACCGACCCACGGCACCCCCCGCAGGACACCGGAGATGTTCCGATGCCACCCTAGGCTGTCCCCACCTCCCCAGGACCTTCTTCCTTTTCCGCTGTTGAACCAGGGTTTCACTCAAAAAGTTGCGTTTCCCACGCCCCGACAGCAGCTCTTCCGCCTCCAACTCGAGCCTCCCGTGTTCGCGAACTTGTTGTGTAGCTTTTAGGGACTCTAGTCAAGTGAAAAAGGCAGATTTTTCTTGCTTGGTTCTGTCCCGTGGGGCTTCAGAAACCGGGTTTTCCGCACGACTTCGTCAAGGTGTGGGGCAACCTTGGAGCAACCCGGCGCAGGCAGAAGCCGGGTTGCGACTCCCCAGGGCACACGGCGTAGCCTCGCCTGAGGAGACCACCCACCTGCCCCCCCTTCACGACAAGACCCGACATTACTGCAGAGAAATGAGCGGAAAACAAAAGCGGGTTAATTAGTAGTAGCTTCTCTGGCTCACGCTTGAGAGTATAGCTGCACACACAGGCTCTGCTGCCTCGCTCCGTCTGGTGTAGCAAACGGTTCCACTCCAACCAGAAACCTTAGAGAGTGGTTCTGAAACTATGTAAGCGAGGAAAAAACATACAACCAACTAGAGAATAAGATGCATCCCTGTGTGTGTCCGTGCCTTTGTTCCCGGTATAGTGGCACAGACACACGCACCGGCGGAGGCACATCCCTTTCCTCCTAGCTTTGCCGGCTTCCAAATGGAGTTTGAGCAACTGCCGACTTCTCTCCCTGGGTTTCAAAGGCTTCCAGCACAACCCGCCTCCGCGGCCGGGGATGCCGCAACCCTCCCCAAGGCAGCACCCGTGGACCCGCAGCTCCTTCCTTCCACTCGGCCCCCTCGGGGTTCGCTGCTGCTACTGGCACAGCAAAGAGCAGGGTGACAGCCTCGGGTGTGCCATGAGGAAAATCTAGGTACTTTTCCTCCTGAGAATTAATGTTTTTTTTAATTTGCAGAGTAGAGCACTAGTGGAAAATCTCAGCACATAGGGTATGAGCTGCCCACCCTGTAGAACAGGGTCTCCTTTCCTCAAATAAAGGTGGTTCAGTGTTGCAGGATCTTCAAAAGAAGCGGGCAGCCCTAAATCTGAGAGAGGAATACAGCAGGGACAAAGAATTGGAGCAGAGTTGTGGGTCCAGTACCTAGGGATGCGTGATTTTGGGAACTGGACTGGGTCTCAAATTCCCTAAGAAACCTACCTAGAAGGCTCAGAAGGGGTGTCTGAAAGCCAAGTGTTCCTTTCATATGGGGTTACATTTGTTGAGGGTCCAATACCGCACCCGTTTGAGAGCAGTTTCTGGGCCTGGGAGTGATACCTAAGCCAAGGGGACTGCTATAGCTAACAGGGGCTACTGAAAACAGTGGGAGCTAAATAAGCACTCGTTTTTGTTTTGTTTTGTTTTGGTTTTTTTTGATTCAAAGACCTCTGGACATTGTTTTAAAGAGTGATGGCAAGTCACCTTTCTCAGGCAGAAATATTGTAGGTATTGTAATTCAACTTTACAACCGGTAGCAACAGCAAGAGGTAGTTTGGCTCGGATATTTTGAGCTCATCTTAATTCAATCCCAGTTTAAGAAGGATTAATTTCACAAATAATTTAAAGAGGTCGGTTTATTAACAAGTTGCACCTTCCCCGTGATAGAAATATTCTAAGACAAATAGTATTTTCCCTCTTAGTTTTGGAAGTACTAACCCTTCTAATGTGTGTGCCTGAAGTGTGCCCTTATTTTTCCATGTGAGAAATGTAGAAGGAGCCAAGAACTTTGAGGTTAATCTGCCTTCTTCTTCTAAACGCATATTTGAATATTTAGATTGAAAGATGATGACACTGGGGAAGCTGAGGGCAGCGGTCTAGAGGCGATCAGGCAAAAAAACCTGAATAATTTTATTTAGATTTTATTGTAATAGAGTAGACAATGAATAGAAAGAATAACGTTAAATCTACAGGCTGTAGCAAGAAATTATGTCTGATAGATGACATGTACAAGCTTCTTTGGTTTCATAACTCCGAAGTTGTCAAAAATGATGCATATTTCAGCATCAGAATATACAGTGCTGAAATAAAGAGTACTTTGTGGTGTACTTTAATATAAGTCCTGGATAACGTGCATTATACCCCCGTGATTCTGCATATCTAAACCAAAGCCTTTCTTGCTCTGAATATCTTTACTGTGCTTTACTGTGTCAAAAAAAAAAAAAACAAAACAAAAAAAAGAAAAAAAAGAAGAAGAACACAAAGTCAAGTCGCAGGAACCAGAGGAAGACCTTTCAGTTTGTCAGATTCATTAATTAGAGAGGTGCATATACTAGAAGAAGATGCATTTTCTTGCTGTCCCTTCTACCTCCACCAACAATTTCACCATGAGGAGAATGTTTACCAGAGTGGAACGAACAGTTTCTGATGGCTGCGTTTTTGCTAAATTCTACTTTTTTCCTTCTTGCTTATCGTCATATCTTGAAAAGCACAAAATGCTGAAACCCTTTACAACATTACATGTGCTCATTAGGAAGTCAGCTCTTATAGCCCTTTCTCCTTGCTGGCAAAACCTATCTCTTTCTCCATTTACACTATTACCAGCCAGCCAGAAAGCTCTGCCCTGCTCTCTGGTGCCACTGCACAGACAGATCTCCCTTCCAGCAGCTAGCATTTTTTTCATCCCTTTCTCTCTTCCGTGCCAATGATTTATTTTCCTGTCTCTCCTCAGTTTCAGTGCTGGATTCAATGGGAGCTTTAACGGGCGAAGTCACTATCGTTTTCCCCTTCCGGCTCCCGAACTCAGGGCAACACAGCGGTTGCTCCTTCCCTCCGCCCTGCCTCTCCTAACTGATTGCACTTGCTTCTCCCGAGGTCCTCGGCATCTACCTAGGGATCACACCTCCATGAGCCCCAGCTATGTCTCTGCTATTATTGGATTATAACTCTGTCCTTCGGAAAGAACATTTACAGCAATGGAGCGCCTCGTTTTACAGCTGTGACTCTGCTGGGAACACGGGGGTGATTTTAAAATAAAGGACCCCCCTTGTAACTCTTGAGGAAAAAGCGACAAATTTACACAGTGTATAAAGACTTCTTTTCACCTTGAGCCCAGCTAAGCACGTCAGAGGGGTCCTGTGAGGAAGAGGAGGGGAGCTCTGTAGGGTGCTCGCTCTGCCAACCTGCTTTGGCTTCCTCTGTCACTGCACGATTTCATTCCTGGAAGAGATTCAGGGTTGGACTCGGAGATATCAAGCTGTCAGGATGGAGAGAGAGAGTATGTGGAAATACTCAGAGAAGAGGTCTACCACTGTACTTGAAAATACTGGACAATTAAAGCCCAGACTGAAATAAAAAGTTGGTGCTAGCTTACCTGCCTAGAAGTGGAATGACCGTGTGATTTAAGTGGCACAACCACTGTCTTTACAAAACCCGAACCAGAGGGAGCTCAGATCAGATTATAACTCTATGAATTGGATGCCTGAGTATATTTTTTATGCTAGAGGATAGAGAATGAGGGGAGTACCCTCTGCTTCTTCACCTGCTGCTCTGGAGAACAGGATCAGATTGGTTCTTCAGTACCAAGCAGATCGTGGTGGATGCTTCCTACCTATGTTTGGAAACTTTTGGCTCTGTACATGCAGAGTCCTTTTCCGTAAGTCACAACCCTGTGCTTTGGGGAGGTCAGAAAGGATCCTCCTACCTGTAATCCTGTTATGGAACCCATTGAAAAATAAAAGAAAGGATCACAGTGACTCCAGCACCCTGACTTAACAACAAATCTATACTTGTGTGTATACACACAGACATACTCGAGTGCAACTGTATGGTCACACAGGCAACCCCACATCTTTCTTGCCTTTGCGAATCAATGCATTGCACATAGGAATGCTGTAGCAGTAAGCTTTAACCCGAAGAGCAGCGTCCTCGTGGTGGTTGCTCCCAGACATCCCTTCTCACTCTGTTAAACAGAGTTAGCCTGGTTTTCCCAGACCAGCCAGACTCTGCATATTGCATCTCCAGCCCAGTTCAGTGCTGGAAATAGGGCACCGTGCCTGGTACAGTGGGTCAGCCCCATTTTTGCTCCCCACTCGGACAGACCCGGAGACACTGGCACAATATAGACCGGTCAGATTGGTGGGTATATAGCAGAGAATCGTGGAGAGGACATGAGCAGCAGAGAGTCATCAGCTCCGGGTCACCTCGCTGGGACAAAGTAGCCTCTGCAAACAAAGGCTCTGATAGTGGTACAGGCTGTTCTCCATCTGGGTAGGATGAGATTAAACACCATCTTTCCGATAACCAACAGCAGAGTTTAGAAGCCACTAACCTACATAACATTTTCCTCGCCACATTTTAGGTTGCTGCATACAGGTTATCTCATGCCTGGCTTAGTCTCAGTGTGAAGGCCAGGCTGCAGCTTTGAGTGTTGCCTCTTGCTGTAGCTCCAGCAAGGACAGAGCCTTCAGCTGCACGATGCTTTGCCTTGCCAGGGCCGCCTGTGCACAGCTGGCACACAGATGGGTAGACGGACATACAGGGCAATGGATAGATCTGGAATTGGAGCAGCTTTGGGTTAAAAACATACACCTGGAGTGGTTTGGATAGTCCAAACCCCTGTCCGTGGGCATCTTTTAGTAGATCAGGCAGGCAGGGAGTACAACCCTCAGCCATCCCCCACTGCAGAGGAGCCGCATTTCAAAAGCCCTCGTTTCCCTGATACCAGGGCTGGGCAGGGAGCCGCATCTGGATGTGACTCACATCTCTCCTCCCTGCTTCTTTCACTGAGTGCCTTCCTCCCTGTCTCCGTCCTTCCCTGGAAGCCTGTTTCTTAGGCTAGAAACACTCGAGCAAGTTTCCCGTGTGAAGATTTTCATTCTCATCTCATATAACCTCCGTCCCCGATACTGTGGTTTTGCTTTGCGTTTCCAAGCCCGAATATCAGCCTGGCGAAAGAGATGCGATACTTTCTTCCCCTCTCTGAAGGAAAGCCCAACGCCAGGTCTGCTCCCGGCTCCTCTTGGTCCTGCCCCGCAGCCTCCGCGGGTCCCATCGCTGCTCGTCGCGGTCTTCGACAGTTGGCACTCCGGCAGCCCCGCAGAAGGACATTAGCCCGGTCATTTTCTGCGTCTCCTTTATTTTACCAGTTCTTCCCTGAAATCTTTATAAATCCCCCCTTTTCCAGGGGGAGTGTCCAGGCGGGTGGAAGTCTGAGCACAATGAAACCTGAGAATTTCTGTCACTCTCTGCATATGGTCCGAAGTGCTTTAATCCCAATTAGGGGCGGCTGACACACGGTCCTATTCATTCCAATCAGCTCTTGAATACATTTGCCTAGAAATGAACTTCACAAATAGACTCTCTCCTAAATGTGCCCAACAGCAAGGAAAATCGAATTGAGGCAGGGGCTCATTCTGAGGCGATCGAGGGAGAAAAGGTATGAATTTATAAGGTACACCGAAACATTGCAATTCAGCAACAAGTTTACTGACTTTTATTTGCACCATGTCAACCGAAAGAACCGAGAGATACGGTGGGGGCTGCGGGAGGGGGAGAATCCGGTTAAAAGGCAACTTTAGACAGACTTTGAATACTTTATGCGGCAAGTTTCGCCTCCAATTGAAGCTGAGCTCAAAGAAAAAAAAATCTCAGCCCCTACACTGGAATTTTTAAGGAGCACAAAACGTGTTTGAATCCGATCTGGGCTGACGCTCGCGATTAACAATACGAATACCAAATCGAGCTCCTGTCATCTGCCCGGGTTCCCATAGAACCTGAATTACTATTCAAAAGCTGCTTTAATATCCCACCCGCATCTCGTCTGCACCGCACAGCTGGTTGGGGGCCGCCGGCCCGGGCCGCA
>VZRI01010547.1:185316-212257 GCA_013397515.1 Upupa epops | reverse complement strand
CCGTCGCCCCCAGAACGAGGACCGGGACATGGTTGAATGGGGCGAAACCCTAGCGGGCCTGGGACCCCAGAGGAGAGGCACTATGTACCCAGAGGCTCTCGTGTTGCAGTGGCCATATATTTTTATTGTACCTTTGTGTCGAGGAAATTGTGCCTTTTTTGGAAACGATTTTTTTTCTATATGTGCTCTCTCGTCACTCGTTCCAGCAGTCCGAGCCGTGGGGCTCACTGGCAGTCCCGGTACTGCAAAGCGATTCTAGCATCTGTACGCTTTATCTGACACCTCAGATGTGCTTTCTCGGGCTCTAATAAAGCAATATCAACAACTATTTTTGGCAAATAAACAAAAAAAAAAGGCAAGAAAAAGCCACACTTGCAGCAATGAAGAGGTGCCCCATCTGGTCAAGTTGCAATTATTTATAACAGATAATGTTTGAGTAACAAATGTAAAATAAATATTGAAAAGCATGAGTCTAAAAGCACGCACTATATACTTTCAAAGGAAATACACTCTCTGTTTGGTAGAATACAAATGTGGTGTATGTTTGTTTTCTGATGAATGATGTACAGTGGTCTTGGTTCCAGTTTGTCATGCTTTTTATTTTTTTTTAAAATAAAATTACTGACAAACTACCGTTAGTCTAGTTGTTCACTGAAGTATTGTGAGCAGGACCTCGTGTTTCTCCATAACATTTCTGATGATCCAGACGTCAGCCCGGATCCCCTTGTGTTTGGGGCAAGCTTTAAAAAATTTACCCCTCCATATTCCGGCCAAGTGTTTGCCTTTTCTCGCTCAGCAGAACAAACCAGCAAACCCCAAACAAAATCCAATCTGTTCGTCCCTATGCCTCCGACTTTTGGAAAGGAATTTTAAAATAAAGTTATTCTATTGTTTTTTTTTGCACAGATGTTAAAGGTTGAGAAATTTTAGCTTGCTCTGTCTGTTGGTCTGGCGAATCTGACCCTTTTGCAACCATCTACCGTCTGTAGAATCGTGGTTACTTTTGTCTGACAGAACTTACACTGTTGGCACCAAAAATCTCAAACGCGTTCAACTTCAATAAGGCAGTCAGAAAAATATATCTTTCCTCCGGAAGATCTCTCAGTTGACCCCTCAAAACGCTGCTTCTCTGCCGAAAGTGACCCCTTTAGCTGTGCGAGCCTCCCCGCTCAGGTCCGGGCTGGTGACAGTTGGCACTCGTCGTCTCACACTTCTGAAGCAGATAGGAAATCTCTTCTGTTCATCGGGACACAGTCAGAAGCCTGTGAGTCGCCAGAATCGGGCCCTATTTCAGATCAGGGTGTAGGTGAAGCAATGTGAAACACGAATTACTTCCAGCATCTGAAATAATCTCAGATACAAAGCTGAAAGAATCTCAGATTCCAAACTGACCCTCCATTTAAGGCTAAATCAGAGTGCTTGACGGTAGTAGGAAATGATAATTCAAATGCCAGACTTCCTTTAAAGGTTTGATTTAGATTCAAAAGCTCTAGGATGTAGGATTATCGCATTTTGTATTATTTTATCTGGGCTAATGCACTAAATACCTGCTTAGTCGATTCGTCTTTATCCCAGGATGCAAGTTGGGATTCTGTCATGTAAGCAAATGGAAAAGATCTTTCCTGCGGAGAGTGGGGTCTTGTTCATCTGCTGATGAAACCCTGTCTTATTTATGGCCTCGGCACTGGGACCTGGCATTTAGCAGGCTAGCTCTTTATTTCAATATTTATCGGTTGTCTTCTGGAAGGAAGGCACCCACCATGGAGCTGTTGCTGGAGAAAAGTGTGTCAGATACACCATAAGGTCATGGAAAGGGTAGAATAATAAAACTGCGTGAAAATTATAGAAGAATAAAACTGGAAATTAATTACATGTCAGTGGAGTTTGTGTGTGTCCCATGAAATTTTCCCATGAAAATGTAACCCTTCACCACCTTTCAAAAATTGCATATAAAAAAAAGGCAGTCAATTTGTGTCAATTAACTGTCTGTATATCTAAAATGTAAAGTAGTCTTTGACTGAAGAAACCAAACGCAAATTGAATTAAATATAACCAACTGCATACAATCCGAGTCGCGAACAGAGAAAGAATAAATCGCTTTTCTCTAGTTTGTTTTTCACTCTCACTGCTGCTACATTTAAAAGCAAACTGCACAGGGTCCAATTCATCGACATTTCAATTTTGGGGCCCCATCTCTGCAACGTCATTAGGGCAGACGTAGCATCGAGCGCACCGCACCCGTGTGCGGGGCCATGGACAGCGCCGGTGCCCGCCGGGAGTTGGCCTGGGAATTCTCTGCCGGGCGCAGCGGAGCTGGGCGAGCAGGAATGCGACGGGGCTCCTCCCGCACTCGGGGGCGGCTTCCGACCCGTCAGCCGCGAGGCGTTGTACTGCAGCCATCTCCTGAGGAGAGATGGGTGATTACTGTTATTTTTTATTTAAAAAAATATTTTATTATATTATATANCTAGCAGGAGGGTTGGACTAGTTGACTTTCAGAGGTCCCTTCCAACCCCTCCTACACTGTGATTCAGTGATTCTACTTTATTCTTCAACTCTATTTTATGTAACGCCTACTTTAATTTTATTGAATTTCATTTTCATTTTATGGTTATCCCATTTCATTCAGTTTAATTCTATTTTATTCTATTGCCCCGCTCATCCCGGGGACGAGGGGACAAGCCGCGGGAAGCCGCGGAGGCTTGGGCTACTGCAAGGGCCAGGGAGAGAAGCCGATCGGGTGAAAACCCGGAGAGGATCCGCAGCCGCAGCGACTACCCCCAGCACCCAAAGCACCGTGCAGTGGGGCGGGTGGTGCCGCTCCCCGCCGGCCGCCCCGCAGCACCGGAGCAGGACGCTGACTGGCTGGGGGCTCCATGTCCCGCGCCCCTATTGGGCAGCCCGCCATGCAGCATCTCGGAGCGGTGCGAGGGGTCTGGCGGTGCCGACAGGGCGCGGGTGCAGCCTGAGAGCAGCGTCCCAAGGGGTCTTCTATCGACCGGCGGCTCGTAGGGTCATTAAGTCACCCCAGGTGCAGCGGTTTCCCTGGAGGCATTTTGGGGTCTGAAAGGCGATGATAAAGCTGCGGGCTGTCTGTGTGGTGTTGAGATGATGGCAAAGCCAGCTTTGACACAAACTGCTTTGGGTTTTGCCTCTGTAGCATCTCTTGGGTCTGTAAGTGTTGCTGCCTGGCTGCTGTTTACAACTGGGGATAAAAAGAACAACCGTTTTTAGTTTCTGAGTTTGTAATTCCTGGTAGCTGCAGCAAAGCACATGTGTCCTCTGTGTATTGTCATAGGGAGAACATTATTACTCACATCTACAGAAAAAAAGAGCTTTCTGAATGACAAAAACATACTGCTTTGTAGCACGCAATGTAGAAATCACAGGCAGAAAGAATGTGGTTAGCTGAAGAAAAATTATCTCCTTAAAATATTACTCACTGGGAGGTTTGTTTGCTCAAGGGCCAGAGAGATTAAATGACAAGATTTCCCTATTTTATTTTCTATGGCAGAACTCAGTATTTCTGAGTGAAGCTGAGCAGACAATAATGAAAAGCAGCATTCTTCAAGTGAAGAATAGAACATTATTTTCTTGCAGGAAGTCAAGAGCAAAGAAGAATATGTACTCTGCCGTGGCTTTTGGATGTTATTAGAAACTAGTCTAAACATATTGGAAGCTGGTCTTTTCAGTTTCTGATATTCATGCTTGACCTCAGGCATTCTTGTAAAAACAATTGGTTTGTGTAACCTCATGTTTTTTAAATTTGAAAACCAGTTTTGTTCGTTTTGACTCACCCTGTATTAGACTTTTCATAGGAGCAACATCAAGAACCTTGGGTGTCAGGATGTGTAAAGCACTGCCAAGAAGCAGATTGCAAGGATCTCAGGGGTAATTTTTCTTCCAACTGTTCTTGATTTTGATATGAAACTCTACCATGTCTCTTACTAATTAGTGCTGTAGTTACTGTAGCATCCATAGTCCAAGGACTCAAACAGCACTAGGAATGAGCAAGCTGTAGGGCAGCGTCTGACAGACAAGGGACCTAGATCTCACTCCTCTAAACCTGTGTGGGGTTTAAACATTTGAGTAGGCAGATTTAAACAACCAACCAAATGACCTGATTTTTCAAAGATGTTGAATACCAGCTCTTCCCAGTGAAACTAATGGGACTGATGTAAGATTTGCCAAGTTCTTTGACATATAGGTGAAATATTCTTGAAGGGATGTAGTTGCAAAGCTTTTTTTACATTTCACACATGTACAGGTGTGATCTGAACAGAAAGTTTTTCTACAAGTAGGAAAACATGCCTGCTCTTAAGGGTCTCTCTCTATATCCTCAACATTGATGTGGCAAATGATGTATTGATTTGGAAACACCTTCAAACTCACGCCAAAAGGATTTCCAGAGAACTGTTTGTCTGTTTTCAGTAGGAGTTATGTTCTTGGGGAGTGCATTTTGAAGTACTTACTGTATTCATAAGTTGTGTTTTCCATAAAAAAAAAGAACTGCCATATCTGCACCTGATGAAGTGAGCAGCAAGCCTTGGACTCAGACCTACTATGTGACAGGGAGATGTGAGGATGGAAGGAAATCTAACTACACTTGGCATCAGGTTAGGGAATGGTGAAGGTCAAGGATTATTTTTGATCTTTTTTGTTTTCCTCAAAACTGAAAAGAATGATTTTAAACTTGACTGTGAATATTTACTTTCTGCATTATCACCTGAAGGTAAAGAGCAACATGCCAAGGTTGGATTCAAGCTCACTGGAGTTCATTGGACCATAACAGATAAAATCTCGGAGCAACAAAATGCTTTCAAGTGTATTCAAAGTCAATCCAGTGAGGAATGATGACAGCATGTGGGATGTTTTAAACTTGAATTTTACAAGAAACAAGAGAAGAAAACCATAGCTGAAGAGCTAAATCACTAGATCTGAGGCATATATTCAGTGATGCTTAGAGCTGATATTCTGAAATATGAAAACCATGAGCAAAATTTGCAGGGATTTTCTGTAGATGTGTTTTTTTCATGTTTAATATTTCCTAGTTTTTTTTCTGTTCTGCTTTGGAGTGTATTTTCCTGTTTCAAAGGCAACAGGATGGGCCTGCATTTACAATCTGTTTTAAAAATTACAGACTGCTTGCTCCTGAGGAGAATGATTTGGTACTGAGTTATTTGAAGTCCTGATCTGAGATGTAGAAAATGTGGTTTAGAAGAACAGCAGCAATAAACTAGTGCTCAGAGTGCTGAAAAATAAGCAGAGTGCAGATAAATAAGCAGTTACATGGGAAAACATCAGGAAGAATGAGCAGAGGTGAAGCTTTTATATACCTTTGTAGTTTGTAAAATCTGCTGATGAGCCTGTCTATAACTTTAGCATATGGCTATTTCTTATAGCATGAGCTTTTTTGTAGCTCTATTCATAAAATCCGAGTACTAAAAATACATGTCAGCTCTCAGTCCTATTTACCTCTGTAGAACTTCTGCTTTTCCATTTTGTAGTACTCTAAAATATGCAATAGCACTCCAAAAGAAACGATAAAAGAGAGTAATTAAAAATTGTATTTATTGAAATATCAAAGAAGTCCAAGGTTTTCAGAGATGTTTCACCAAATATGTGTCTAGCCACAGCATCCTGTTGAAAACACACATTTGCAGCTAAATTTATGTTCAAACAGCTATGTGACTGCTGGCTGGCTTACAGTTTGGGCTTTTTAAATGCTGAGAGAGACCCTCCCTGTAGAAATAAACATAAAAGACATTTTAAAATTAAAACAAAGGATACTGAGGGTCATCTTCACTCTCTGGTCTGAAGATTCTGGTTAGGACTTGCAGAAACCTATGAACCACAGTCAGAATTGCCTTACAGGTCTGTGCCTTAAGGGGAAGTACTTCAGGTTTGCACAGAATAGCATTCACTTTGTGCTACACTGAAATTATGAGCTGTTACTATTTTTAAAAATTATTTCAGTTTTTAAAGCAGAACCTTAATACAACAGCCCTTTGTTTTGTGTTGCTGACTGCAAGCTTGCTATGAATAATTGCTTTTTGGACAAAGAAAGAGGAACAAAATAATTTTTCAATCCTTTAGTGTGAGGGAATTCTGAAACTACATATGGAATGACTTCAGTGGTTCTGTAATAGCAGCAAGTTAAAGTCCAATGTTGAAGAAGTGGAGAGATCATAGAATCATAGAAACCTGAGGGATTGGAAGGGACCTCGAAAGATCATCTAGTCCAATCCCCCTGCCACAGCAGGATCACCTAGATAGACCAAGTTACAAAGGAACACATCCAGGCGGGTCTTGAACGTCTCCAGAGAAGGAGACTACACAACCCCTGTTCCAATGCTCCGTTACCCTCACTGTGAAGTAGTTCCTGCTGATATTTATATGGAACGTCCTCTGTTCCAGCTTGCACCCATTGCCCCTTGTCCTATCACCAGCTGCCCTTGAGAAGAGCCTGGTTCTATCCTCCTGACATCCATTCCTCACATATTTATAGATATTAATGAGGTCACCTCTCAGCCTTGAATATAGATTGAATACATAAATTCCTGAAGGAGTCAATGTTAGTGTTGTGTGGGGTAACAAAGCTGCTTAAACTTAAGTTTTTGAGGCAGCCTATATAATTTTAGAATATGCCTCTGTGTTTAGCCACAATCTTCCAGAAACCATAAAAGGAGTTAGAGTAAGTTAGAATGTCAGGAATGAATGTATAGGGACATATGTAAGTGTACATACACACACCCCTGCCACAAGAGAATGCCAGGGGCCTGTGTGGATGAGCAAGGAACTCAGTAGTCTTACTGAGTGAGACCTTCCTGCTTTTTGCTCTCAGGTCAGCATTTTGGAAAGGAATTTTAGTACAGAGAATCCATAGAAGAGTGTCCTCAACTGGTTATTTTCAAAAGTTCATTATATTTACAGTCAAGTTACACGTTTGCAACAACAGGAGTATGTTTCACTGATTAAGATATATCATGTACGAAAAGGAATAGATCATTCTCTCCTTTTAAAAAGCCTTCCTCTTTTACACAGCAGATGGTGCTAGATTGTGAATATATGTCAATTTAATTTATAGTCTGAATAACATACAGTGAAAGACATGGCATGTACAATGTTGAAACAGACTGAATAGCAAAGCTATTCTTATAAATTCATTTGTTTTGGCACAGTCTTTTGTAGTGTGCTTGCTTTTCCTGATGCCTCCTCTGCACCCATATGAGAACTTCAGAACTGCTTTTCTCTGTCATGCTCATGAAAGACGCTAAAGCTAACCAGGAACTGAATGACAGAATGACAACCAATTCTAAAAGGTACCTTTTATCTAAAGAATCTATCTATAGAATCATTAGGGATTGGAAGGAACTTCGAAAGATCATCAGGTCAAATCCCCCTGCCACAGCAGGACCACCTAGACCAAGATGCACAGGAACAGATCCAGGCGGGTCTTGAACGTCTCCAGAAAAGGAGACTCCACAACCCCCCTGGGCAACCTGTTCCAATGCTCCATTATCCTCACTGGGAAGAAGTTCCTTCTGATATTTATGTGGAACCTCCTCTGTTCCAGCTTGCACCCATTGCCCCCTGTCCTGTCACCAGATGACCTTGAGAAGAACCTGGCTCCATCCTCCTGACACCCATCCCTCACATACTTATAGACACTAATGAGGTCACCCTCAGCCTCCTCTTCTCCAAGCTAAAGAGACCCAGCTCCCTCAGCCTTTCTTCATAAGGGAGCTGTTCTACTTCCTTCAGAAGATATGCAGCAGAGGTAAAAGGGTTTACAAAACTTCATTTCTCTTTTATACTAGAACCTCTGTTAAGTGCATTCCAAAAACATGGCAATTTTCCTGATCCAGGTCTGTTTCTGCACTGCCAGCCTTAGCTTTGATGCATACAGCCATGCTACTGAAAACGCAAGCCAGACTCCAGCTGTCCACAAATCCCATTTATCCTTTTGGCATGAGACAGGGCCCTTTCTAGAGCTGTCTCTGCATGGAATTTGACTGCCATACACTGGTGTTTCCACTAAGAAGAGGTATTTGGACCCCCACAGAAGACTGTGTGTTTAGAGCTGTGCTCAGACTGCCTCTCAATGGGTCTCTGGGCTCATGTAAACTGCCTATTTGCAACCTGGCACCTAAAGTTATTAGAGGTAAAAGAGCTGCAGAAGTGATCATACATAACTACCAAAGTGGAGGATGCCACATGGCTTCTGATGTTGTCCTGGCTTTCTGCTCTCCTGCTCACATCCAGAATGAGATGTGGTTAGAATCACATCACCTGCACGGCACCTCAGCAAAACTGAGTCTGTTGTCTGAATCATTTCTCTAGTGGTTTGGTGTCTGACTCAAACACACATTTGGTGTGTAACATTTTACAGGTCTTCTGAAAATTCCAGAGCTAATAGCTTGCAAAATAGGCTGATTTTTGCCTTGAAGGAAAGAACCTGTGTTAGAATCTGTCCGCCTAGATGCTGGGAAAACTTGTAGGAAGGCAGAGACTGAAAGATGCCAAGTTAGAGCTCATTTGCCTTGTTTAAGACCTAGAGAATGGAAAAGGCAGTGTCACTGCAGCCTTTCTAGAGGTCTCCTCTGAAATGGAGAAATACCCTTTTGGGATCCTTGGTCAGCTGGCGATTAGATATTTAACAGAGAACAAAGCCAGCTCAAACAATGAGGAAAGCCAGGATTTAGTTGCCAAAACATTCTCAGACACGACCCAGAAGGCTCTCCCTGTGATCAGTACTATTTTCTAGTGGTCAGTGCATTGGTAAGAATGAAGAACTAAACTAGTAGGTTATTAAAGTGGAGACTAGTGGGGTTTTTGGGAATAACAATTGTTTAATCCTATCAAAGAAGTAGTTACTAAAGCAACTGCAGGTGGTTTAATCACTGTACCACAATTAATGCCAGTATATCCAGGTGTTACTGAATTTCACTCTAAATGAGGCCTCCATCGCAATATTGACATAATTATTTACTGACTTTGAAGATGTGGAAAGTAACATGAAGAATGAAGAACAGTCCTGAGTTTTGGATCACCTGAGTCATTCTCACAGAAAGACAATTAATGTGTTACCCACATTCATACCTTATTAAGGCTTTTAAAAATAATTTCCTCAGTGTGAGTGTTTAGGGAGACATCTCTTGTATTTTAGCTTTCCACATACAGTTCAGATTGCTTGTTCTTTCCTTTAAGGTCTTGTGCAAATTAGCTCCCATCTGTCTTTCTTTTTCTGTCTTCTATCCCGTTTCTTGCCTGTCTTGCCTGGCTCAAGCTGCCACCTCTTTCTGCTCCCCATCTACAAATTATTTTCTGTCAATCCTTTTTTATTTTTCTTAGTTAGAAGCCTTATGGCTCCACAAGCACCTGGTTTTCCCCAGTGGAGAAGATTGAAGGTTTAAATGAAATAATTCAAGAATAAGGTACCAGCTCTGTTCCTGGTAAGATAAAGAAGCTCAACTGTCCAACATGCTCATTTTGGACCATATTATATTGTTGATACTTGAAATGCATCTTAGCCCCTGCTAGACCAAGTTCTTATGAGAAGAAAAGCTTTCGTGACAGAGAACACATCACAGAAAGTAAATCTAGAAGAAGAAACCCAAGATTATGCTAGGAGTGGTAAGCAGTCATAGTGTTGAGTTAAAACAAGTTAGTGGAGATATTGCAGAGGAGTTAGAGCACTGGTTGGTTAGATCCTGGATGCCACATGTGAAAGATTTAATATGTCTTAAATAGAAATCACTGATAGCTTAGGTCAGGGATCTTTAGCTCTTTCAGGTCTCAAACTAGATCTTTAGTAGAGTCTGACTTGAGTTTTAGTTCTTTAGTAGGGTTTGAGTTAGGTCTTCAGTTGAAGTTAGCTGTTCTGAAGAAGCCAAGCGAGCTCATATTGCTCACTTGAGTTATTTGGCCAGGTCTTAAATCCTGAGGAACACGATCTATTAATTTGGATCCTTTGTATTGCTAATACACAGACAGACTTTCTTAACCAAAGTCAGCTTGTACTTGTCTCCTTTCTTTTATTTCCAAGCCACTTTTTTACCCATCCTTTTTCATGCCAGGATTTCAGAGACGATCTCTTTCTACATTTTATATTGCAAATATTCCAGACTCTCTAATGGCATCAGCATCGAGCATTTTGCTCTTGCCTTGGATAGGATTGAGGAGGGATCCTGGATTTTCCAACCTTTTAAAACATTGTTTAAACGATTTTAACAATGTTTGTGCAAAATTGTTATACACCCCCAAGAATTTCACTGCAATTTCACTGCCATAATCACTCTTCCATCACAATTCTGGTTTTCTCCGATGCTTTCAGAGTCAGCCTGCTCAGGAAGGTATCCTAACTGTGCACAACCATGACTGATTTTTAGTTCTGCCCTTCTGTAGTCTCAAGTTTTGCTCTATGCCCATTCCTGATCCTCCCAGTAAGAGAGGCCCATTCGCTTTTGTAGATTCAATCAGAAAAGAAAATCCCTAAGATCTTAGGATAAATTTGAAGAAAATCAATGTTTAGTGTAAGGTTATTCTAACATTTTTTCCCTGTCTGTGTAGGCCATTAGTCCTAAATGGTAATGGTTCAGAAGAACAGAACAGTGTTTTGTGGGATGGTACCTCTGAGAGACATTGCTGTCTTTCCCTGGGTCTCTTGCCCTCAGCTCAGAGGATTAAGCCTGACTCTGTAAGTGTCTGACTTTAGGGTGTTTGAAACTGAGAGGCAGACCACTATGAAATAAGTTAGATAATCATGGGATATTAAAGGGGTGTGAAGGGGGCCTGCTCTTTGCCCATGACCTCTGAGTAGGAAATAAGGTATCAGGCTGCAGGAGGGGTTTCTGGCAAAAATGAACCATGTCTTCTTTGTTGACATGTGTCTTGTCTCTTGAAACAGTGCCCTGGGGAAGGACCTCAGCTTCAGGATTCAACTGAACATATACTAATCAGAGAAGGCCCCTGATTCCCCACCAGCCTTGGCCATGTCCCTGGGTAACAGTGAGTGCTACTGATGCTGAGGCAGGCTCGTGGGCTCCCTCCAAGGAGCAGGAACCCAGGCTTGAGGACACATGCTAGGCAGATGACAAATGAACACCATGAAATGTGACAGTGTGCCACATCCCTGCAGGAGCCTCTTGCACTGGGATGAGCCGGTCCTACAGAGCAAATGCTCACTGCCCTGTATAGCTTGTTAAAAATTCAGAGCATGAGAGGAGCACAGAAAAGGCTGACAGCTCACAGAACCATCTTGTTTCCAGTGGTCGTCTTTCTTACACCATGGTTTATTATGAAAAGTGGTGATAGTTATAAGGACAACTGTTCTCTTCTTGTTCATTTCTTTCTGTTATTTTGTCTTCTAGATTTAATCTACTGGCTTCACCTTCACTCCTGTGACCAGGAAATGTTCTTTGGTAGTCAGGAAGGAGTGCTGTAAGCCAGAGGTCACCTGTGGGCTCACCCAGTGCAGCAGACTGCCAAGGATGACGTGAGAGACTCCCATGCTTGCTGCAGTGGGTGCTGGGCTGTGGGAAGCTGGGCTGGTATGATAGCTCAGTGCTGAGTGTGGGAAATGATCCTCCCAGCTACAACATTCTCTGCCCTCATCTATCTTGTCCTTCTGTCCAACAGGAAAAAAAAGCTTAATCCTTCATGGCGGTTCTTTGGCTTTGCCATCCCAGTTCCTTCCCACAGCAAGAAGACCACAGTCCCAGATCCTGTTCTTGACAGGTGATTCAGGCTGGGATCATTCACAGGAGGCCATGAAACACAGAACATCTTGTGCAATTTATCTGACACCATCTCCTATGACAACCTAATTAATATACCAGTGAAGAAAACCTTCTGAACTGATGATCACAAAAGGCTGTGAATTGTGATCAGCAACTTAAAGAGCAGCTGTAGGACAGTCACAAGTTCTGTGCCCCAGGAGTCAACAGGAGGCCAATAATGTTCATCAAGAACATCTGAATAGTTTTTCAGCTACTCATGTATTTGTAATATTTTTATGTTTGTCGTATAATTTGATCAAGAAGTTGTGATTTTTTTCCATACTGAGACTGAAAATGAATAGGACTGACTTTGTGGGCTACAGCAAATACTGCAGGTGTAGTCACAGGCACATTGAAGCAGTAACTATGAGTTTTGAATGACAAACTTAGAACTATTTAGATAAATCACTAAGATACACATAATTTTATGCTGGGCTTTTTGGTGACATTTACACTATGCGGCAGTATCACAGAAGGTGCTCAAACACTACATACAAGAGAAAGGGAGATAACAAGATGATACTAAACCAGGATGTCTAACCATTAGTCAGGAAGAAGCCACTTCACTAGTATGAGTCAGCTAAGGATAGAGCATCTTCCTATCATCAATGGAGTTAAGTGGGAGCTGTGAAATTTTCAAGGAGCCAGATGGATTATAACATGATGAAAAGGTTTATTTCCTAGAATTAAAAAAAACCCCAAACAACAAACCTGTATTATTTTTAAAAATAGAAGAGTTTGAAAATCAAGTATGTTAGTCACCCCTTCACCTCAGTAGCAAAGCCTTCGTTTCTTACCACAAGCCTGTATTTAACCAGCAGCTTCATGGTGGAAGAGGAGTGGCTCTCAGCCCTGGGAAGGAGCCCTCAGCAGGAAGCAGCATCTGATGGGCCAGAGCGTGGGCTTGGGGAGAGGGGACATCAGTTTGATGGGCTGCAACTGAGCCTGTGCTATGGGTCTCTGACAGCTCTCCCACATTCTGAATGATGTTATTTTCTTTGTTTGAAGCCTTCTGCTGCTGTCACAGCCCAGGGTAGCTCAGGACAGTAGGAATCTGCTAGAAATGCCGACACCAGTGCTCCAGGGCTCTTGTGGAGATGTGAGCTGTTTGGCCTTCTGCCACAGAAAATGTCCAGGAGGACTGGATATTTACTTCTGCATTTCTTGTACTTTCTTACTGGGTTTATCCATTTACAGAAACACTGTCAGAAATAAGACATAATTTTCCTTAAGAGAAAGATTCTGCTGGATGGGATGGTGACATAATGATTAATGCATCTGATTCAAATCCCCCTTCTCCCTTGCAGTGCAGACAATCCTTTCTCTCTGTTCTCTGTATCACTCTTTTTGTCCTCTATTAATATAATTAGCGTGGCTTTTCAGCCCCCAAGACACCTGAAATCACTCACTGGGGTGAGGTACGTCATCTAACCTAGCTGTGCGAGGGCTGCATAGGCCGTGGTTTGTGGTGTTATAAATCTCTCCTAGAGATGCTCTTTATTTTATATTCTTTCACTAAGGCGATGCTCACTGTTGCTTAGACTGACACTTCAGACTTGTATATGTGAATGAGTGCCTGACTAAGTGTCATGAGTAACATCAGTGTCATGGTGTACTGACATTTCCTGGGAAGGTGGTGACAGCAGGGCTCTGTTCCTGTTCTTTAAAGAATATTTGTGACCTTCCTATGCCTTGGTTTAGGTTTGCTGCTAGAGGCCAGTAGTTGGTAGACATTTTCTGAACAAATTAGAAACAGAAAAATTGAGAGCTTGAAATTATGTGTCAGAGATAATAGGGATAATTTTTTTCTTGACAGTCGAAAGATAGAAATTGATCATTTCTCAACACTGAAAAAGGTTCAGTTTGCATTTTCAAGAAAAGATTTTTTCCCCTGCCACTTGCTTCGTGCTGAACAACCAGTTCTAATAAGGAACTTTCAGTATTTGCATCTTTATGATTCTTTCAGAATCACTAGCTCATTTGTTCTTCATGTTAGTGAAAAATACCAGTAATTATGTAATGGCTGTAGAAACCACATTTTAGGTAAATGAAGAGAGAAATGATTTTTTTTTTTATTATAACTCTCTAATTTATATGTAATTACCAGCTATAAAAGAACCTTCCTGGTATGCATAATGACTACCTTTTGTCCTTGCATGAAAAGTCGAGGTGTTTTCATTCAAGGTTTTGTTCTCCTCAGCTTATTCTGGCTGGTTGGGGAGACAGAGGCAGCTGTTTTTATGACAAGTCACACAGCCCTTCCCTAGACTATTGAAAGTGTAGGTTTGAAAACCAGCTGGGTGTATTCTTAGTCTGTCAAGCTCAGGCCATAGAAACACAATCCTGGGTAAGCTAGTTGAAATGTGCCATTGTTACACAGGAGATGTTCTTGATGCTGCTTTTTAATGTTAACAGAAAATAGCAATTATTAATTACCTGAAACTGCAATTATTTAAGAGTAATACAATAGAAAACATGCAGACAACACAAAGTGCCACGGGTTGTTTTTCCAGTCTCCACTGAAGATTTGATGCTCTACCATGTTTTGTGTAAGGATATATACAATTCTAAAAGGAGGAGAAGCAGAACTGCTATGGCTGTATCAGTTGTCACAGTTACTAACCATAAGCCACACTAGGGTTTGTAATAGAAATGAAATCTACTTTTGCTTTTAAGGCAGAATGTAGAAGTTTACTGCCTGTGTGACACCGCAGACACCTTTCTGATAGAAGTATGTCAGATATTTGGCAGACAACTGTGTGTTTTGTTTGGACTAGAGGAGTACTGATAGAGATGAAAAATGTGGAGAACAGGTAGTTGCTGTAGATGATACTGTCATGGGCTACACTAAGACTCTAGTTACTGGGACAGACGGAACAGCAGTAGACATAAATCTTTTGGGGACATGAGACTCTATGCCTGACAGCAGTGTGGATATGAAAACAGGTGGAAGATTCTCTGGTGATTGAGCCTGAATGACAGGTAGGAGCATTCCTGAACAGCAGTCTTCATAGCCTACAGTAGCTCTATATGCTTGACCTGTATCATGGGAGAATGCTCAGAAACATCACTAGTGATGGCACGATATTATAGGTACAGGGAATGACTGTACAAAAGAGACACCTGCATCTGTTGGATGTCATGAATCTAACAGCAACTGAGATGAAGTGACAGCAGAATTTAGTACATGTAGCACTAGAAGGAATATTGTTGTCACAAATGCCCCATAACCTCTTAAAAAACCCCAGGGAACTGGACAAATGGTTTCCATAACTCAGGGTCTATCATAGATTTGATTTTGTTTTGGCAGAAATATCCCTAAAAAGGAAAACAAGCCTTGCTGCACTGTTTTTTTCCAAATTTCAAATAACCTGTATTTTTAAATAGGAGCATGGGTGAGAGAATAATTCTGAAGCTTGACTTGGCTCTTCTGCTGTTCTGATGACAATTTCCTCACATATGTGCTCTGAAAATTGCACTTTGAACTGCATAATCTTTGTTCTGGGCAAAGTGTTTTTTGAACCATAATCAGCCTGGACAGAGGAAGGTCTGTGCTCTACCAGCACAGTGCCACAGCTGGCCAGACAAGTGAAATCACTAAGTTCAAGAAGGTGGAATTTCAGTTGTGTAAGTAGCAATCAATTCTAAACGTTGCAGTACTGAATATCAGCTTTTGGGTCCTGAACTGTCTCCATACAGATACTGATTTATAGATATATTTCAAGGCATTTTTTGGAAAGACTAATCTAGTCCCAGATCTGAAACACTGTGGCCTGAAGGGTGGAACCAGGCATTTTGTGAGCAGCACAGGGGACTTAACCATGAGTTTGGTTCCTCATGGATTTTTTATGTTCTTCTTTTCTATGAACATCCCCAAGCCTTCAATTCTCCTGCAGTATATTCTCCTTCATCCTTAATCCCTCAACTTGTTTATAACTTGTTATGTGCTCAGGTGGCCAAGAAGGTAAACATCACCCTGGCTTGTGTTAGAAATAGTGTGGGCAGCAGTAGGGAGGTGATCAAGTATAGGGATACTTGGCACTGGTGAGGTCACACGTCAAGTACTGGCACCAGTTTTGGCACCTCAGTACAAAAACAGTATTGAGGGACTGGAGGTGGTCCAGAGAAGGCTGATGGAGGGTCTGGAGAACAAACCTCATGAGGAACAGCTGAAGACTGGTTAGTCCGAAGGATAGTAGGCTGAAACATTACCACTATCTACAACTACCTGAGAGGAAGTTGTAGAGAGGTGGGGGTTGGTCTCTTCTCACAAGTAACAAGTCATTGAACAAGAGAAAACACCCTCAGGTTGCACCAGTTGCTTATATTTATATGCTTTGCTTTTTAGTTACCTGCAAGCTATTCAGAAAGCTGCAGAATGGCATGATTAACACATGATATCAAAGTGATAATGTGTAAATGTTGTCTGTCTGCTATGGCTGACTGTTGTCACACCATCTTCCTCAAAGCCTTCATGTTAGTGCTACTGTGTGTGAAAGAGAAAGAACCTGCAGGTGTTGCCACTGCAGCCTGTAAGTACCCTCTGTGCTGAATGTGAGCAGGAAACCTGACGACTTCTTTACACCACCCTGGAGCCTTTGGAGATGGGATGGGAATATTTGGTTATCACCAAACAGCAAGCCCACCAGAACATAACACATCAAATCAGGGTTAAAGAATACTTCATTTTTTCCCCACAGAGACACTTGCATTATTTGCCGTCAATAGTGAGTGATGAATTTAACATACAATAACTCATGCTAAAGCCTACAGGTAAATGACTGCCTTATTTGTAATAAACGGCTTCCTATTTAATACACTGGAGTTGTTCCAAGGACATCTTTTCATAGGAGAAGCAGATGTAGATGAAGTTTTGCACAATTTTGGCTGTATTATTTTTCTAAAACATTTAATTAGCAGGCATGCACACAGCCAGATACTTGAAATGGCACTAAAACAATTGTTTGATATTAAACAGCACACACATTCAACTTGTGAATGCAGTTGCACTGAAAAGCTTGAAAATATCAACAAATTGTGGTGTGTTTAAAAAAGAAGTTTTAATTTTCTTCCAAGGTTTTTTCTTACAGACGTTGAAAGCTGAGGGAAAAAAGGTTTAAATGAAGACAAAAAATAAAAGAAAAGGAAAGAAAGAGGGAAGATTGTTTCTCTAAATGCCAAGAGCTTATTAATGCTTCTTTCACAGATCAGAAAATGAACTGTGACCCACATTCTGTGCTGTATTGAACTGCTGTGCTCTTACCTGGAAAAGTTTACTCACATCATTGTGGGAGAGTAGAACTCTGCATCATCCTGTCAAAAAAATGAATACAACAGAAGAATATAATGGTGTCTAAAGTGAGAGGTTGATGAAAAGAACAAGGCAGTTCAGCTTTATGGTCATTTTTGCAAGGGGTTGGATGCTTAGGGGAAGTTCTAACAGAAGACTGCAAAAGCAGCTCCTAGCTTTTCTGAACTTTACTATTGAATGCATTGAGAGCACCTGAATGATTTCAGAAATTACCATGTCCCAAGAAGTCTTTATACTTTGAGATAAAGCTCTAAGTGTCCTTTGCAGATACTTGTTAGTAGTGCCCTGAGTGCATTCTGTATGAGTCAGGGCACTTCGCAGATTGCTATGATCAGTCCACCATCAGGGTTCGTCTGAAGAACTCTTATACCCACACATTCTGCATGCACTCTTTTCATCATCAAGAAAATGATGACATGCAGAAGGTTACAATAAAAATACCACAAACCTCCTCTCAACAGACTCAAAGATTTTACAAAACATGATGAAAGTTTTGTAATTCACAGCTGATATCTCAGATAGCATTTTGGGTGCCTTAAACTGACTCTGGAAAAGACTTACCTCACCAAAGCAGCAGTCAACCTTAAAGAATACTTCTGGATGGATATGTTGTGTCTCTAGCCTGTTTGCAGTATAGGAAGCACCTTTCCCCAAAGTCTTGTGTTTCTGGTAATAATGCACCATCTTTTCTTTGATCTGTATACAAAGTCTTCCATGCAGTTACATCCCCTACGCTGAGAAAACTATTTACTGAAATATATTTTCTAAACAACTCTTCTGTCATCTTTGGCACATGTCCTAATCTCGCCAAAGTCATAATTAAGAATAAGTTTCTTTCAAATCATCAGCTAATGAAGGGATCTGTCCATAGCAGAGCCAAGCGATCTAAAACAAGGAATATGTGTGTACAACACTGCTACAACCGCTCTGGTAAAGGTTTCTCACAAGGGAATCACTGGCATAACATTCTATTCCTGTGTGTCAAATATTTTGGCAGAGATTAATCAGAACAAACAGGAATGAATTAATATAAAGAGCTGAGAAACCACTGGCTACCAAGCAAACACTTGTACGAAGCAGCAATTGCATCCTTGGTATTTTAGTCATGATTCTCAAGGCAGACCTATAAAATTCCTTCAAAACATAGAGTCTGGAAAAGCTGTGTTTTGGACATTGTATCATGGCAAAATCAAGAATTATAAGGAGGATAAGTTAATCTTGCTAGAGCTGGAAAACTGAAAAAGCTGGGAAGAATGATAACTGCTTGAGAAGTTAGATGGCTTGAGAACAGTAAGTATGCTTGTAGCATGATCTTTTAAACTAGTCAGGCAAGTAGATAGACAGTGGGAGTTTTTACCTGTGGAGGAAGATGGAGATATTACCAAGAGGAGAGAATATGATCTTGATATGCTCTGTGTGCTAGTCTCACAAACATAGAAGCAGATAGCTATTAGCCACTTGTAAAAGAATAGTGTTATGCATAGTAAGGGTAAGATTATAAATGCTTTGTAGAACATCACACTTTCCCAATGTCTTCTTTAACAGAATGCATTGAATAGGAAGAGGAAACAGACAAAAATAATCCAATATAGCCCATCTAATAGTTGAACAATATTTTAGACTAAGTGAATAGTGTAATTAGTATTTTAGGTGGTAGGGATAAAAACTTGAGATAAAAACAAGTAAGGAAACCTGGATCTTCAATTTCAACTGTATATTTTGAGAAATTTCTGGTGAACTGCACTTTCAAGGTTCTGCTTTCCCAATGTGCACACACACACACAGTCTGAGCCTAGTAGTAGCCATGTGTGAAAGGGGCAGTGGGAGGCACCAGCCCTGAATTGCAGTGTGGAGAAGAGAGCAGCAGAGCCTGCTTGAGATCGCATGGCGTGGGACTTTCCAAACAAAGCACTCATGTGGCAAAATAAAGGATTTAGAAAATAATGGTTCATGAACATGTTTTAGTGAGAAATTAGCATATGTAGTACCATTTTCACACTCAAACCATGGGTTTGAGAAAGAGCCAATTATTTCCAGCACCTGCTTTGGACAGCAGTTTTGTTTCAGCTGGCCAAGAGGTCATGCGAATTAGTCAGGAAACTTATGATTCCCTTTATGCAGTCTATCCCAGTGAGATGGTGGTTGCTCACCGCCTAAGGTGAGTGATGAAGAAGAGTTTTTGAGAGGCCATTGGGTATGCTTGGGGGTATTCTGCATAGGAGAACAAGGAAGCATCACTCTGATTTGCTCAGCAGCCTGAAGAAAACAGCTTTGGCCATAGCTGGGGCCATGTGTTCACTTGCAGGTGGAAGGGATAATGCCTCACTGAGGCTCCTTCTTCCATACCTCATATTCAGAATATTGTTGTGCCAGGGGTTATGCAGCTTAGTTCCAGACACCATCAGTTCCAGACACACTGCTGCACCAGCCTAACCTCTTCTGTTACCTGCCTTAATCCCACTGAAGCTGCTGGCTCACCATTCAGGCTGTTAGTTTCTTACATCATAGTAGGTTGGCACTGTATGGAAGCTGTCTCTGAAACGGTGCATCCTGCTGTCTTCATCAAAAGTGGGGCTTCTGGTTAAAAGTGACCTTTGCACATAGCCTTATTTCCACAGTGCCTGAGCCCCAAGCAAACATCAACCATATTTGAGTAAGAGTTTCAGAAAATCCAGCTGGTGTTACTCAAGACATGTCTTTTGCTCTTAGTTATGTTTTTTTCTGTTTCAGGTTTTGAGATCGCAAAAGTTTCCAGCAGGAAAAAAAAAGGTAACTGGTGCAGAGGTCCTTCCTCTTAAAAGAAAGACTGCAAATGGGCAACATGGGAATAAAAACCAGAGAGAAGTCTTTTGAAATGATAAAGTGGACAGGATTGGCTCTGTCTGCACCAGTACACCAAACAGAACCAGGGCACGTGGCCAGCTGCTATGGTACAACCATCTGTACTGTTGTTTTAGCATGGTCTATAGCTTCACTGGTCTCTTGTTCCAGACACTTGCAGAGGGGTAAAGTTCCTAGCTGAGCAGCCTGCTGTGAATTACCTGGGCCTCACTTGGTCCAAGCACACCCTGACAACCATTGCCACACTGGGCTATGGAGACACAGAGGGCAGACAGTATGTGAGAGTTTCTCTTCCTGCAAAGGAGAAAGAGGTGATCCATGGCAGGGTGTCTGAAAGCTGGCACAGTCTGTAGTGTCACAACATTGCTCGCTTTCAAACATGTATCAGCTCACTACTTATCTTGACTATTTCCTGCATGTTGAAGCTAAGTTTTGGACAAATATTGCCCTTTTAAAATTGCCATGCTACTTAGTCCCCTTCATTACTGAAACTTGCCCTGTTCTACTGGAGGTCAATAACTCCATATTGCACAGAAAAGATGGTTTGTCAAATAATTTAATCACTTCTTCATAAAACAATAGAGTAAAATTGGCCGAGGAAGCTTGTTATAAGTCTAGAGTACTGGTAAGCAGTTATTATGTGTAATGAGGCCTTTGTTTTGCAGCATTCTGAAGACCATCTTTAACTCCTCCTCGTGCTTCAGCAAAGGGACTGCCATGTGGAATTTTCCTTTAACATTTTCCCCACTCCCTGAAAACAAATTATAGGTTGTTATACAGAAGCTCATTTGAAGCCTCAATTTTCTTGAGTATCCTGCTCTTGTGGGGAGTACCAGGTGTGCTCAGAGACTGTGGCCTTCAGGTTCAAACTCAACTGGCATTCTACAAATCTTCGATTTTTTTTTTTTCCCTTCTGCTGAAGAGGCAGTGGTTGTCTTGACAGCAGAAACAAAGCATCATCCTTGTACTTTGATGTAGCAAGGCTAAAATAAAACCAAAATAGGCTTTCGAGAAACTTAGTCTTTTTTAAGACAAAGGTTGTAGTAAAGCACCTGTGCTGATAAGATATATTAAACATTTTTGGTTCTGTTCGGGACATTTTATTATGCTGCCCACTGTAGTGTGTGAGGGTGCCACCCATGAGAATGTATGCTCTGCAAACTGGTTTGTGATGCGCCACACATCCTGAGCTCCAAGCAGTGTTACGCTCTCAGAATCATATCCCAAAGGAAGACAGAAAAGCACTTGACAAATTAATTTTGCTGAAGAGGTACAAATATTGAAAAACAAGGTGTTTCTATTAGAACCACTAGAAGTAGTTTTGAAATGCTCAAGAGACCAAACAGGCTATTGAAAGACAAAATAAGCATTTTGTCTTTCACTGCTTAGAAATTCCTGCATCAGTGATTTCTATAGTGCTGGCCATCTTTACAAGGACTCATGTTCAGCAATTCTGTGTCAATAAGGAGGTCAACATCAGAAGCATTTAAAAATCCTGTTTAGAACTGCAGATTTGAGCTTTTTAACAAAATTGTAACATGAGCCACTGTTGGCTCAAAATAAAAAGTTTGACTCTACAGCAAAGCTGTATTTGCATGTAGAAATGTTTGGTGAAGGCAGAAGTTGAAGTTCAGCAGTGCCAATACGTGTCGCCTCACTGTATGTAAATGATAATGTTCTGCTTAAGCTGATCACATACATATCTGACATCCTTTCGGTAACTGATGTCTGTATTAAACTCATTCCTCTATTATGCAACTGAAAAGGAAATCCAAGACGTAGAAGTTCATATTCACATTCCAACCTGCATCTGATGGTCTTCAATTAATAGCTTTGCTGCTAACTATTTAGTTCCATTATATATACAGGGACTGTGTCACGTCATATCTTAGAGATATGGACCTCATCATGTTTATATTACATCAGTTTCTATTGCTGAGTCTGTAGGATATTTACTTTACAAGTACCACTGGTTGGCTAAGACAAGCCAATAGGACAGGATCTCTCTTTATCCCTAGAGAAGGAGAAAAAAATTTGTCACAAAAGTAACTGCAAAGTTGATTATGCAGACAAAATATTCCAGATAGATCTAGATTGGGATCATAAAGGGGCTTAGCCTAGAGAAGAGGATACTCAGAGGGGACCTCATCACTCTTTACCTGAAGGGATGTTGTAGACAGGTGGGGGGTCGGGGTCTTCTCTCAGGCAACTAGTGATAGGACAAGAGGGTAGGGCCTGAAGCTGTGCCAAGGGAGGTTTAGGTTAGACGTTAGGAAGAAAGAGTGGTTAAAGTTTGGAATGCACTGCCCAGGGAAGTAGTGGAGTCGCCATCCCTGGGGGTGTTTAAGCAAAGACTGGGTGTGGCATTCAGTGCCATGGTCTAGCGGATGTAGTGATCTTAGGTCATAGCTGGGCTTGACAATCTCAGAGGTCTTTTCCAGCCTCAATAATTCTGTGATTCTGTGAAGGGGAACTGTTTCCTGTTCAGTGGGCTCATGCCCTCTTGGTAACTGCATAGAAGTATCTTAAACAACATTAAAAAGAAATGCTTGAAATCAAAACATATTATGAGTTTCTTCCACAGTCCAGACTGTCTGATCACAATACTGCAGCAGAGCATTTTCTTGTAGATGACCTTGTATATTTTTCATGTAATCCCAGAACACTAATTCAGTGTATTTGTAACCAAAACCTAATTTGTTTGACATTAATGCATAATTAAGAGATAAAGATCAAGACCACACAACCAGTTAGAAATGTAAAACTACATAAACAATTTAATATGGGTTGGAACATGCCTGTGGATACTCTTCATTCAGTAACAAAATGGATGGAGGCTCTGGGTTCTGGAGCAATGCCAGTAGCAGCCAGAATTTGGAATTACTATTATATGTTTGATCAAAGTAGTAAAATGCTGCAGATTTTAGTAAAGGTTTATAACTAAGATTTTTGTTCCCTCTGAAAAACTCACCATAGCGAAAAGCTTACTGCCTGTTTTTGTGAAGGATCGTTTTTTCCTTCTTGGCGTCTTTCAAAGATGCCAACCATGGGGCAGAGACCTATAGGGAACTCATCAGCTCTGATGCTTACAGAAATGGGTAATTTGGTGGGAGGGCAGTGGGTGTAGCTCAGAGAGCTCCGTGTGATCCACTTGTATAGACTGTGGCAGTTACCAGCCAGCTGTGCTGTGTGGGGTTGGGCTAGGAGGCCAGCTGTGCCCATGCTGCCAGCTGTGCCTGTGCTCTAGGGCACTGGGATTCTGAAATGCAACTCTTGCTCTCCTATTAGCCAGTCCTTGGGATGCTGGAATGTGGCTGTTATTAACTAACTTTTACGGAGTTCTTCTCATTTCCTCTAGGGTAAGACCTTGAAGCTGCTATTTTAGCTTCTTCTACTAAATCTTCTTTGCTTGGTCATTGGCTGCTGTTAATTATCCAGTGCTACCTTACTGTCTTTTAACATTTGAGAGCCATAGTTGCTAAACTCTTGTGGTGGTGGCTTGTTCAGTGCTGGCTGAGTCATAGGGTGACTTCTAGAAAGCTTGCCAGTTGCTAGACACCATGCTGAGAGAGACTGCTGCCATAGTGCTGGCTAAACGCACGATGAGCCTTAGCCCATACTTCCATCTGCTTGCCGGGCCTCTCCTCAGGCAAAAGTGTGCCAAAGTCAGCTCTTTCTGTAGCTCAGCAGTAGATGGCTCAACCATTGCTGTGGTTTCCAGCAGCTGGCACTGAGCTACACCACAAATGCAGGACTCCCATGAACAGTTTGCTGTGCAGTATAATGCACATGCACATGAATAAGGGAATGTTTGCCACTTGGCATCAATCTTTATTTTAAACACTTTGTCTGTGTTCTCTTCCTAGACACCAGGACAGGCAATCAGACGTTCTCTGCTCCTCTATGACTGTCACTGGAGGCCAGCTTGCCTGTAAAACAAAGTTATTGTCACTACAGCTCTGAGAAAGTGATAATGGGTCAAAGTCTGATGTCTTTCCCCCTCCTACAAAGTAAAAACCCCACTGGAAACAGAATAGTTATTGTGGCTGCAGGTGGATTACAGAGAAGGGAGCTTGAGGCTCCACATCTCTCTGTATGGAAGCACTGATAAATGATTAATTTTCCCAAACAAACAAGGAAAGATAAGATGAGGGGAAATGTTGTAACCTAATTGCTGTTTGGTATGTGTGATACGTACAGTGATGTACCACAGGCTTTCTCTAGGAGTGAACACATCTTCCATCCACTCCTGGAGGCAAGTGATGCTCACCAGTTGGAATCTCAGATATAGAATGTTGCCACAAACACCTTGTTGCAGACTGAATGCAGGAACTCTCTAGGAGAAGGAGAGCAAGTGACTTCCAAGAGCATCTAAGTATCCACTTTTAATGTGTGCATGGTATTGAACAAGGCAGCTCAAGGAAGTCCACAATAGCCTGGCAGGCTCACTTCTGAGCCATCGAAGAAGAGGTCCTTGTCAGGCAGTGCCATGGAGGGCTTCTACCTGCCACCAGCACACTGAAAGCGTGTGCCAGGCCTTGTGCTAGCAAGGAAGGGGAAGATATTTTACTCACTACCAACAGGTTGGTTACCCTTTGCAGGTAATGGGTGCAAAGCTTTGTCAAAGGTCACCCTATTTTGTGGCAGCATGTGGAGCTCATCTGCCAGCTGAGACACACAGGATTCCCCGGGTGGGAGGACATGACCATGCCAGAGGGATGAGGAGGAGTACTTCCCTAGCACTTCCTGTGCCTGAAGTGGTTGCTATAGGCTCCCTTTGTAATGGATGGAGAGAGAATCAGGCACTCCTGTAATGCATTCTTACCATGCTGTCCTTTGCCCTATTGTCTGTTTTAAGGTAAAACATAATTTAGAAGTGCCTGTGCATTGCTGTGGGATTACTACCTGGGATGTGGATTTTAGAGACATAGAGGACTTGAATTGGAGGACATGAAACCACAATAAGTTGCTTAATTGCATTCTTTAAATCCCTCTCTAATTTTAATTTATTTTTAGTTGCCCTGTAAAGTCTAGCTCTGTGCTATGGGAGCTAAAGGGGACTTGTCTCCTATATGCAATCAGTGCTTTTAGGGGACTCCAGTCACACTCCAGTCTTTCAGAATCTATTTATTGGCTGATAGCCTCTCAATTCACAAGGTTCTAAAGGGCCACACAAAGCCCTTTAAAGACCATACCATCCAAATTCTCTACCCTGCCCAACTTGCAGCAGGGAAAACTCTCTTCTTATTTGTACCTTCTCCAGCCCCACCAAAGGGTCAGCATGTAATGCCCATGGGAGATTATAACTGAGAGTTCCTGCTACCAAACTTAGCAAATGAAACATTGTTCGGCAAAAGAAAAAGCCCCAGCTGTTAGTGACAGGCTCATAGACCATTTGCTGCATCTGGAGGGGTTTTACCTGAGGGTCACCAAACAGCCACAAGTAGACAATGTGTTCCTACAACTCATTTCGCTTTCCACCAGAAGGCCACATGGGGGAAGAAAAGGCAGGGGAGGCTCTTTTCTGCAGAAAAACCTCCCACCTGTTTGGCATATGAGGCTTTGGGATGTGAATGTGAGTAGCCTCTTTTTCCTTTATGCTGTTAGAGATCTTTGTGTCAACCAAAAATTGTGAGGTGTAAAAATGAATGTGCCCACTATGAGTTGCACTGGACATGGTTTCTTTAGTCATCGTCTCTTCCCTGTCTGTTTGAAAACCATTAAGAGAAAAGGGCTTTGCAATATGTAGCTGCTTTCTCTGTGAGGGTTCTTGTGCTCCTGAAACAACTTTGCTAATTTCTCAGTGGTATATTCATAGGGAAGAGAATAGAGCGGGAGACTTAGCTGAAGCCTATTATGTGTTTTTCCATCTGTTTGTGGTGAACCAGAAAGTGCTATGTGTTAGGTCTTGCCTTATGGCAAATTCTGATCTGCAGTTGCTGTTTTCCCACACTTACTTAAGCTTCTCTGCACATCCCCGCACACAAAGCAGATGCCGGTGCCGCGACAGGCCTGAGAGCCTCCTCCTGAGTGCCAGAGACTGTTATACAGCCAGGTCCTTAGGACTAGCCTCCAGCAAAGCCAACCAACCAAACAAAAAAAGCTGCTTACTGTTGACATCAGATGATCTGAAACTGGTTTATTGATTGAAAAAGCATCAGTTGTCTGCTGCAGCCCCCCTGCACTCAATACCTTCTTCAGGGAAAGGTTTTGGGAAAGGAAAACAACTGCAGGAAAGGCACAATATTTTCCCTGTTTTTCAGTTCCTGCTTTTAAAGGATGGAGCAAAAACCAGTGGTACTGAGGAGACCTCACAAGGAATAAATGATAGCTTCTCTTTTGAAAAGGATGAGGGGATAAACAACCCAGTAAACTATCTCTTTCTCTGCATTGATGTTGATTGCTCCCTCTCCCCAGGGTTGAACATGTGCCATATGAAAATAATTGGGAATATGTCATTAGTGCCAGTAGGGCCAGTAGGACTGGGATTTCATCCCTTTTATTAATATCTGGACTCTTTTGACGGCAATTGGTCCCATCTCAAACTTTCCTCTAGGGAGCCATTCTCAGGCTGTTATATCCTGATGCCCGTCCAGTGCTCCAAACTGCCTATTAGAACTAGTCACACTGCTGACAAGAAACAGTGAGCCTGATAAACCTTCAGTTAAAAAGGTAAAATAATCCTGGACTCTTTCTCTGTGCCCCCCACCCCCCAGTATTTAAAGATTTTCTGTAGCTTTTGGGCAGGAGGTGATTGAAAGGATCTTCATGTGCAACACCATGAAAATAAAATTCAAAGTTAATCTATGGAGTGACTGATAAAAAAAATGAAACTGGTTATTGACAAATGGTGCCTTTTTACAGAAACAAGATAATCTGCCATACTAGATTAATTGGTGTAACAGGTGTGATACTTGTTCTTAGATTCTGTAATTATCAAGTAAATTGCAAGACTTACATTCATAGTTACAGAAAATTCACAAATACACATGAAGTAAACAAGTTATTG
>VZRI01010547.1:112208-171885 GCA_013397515.1 Upupa epops | reverse complement strand
TGGAACTGGATGATCCTGTGGTCCCTTCCAACCCTGACTGATTCTATAACTTCTTTCCAGGGAGGGTGATGGGGCACTGGAGAGGGTTGTCCGGGGTGTTTATGGAGTTGCCTCTGGAGATGTTTGAAATCTGCCTGGATCTGGTCTGGGTGATCTTGCTGTGGCAGGGGAATTGGACTGGATGATCTTTTGAGGTCCCATCCAATCTCTAATGATTCTATGATTACATGATTTCAAGCTGAAAAAGCAGCTCAGCCTTTCTCAGACCATGTTCCCTGGGTGAACTGAGGACAATTTTCTTACCCTGTTTTTCAAGGTGCAGCCTGCTGGATCCTCTGGCTTTCAAAAGCCTGGCTTGCGTGTGTGCACGCAGCTGCTGCTGCACTGCTTGCTGAAGGTTTCAACCTTCAACTTTGCTGATGTGCTCATGAGTTTACAGCCCAACTGCTGTCATTTCATCTGCAGCTTTTATGACCCCAGGGGTTTATTTTTCCTTGCCATCTACCTTGGCTGCTCTGATGTTAGGCAATGCTGCACTGATTATGTTTATTCATCACCTGATACACAGGAAACTCATTGTTCCTTCATCTTCCAAATAATTTTTAATTTTAACTTCAAACTTTTAATCTTAAAATTACAGTGTATTCTTTAGTAGTGTTCCCCCCGCTGAATTCTATTGAAGGCTTCTGAAATTAAACTCCTAATTGTTTTTTTGGCCCCCAATTTTTCCACAGCTCCTGAATCTTCAGTTTTAAAGAAACAACCCCTAATGTTCACCATGTAAGACAGAAGAAATGGAGACATGAAAGGGCTCTTTTCAGCATGTGTCACCAACTTGGTTTATATTTTCATAACTCTGCTCATCAAGTAGCCTGTGGTAGATACAAGAGTGTGAAAACAGAAGGGTAACCATCTGGGTCTAGTCAAGGATTGAGTGAATGCCGTACCTTCTTCTAGGTCAGTTGTAGATGTCTAGGGAAAGGTATACCTGAAACTTATGCATTTATAGCATGCTGATCCCACTTTTTGTATGTCCTCCAGGCTTTCAAAAGACACCAGCCTAGAGACTACCTCAGCCAGGTTTTGGATCACTATATACTATAGCCCCTGGTGGGTAGGCATGTATCTCTGAGTCTATGTGAAGGAAATCAGTAGCAGAGAGGACTTCTTGAGCCCTGTGTTAAATCCTGTTACAGCAAAAAAGGTATTAAAAATATACTTTTTATCTGGAGACTCTGTGATGTCACCATCTCTCCATGCACTTCATTTAAGGATTGAAACCTGGCCCACTATTCATCCAGCGCTGATGACAGTTATGGTGATAGGAGAGACAGTCTGAGACTTGTAGCGTCAACTGCTCTGAATTAAAGGTTTGTCCTGTCACTGATTATCAGAATTTGACTGTTTAAAGTTGACTTCAAATTGCCTGTTTACTAGATTGTCAGATGAGCGGATGCAGGCATTCCTGGTTACACCTAGGAAGGACAGAAGATGATAGAAGATTGTATGGAAATTAGTATTTGGTGAAGAGGTGATGTAGATTATATTAAAAAAAAATTACTGAACAGCTGCAGACTAACCTCTGTATGTGTGAAGACAGCAAATCTTCAGACAGATCCCCTGTCCTCTCTGGCTCTAGGAGGGCAGGCTGGAATATGTAGCCAGAACTTGGAGATGACTGATAGTGTAAGAGGGTAGTAGAGCAGCCTGCAGTTGGATTCACTGTATGTCAGGGTAGGACTGCAGCCCTGTGTGGGTGTGTGGACACTTGGGTCCACTCTTTGTTCCATAATACATGTGCTTCCAGCAACCACTGTCTGTTCTGTTTCACTTTTGCACTTGTGCTTCGGGGCTAGTTCAGAAAAATAGGTTTGTTTTTGGCTTTTCTGGCTGCAATAATATTTTCCCCAGCATTTGGCAACTGCAGATGGCATTTTAGGTAGCTCTTCTAACACAAGGATCTTGTGGCTTCACTGGTCCTTTGTACAGGACACTAGACATGTAATTGCATTAATTCCTTTGTGTATTATTCATTATTTTCAATCACACATAATTTCATTCATGGGCTACCACGTGACTCAAAATGAGAGTCAATTAATTGCTATTTTTACCGTGGCCTAAGCTCACTCTTTATTACTGAATGATTTGTAAACAAAATAATTTTACAGTCAAAAAGATTACAGGAGGTTGAAAATTGTTCTTTTATTTGTTATACAAGTAACAGAGTAGAAAAAGATCTTACTATTTCTAGTTCATAGTTAATAAAATAACCCATAAAGGGCAGCTGCTATTGTGTTTCTGTGTGCTCTCTGTAGTTTAGAATGTGAGTTTTCACCCAGTTTTACCTCAGCGTTGTAACTTTAACAAAATTGCAATGGGTTAGATGTTGTCTGATACTAAGAGAGTCTTTGATGTCTCAAAACTGGCCCATGGAGCCAAACAGGCATTGGGATGTCAGTTCTCGTCAGCAAGCTGAAACCACTGTCTATGTGCCTGTACTCACTCAGTGGAAAATGTTCCTTGGTGACATCAGTCTGGTACTATTTAGTCAGCAGGAGGTATCTCAGGGAATTACAACAGCTTTCACTCACTGGTAAAGTGTGATGGGACCAAATATCTCCTTTGCTTCTCACAATTGGTTTCAATTGGTTTTTTTTCTTTCTCTTACTGAGGAACAAGACATAAATGTCAAGAAAGACATAAATGTAGCTGCTGTCTTTTTTTTTCTCCTGCTTTTTTTTTCCACTTCTTGCTGCTTAGACTCATCAAGAGCACCTCACATCTGCTCAACAAGCTGTGGGTAGGATACATGCAAGCAGGATGTCAAATAGCCTTTGTAATATAATTGCAAAACACAATTAAGGCAGAAATAAACAGGGTATAGATAGTATACACCTGGCAAGAGTCAGTGTTTCTTGTCAGTTCTACCCATTCCTGCCCTGCCTAATCCTGCATAGCCTCAGTTTTCTGGAAAGGTATATAGAGGCTGCTGATGTACAGATTGTGCTTGATCTAGGGTTTTTGGTTTTGTTTTTTTTTTTTAAATCCCAATGCATCTTGAACTCTTTTCCTGGATAACAGAGTAACTTCATAGAAGGGACAGAAACCATTCCCCACCTTTGCCTAGTTGGGTCCTGGGAAGTGTGGCTCCTTGCAGGTAGAGATGAAATTCCAGCTGGGAACCTCACAGGTTCTGAATAGGCAGTTATGTCAGACATATGGTGGGATCAGAGGACATGGAAATGGGCTACAGGTGGTCCATTAAGTCTTGCAGCATTTTCAGCTTGTTAATGACAGTGTGGTTATACAGGGGTGCAGTGGTCTGTGCACTGATGGCATCTAAGGGCTGCATCTCTGTCTTAAGACTCACTAATGGAATGGAAAGATCGGGTTGCTTCTATACACTGTTTATTACAGTGTTGTTTCTGTATCCTGTGGAGGCTTTTGAACTGGATAAAGAACATTCACCTGTCTGTGAATGGACACCTATTTCCAAAGGTGGGCAGATTTAGCTTATGCTTTTATTTTCAGCTTGTTCTGGCAGTTCTCTGCTTGTGGTGCAGCTTGCCTGGGTGGTTTGAGGCAGAGGAGAGTATGTGCATTAACATTTTTGCTTGGGTGAGGAGTGTGTTCCTGAATGGAATTTTCCAGCCATCACTATTCACAGCACTTGCTTTGCACCTCATAGTGCTCTCAGAGTGTTCAGCCTGCTTGCATTTGCAAGAAGTAAAACAGTGCTCCGTGGCACATGGACCCTAATGCCAGTATTGCAGTATGTAATCTGGTGGTAGGACAAGGGGCAATGGGTGCAAGCTGGAACAGAGGAGGTTCCATCTAAATACCAGAAGGAACTTCTTCCCAGTGAGGGTAACGGAGCGTTGGAACAGGCTGCCCAGGGGGGTTGTGGAGTCTCCTTCTCTGGAGATGTTCAAGACCTGCCTGGATGGGATTGGACTGGATTATCTTTTGAGGTCCCTTCTGATCCCTAATGATTCAATGGTTCTGTGATTTAGTCCATGGGACCAGACCGTGATTCTGTGACCTAAACTTGCAAAACACATATGCACCAGCAATTCTGCACTACAGGGTGGTTCCTGCTGGGAAACAATACTCCCTAATACAGATACAGCATAATGAGGTCTTGCTGTTATGTAGAAGACTGTAGACTTGGCATGGGGATTGGAATTTCTTTCTCAGTCAGATGCTTTGATGTTGGACCTTGGAGGATTCAGAATCAAACCACCACAGTCCTGTTTAGTGTTGAAGACTGCACTGGATCTGCAGACCTATATACATGTACATTGGCATCTCCCCTTATAACTCTGCTGTGGGGTTTACCAAATAGAGATATTTGTGATAAGTATATGAAGGAGAGAAATGGATTTACAGGTCTCTTTCATCAGGAAGAACATGCTCGTTAGTGCAATATTCACTTGAATCTTGTATTTTATTTCTGCTGCTGCACGCTGCTGATAGAGCATTGATGAGCGGTGAGAAGCCTGGCCTGGTTTGTCCTCGCTTGAGCATCCTGCATTTGGGGGAGGGGTTTCAGCTGTTGGTAGATGGGAAAGCTCACTGTTAAACTGTAAGTTAGTTGCAGTTTCAGAGCATTCACTTATTCACAGAAACAGAGGTACAGAAAATTAAATGCGGTCTGAGCGTGACTGCTGCCTGTCAAAAGCTCTTGGAGTTCAGAGCGTTCTGAAAGGGTGTGATGCATGTTTAAGGACATCTTTCTATTCTTACATTTGAGCACCTTTAGAGCAAAATGCAGCTATAAAGAGATGTGGTTAATTTTGCTGATTGAAACAGAAATAAGTAAGGTACCTGAACACCAGTTTCCCATCTGGTACATTACTTTTGGACACCATAATATATTAAACAAATTCCATCTGCCCTGGGATGAACTACAGTTCTTATCTAGTCAAGATATCTCAGACTTGAATTATCTTTTATTGCCAACCAATGACTCCCAAGGTACTGCTCTGGCTTTGGCTCCCAAAGTTTTCTGTAAGTCACCAAAAGAGGAGAGGAACCTTTTAAATTATGAGTTGCATTTTAATCAACTGTAGTGTGGGCTGTGTAGTAAATCTGTTTTGTAAGGTGTTCTGTCTTTTACAAAATTATTCCAGTCTACTTGGAGCCACTGAATGAAATCCTTCCTATAAAAATGAGCTCTATTCTGGTTGCAACATTTTTTGTGACTAATAACAGCAAATTCACCAATGGGCAATCTCATGTAAATAAACATCAAAATACTTTGTGTATAATACTGAATGTCCGAGGCATTATTTAATGGATGGAGGTTGGAGGGGATGTGTCACAAAGGAAAAGGCAGATATTACAAATAGGTATTCTGTATTTCAGTACCTGATATCAGTCATCTAGAACCTAGGTGTGTAGTGCAAGTGTGGAGCTGGGTTTACTTGATGATTAAGGCACATTTGTAGTGAGTGAATGATGGGGTGTAAGCACGGTAAGTTGTCACGAATTAGAGTCATGCTGGTATTTGAAAATGTGAAGACTTTTTAGAGACAAGTATGTAATTTAATTTTAGAAAACTATGCCAGAAGGTAGGCAACTCTGCCTGTTGCTTTCCCCTTTAATTTGACAGAAAATCTTAATAAAGTTTCCTGACATAAAGCATGAATTGCCAACAAAGCAGGTTATCCTGCACTTAAATATCAGCACTTTTTTTCACAGAGTGATAGTGATTACAAGCTTATCTCTGATACAAAATTATTTCCTTGTCTCATCTGTAAATATTCCTGATGTCTGCTGGAAAATCCCTCCATTGCAATTCCAAGGAGAATTTTGTGAGCAGATGAGGCTCTTTTAGGATTCATTTGTATGCCCCATGGTTTTGTTATGTGGATTGTTAATTTCATAATCCATCATTGCCCAAGTTTGCAAATGACAACCCAAACAAGCATGGTTAGCCTAATCTGAGTGTGTTCCTGCAACGGTACTGTCACTTGAACCCTTTCTAGGTACCTACCTACTTCCTAGCTACCCTGTGGTAAGTTAATGTGAATCTTGTAGTTGAATCTGTAAGTGGCACTGAAAAATTGAACCTTTGATCTGCCTGCACCATTAATAGATCTTATGAGCTTGCTTGAGTTTTCGTTTCAGATTGGGTTAGCCTGCACCCGAGTGTACATGGCTCATGGGTCGTGTTATAAATAGGTGCAGAGAGCAAGGATTGGATCTGACATGCTGCAGGGTTATGATGTAGGCCAGCAGTGCAGACTGTGCTAGTGACTCTGGTTGCATAGCCCCATGTCACAAAGCTTTTTCTAGATGTGAAATTGGTCTCCGTATTCCCTTGTAACTTCATGGAGAGCTCAGGGCACATTGAACATGGAAAATATGAGGATATCTCTCACAGAGATCTCAGAGTGCTTTGCTCAATACATAGATTGATAGCCAGACATTATTTTGTGACTTCTTGACTTAAAAATATGTGATCTTGTGATACAGAAGTTGATCTCTCCTCAGTCTATGTTAGGTGATAGAATATTTTAGTAAATAGAAAGGCTTGGTTTTTTCTGTCTTAATATGCAATTGTATACAACTTGATGGTGCAAAATTTATTTTGCAATTTATTACCCAATGTAGTGGTTTAGCAGCAGGGTCTAAAATCTGTTTGGGTTGGTGCCTAGCACAACAAACAGCTCTCACTGAGAGTTAAACAGGCAATGAAGCAACTTTGCTAGAAAGGCGACAGTTTATTGAACCCATCACCAAGAAAAAAAAGAAAAAATTCCCCAAAAAATAAAAGAATCCAAAAGGTAAACCAGAAACTATATCACAATGCTTTACACACACTCTGAGAGAAATAGGAGACAGCTAATGCATTGGGTTTTGGCCTTAGATGAGAGGTCTGGGGCAAGAGAGCATACACCATCACTCATAACCAGTAGTCACCAACACACACGCACTCGCACCCCACTTTCCCAAAGAGAAAGGGGGTGGGGGGTGGCAGGAATACAGCACACAATATACATTTGGCGCTTGTGGAAAAATTCCTTTTCCTGATCCTCATGCAGACATCAGCACTCTGTGACGTCTCTGGCATACTTCTAGCTCCCATCAGCTTGAGGCTCTTCTCTGAGGCTACAGCAGCATCAAACGTGGAGGATACAATAGGGTTCCAGACTCTCTCTCTGTTTGCCAAAAGCCTAGGAGAACAGTATTTGTGATCACTCTTTTTCTTTCTTAGTAGAGGCTTCTCTCAGTCTGTCTCAGTGTCAGAGTATACAGGATCTTTGCTAGCCCAGTGGAGACAAGGCATCATGGCACTGGTTACGTGGAACCACCCCTGTTACGGGAATAGGCTTTTCAGGGTCTTGTCCAAGGGCTTTCAAGGGCCTTATGCAGAGCCTTTCTTTCTTCTCCCCTGTGGTCAGGCACCAAGGGAGGTAGAGGGTTAGGAGCTCACCAGCTCACCTCTGTCTGGCATCTTCAAAGGTGTTGGCTGTAGTGCAGCCTTGGAGGAGTTGCCTTGCCTCAGTCTGCTGCCAAGAACAGGAATGAGCTGGTGCGGCTGTCAGTGAAAGAGGGGAGGGCTGCAGGTTCACAGAAGGGGGTATGTGGGTATGGAGACTGACTTGTCTCTTTGCTCTCTCTGAGTTTGAGCTCCCATACAAAAGAGGGTAGTGGAGACTCTCGCAGAAGAGTTACAGCTGGGCTTCCACCTCTCGGTGGCAGGGGGTTGAGAGCTCCTAGAATTGCTCCCTGTCTGTGAAGATGTGTCGCAGCAGGAGCAGCAGACAAAGCGAACATGGCAACGAGATCAAGTGCTTTTTCAGCAGAAAAGCACCACAACTAATATTTGAAAATCAGGTAATTTTCAAACCAGAACACCCAAACTTATCCCTTTTATACTCAAGAAAGTGAAGCTCAACTATGCACATTCAGGCAAGAACTTCAGATTTACTGGCCTCCTCTAACCAATCATACTTGAGGGCTCTGTGGAACCATTTGAGTCACCGAGGAGAAAATAGAAATACTGTACCCCAACTTCCCTTGCAGATGAGGAATTTGGAGAAGGACTTTGCTGAAGGGAAGACACATACACATGTGAAAGCCTCTCTAGTGTTTTTATGATGAACTATCCTCCTCTTCACTGATTTCTTTGAAAACAGAGGTGCCACACGGAACAGCAGTCCAGAACCGGTAGTGTTACCATGTCACAAATTGCTCGCTGCCTTTAAGCAAGCTGTAGTATGCTGTAGTGTTGTGCGTGCTGTCCATCCAAGGGCATCGTTGCTGGCACCTGTGTCCTAGTGAAACAGGCTGTCTGGCTTGTGAGCAGGCACACAGCCAGTCTGACAGATGGGGATGAGTGAAGTCAGCCAAGTGACCATGCAGTAACTGCGCACTGGGTGTGCTAGTTAACAGCAGTGTTTCCAGACGGAAACTTCCTAATGTCTCCTAGAGGACTCACACTCACATACTGGTACAAGGCAAAGATCAAGAAAATTGCTTTACAAAGAGAAGTAGAAATAGAAATATGTGAGTTGTTCTGGAGTGCTTTACCTTAGCAAAAGGTTGTGGTGTGTGATTTAAAATTAGCTTGTCACTCCACCTTCTAACACCACTGGCTCCTCAAAACAGGGGAAGGGCTAGCCCTCTTCAGAGGGGATATGCTCAATTTGGAGGGTGTAATGCTCCTATTAATTAAAGAGCTGGATTTCCTGTGTCAGGTTTGCCTTGTGTACAAGACCATTAACACAAGGGCAGTTTCTTAGCACTTCCACTCTTAAAAAGATGATCTTTATCAATAATGTTGGCAATGAGGACAGATAGTGTTTGTAACAATGCTTTTAAACTCCTGTGGTGACCAAGCATTGGTATAAACCAGTGTAACTATCATGCAAGGAGCAACTGAAAATGAGGGTCAGGATAAATTGCCACTATAAAGGAAGAATAAAATAGCAATCTGTACAAAGGCTTGCTAGTAACTTGTCAGACTCACTTGGTTCATCCTGTGAGAGAAGCTTCCTGTCATTTGCAGGGCAATGTAATAAAGTCATGACAGGCATGAAGAGAAGTTGTTATTAGGCATTCAGGATGCCACACAAATACAAAGCTAGCCAGTGTTCCTTCTCTGGCTTTTGAAGAGCTTAGATTTGAGCCTCACACTGTCTCTCCAGTGCAAAAAGAGTTTCAGTGGAGCAAGATCATGCCATCGTGCTTTCGGCAATTCTTGTAAGGCTGTGAATTGCATTAGTCAGAATAAAAGGGCAGTCTAAGTTGTGCTTGATGGACAGCACAGTCAGAACCATGAAGCTTCAGAGTCACTGTGACTCCTCCTGCATCATGCACTGAAGAGTGGGCAGAAAAACTGACTAAATAGTACCAGTGCTTCACCAGGCAGATGGTCAGGCAAAGGCCAGAGCCCTCTGTCCCTCCTTCCCCTGCTTTTGCCTGTTCCCAGATTCGAGTTGAATTGGCATGGGGCTGGCTATAATTTGCTGCTGGTACAGACCAGCAACAAATTACTGCCCTGAGGAGCAAGCAGGAATAGAGAAGAGCATCTCTGAGGCATAAGGCCTCCAGGATGATTCCTTACATATCACCCATCTCTCAGGGCCATGCCCAGAGGCCTGAGCTACCCTGTGGAGGATACATCTGAAGCCACCAGAGACCATGGAACCTCTCTCCCACCTCCTGAATTTTCCTCTCCCCCTCTGAAGTGTAATCAATGTAGATAGATGTCAACTTGATTACGTTTGAAAAAACATATTGGTATGTGTCTTGGACCTCAGTGTAGTAGAGCTACACTTGCCTGCTGACAGGCTCGGAACTATACCTTTAGTTAAGGAGAATTGCTTCTGCTGGCTTGTCTTTCTGCATTCCTACATTTTCAAGAACTTTGCCTGCAAAGCAGCATCTTCCAACAATGCCTTCTAAGCACTAAATGCTAAAGCAAGATATTATTCAATGTCAACGCTGGGGTCACAACTGAATTTCAGAGAGAAAACATTCAAATAGGCAGCTAAAAATTAAAATCCTGATGGTGAACCTTTTAATCCCCCTGTGAACTTGTTTGCTTCAGGAATAGTTCAGCCTTAACAAATTGGAAGAAACTTTTATTTGTAGTTGGACATAGTCATACTTTAGGATAGATCACCACAGTTTTCCTTCTGTTGAGAGATTTGTAATGACACTCTACCAAGGTCAGGGATCCCAGTAGCTCAGCATCACTGATGGATTTATGATCAGTACTTTCCCATTAAGGTAGGTGTTGTAGCTTGAGTTTGGTGGATCTTAGCCTGAGGGATCATGAGTTTTATGGCAACTGCTGACAAGCAGCTTGGAGTTTGAGATTCTTCCACATCTTCAGCCTGACCAATCAGCACCACTGCAAACAAGCGGTTTTTTTTTGAAGAAAGAAAAAACTCACAGTACAACTAGTTTTGGAGCATTCTGTTTCTTGCGTCTTGTTGGGAGTCTTGAGGTGCTTGGGGAAGAAGTCATTGGAGCTGAGCAAGGCAGTTATCTTGCTTGTTGAAACATGCTGAATGGTGAGAAAGAGTGGGAGTGCAGAATCTCAGCAGCAGAGGAAAAATTTTGCCTGCAATTCATAGTTTGATGCACTGGAGCAGAGGATGTGCTTGGAGAACATGAAGCAGGGAACTGGCCCCTCAAAGAACCATTGACCCTGAGGAATAGATAAGTAGACTCAGATGTGATCATCACTTCTTCACAAGGAAAAGAACTGCTGGAATTTTCTCCCCCCTGAGGCTGGTTAATTTTGTCTTGGATATGATTAACAGGATCAACTAATGACAATGAGTTATATAGTGATTTGCCCCTGGAGAAAAGCAACTGGCCATAGGACTCATCTAAGTAAATGCAGATGCCTGCAATGAAGGTCTTTGAATACCAGCTAAACATCCTGTGCTATTCAGGGCCAGTGGAAAGAGGTAAGCAATTCTAGGTGTGATTTATTTTGCCTTGCTGTAGATATCCACATGAGATCAGATGAATCTCTTTCTTAAAGTGATATTGATTGAACCAAGAGTTCAGGGTGAGCAGCTGAGATGTTTGCATTGTAATTGAGCAGCAATTCTTTTCTCAGTGATTGAAGACTTCAGAAGTATTTAGGTGTTTACATCTGATACTCTGAATATTTTTTAGTTGCTGCTTCTCCTTGAAGATACCAAGAGTTTCCGAGGACCAAATCTGTAGACTTGCTGAAGGCAAGTGTGCCTGTCTGTGAGGCACCTTGACTCCCAGTGACATTCACTGCCCTAGGCTTACCCTGCTCAAATGAGGAAAAAGCAAAAACCATCAGTCAGGACAGAGTGTAGCTCTGAAATATTACCCAGTGTAAGAAAATATGCAAAAAACGGCCTGAAAATCCAGAGATACAGTTTTTCACAGTTTTTGTTAGTTTTTCTTTAATAATGTAGTTTCTGGATTGATGTTAAATTCCTCACAAGTATAGTTTTTGGGGTGATATTTTAGATGTGGTTTATTTTGTCAAAATACCCATTTTCCCCAGGTACTGGAAAAAGAATAAAGTGTTAATTTACAAGCAGTGTTGAACATTATTGTAACCACAAGGGCATTTGCATCCTCTCCACTCTTGTCTCTGTATGTGTAGGGATGTATATGATTTGTATGTTATTAAACACATTTTTAGTGATAAGCAGGTAAGGATAGTAATGATTGATTAACACCAACGATTCCAATTAATGACTGGTAACTTATGGAATAGAGAAAGAACATAAAATATGTCACCATATCTCAACCACATGGCTATCCCTGTCTCCAGCCTCTGTTTTTACAGATCTGTATCGTCCTGGAGCTTTTGCTGGCTTGTTGTTATCAATAGTATGATGTAGATGGTAAGACTCAGATTCTGGAGTAATTTGACGCACAATGCCTGTTGGAATCTTTGGCACTCAGAGTACATTATCTAAGCTTTCAGATTCCTTATTTATGCTCCAGCAGCAGTACGTTTTCTCCCCTCGATTAGTCTACTTGAGAGAACTGAAGACTTTTTGCTAGTGGCCGTGTTTTTATTGTGCTCCACCACAGTTTCATGAGTAAGTGACTATAAAGCCCCTCTTCTACCCTCGGTACTAGTGTTGCAGCTTTTTTAAGCATGTGTCAGTGACTCCCTAGGTCCAGTTCCCCACAGGACTGGCAGAAGGGTGCTTGGTCAACACAAAGCAGTGCTTCTGGCTCTTGGTGAGAGAAGACAACATGAAATGTCTGAATGCTGCCACTCTCAGTTATCACCAATACCACTCCAACCAGCAAATAATTCTAACATATTTATGTAAAAGTACTTTCTGATTAGGGTAAAATGTGTGTTAAAAAACACAGACTAAACATTAGTTTTCTTAAGGTTAAATACAATAAAATTATCTGCTAACCACCTTTCCTCTATCTTGAGTTGTATTTTCCATTGAACCTAATTTCTGGTTTTGAAGCCATCCACTCTAAATGAATAAGCAGTTCACTCGCAGGTTGTGTACAGCGCTTGGGAGAGCTGTTTCCTCAGACACATCATGGTGCACTAGCAGTTCTGGTTTCCTGAAGTGGGGAATAGTTTGAAAAATAGTGTGGAGATGGCTGAGGGAAAGGTGAACAAGGAAGATATTTATGGCAATGCATGAATGAGAATGTCAGGCTAGGCAAAGCTTTCAAGGCTAATGAGAGAGGACTGGATGTGGGAGGTTTGCTGATGAATAATTATAGAGGGATGGCATCATGCTCTGGCTGAATAGCCTTTTTGGTTTTGTCACGGGAAGCTTGCGTTGCCCATATGGTTTGACAGAATCACCTTTCCAATCACATCCCTCTGAACCACAGTACAGTAATGCAATCCTGAGAGGCAGACTTGATCCTCAGATGTTATAATCTTAATGAAAGGTGGGTTGGGGTGATCTCTTGACTGAAAAAGCTCTCTTACATGAAGAACAAGATACTTCTGCCTTTTCTTTCTCCAAGTCACAAGAGAAAACATGCACCAGAAAAAGAATCAAACCTGTTGCGTCACAAACCTGGTCATTTTCTTGTGTAACTGCCCTTCTCTTTCTTCCTGTGAACCTTGTTTTTCAGACCAAGTGGTTGTTTACTGACACAGTTCACACACAACTCTTGGGAGATCTGGGGTTTCCTGTGTGCAAGGGTGATAGTCCTGGATGGACTACCTTGGGGAAACAGTTGTATTGAGAAGGCCAGAGGGGAAGGTGTGTAACCACATCACAAACGAGAAACAGGATGAGAACTTATGGAAAAAAAGAAATATGGGGAATCTCCTTCTCTGGAGACATTCAAGACCCTCCTGGATGTGTACTTGTGTGACTTAGTCTAGGTGATCCTGCTGTGGCAGGGGAATTGGACTGGAATTGGATGTTCTTTTGAGGTACCTTCCAATCCCTAATGATTCTATGATTCCCAATATAGATAAGTAAAAGGGGGCAAGATCGGGTGTCTTTTACCTGGATGACTGAGAGACCACGTGGTAGTCAGAGAGTCATGGAAGTTGGCTCGCAACAAACCGAGAGCAGGAAGGGCAGCATGGCAGAGCTCAAGTGTTCTCTGAAGCCTCTATTTACCCATGGTAAGATACAAGCAGATATGAGGCAATTAGCTCTCAAAAAAAAGCCATTTAATTTTGCTTACAGAGTATTTTCACTTTTGAGGATGTGTGTGTGATACAGTGTGGAAGATTATGTGTGAAACTAGCTACATCTTTTTTCACTTTTTGTTAATTTACATAATAGGTCTAGATTGCTCCTAAAGAATTACATTTTTTAAGTGCTTACTGAACATGGAGCTGGGCAATAAGCAAAGATTTAGTTATCTATCTATTATTTATTTAAAATCCTAATCCAAAGATGAAATTCTCATGAGAAGACTGAAGAAAGCTTTTCACTGTTTCTATAAAACACAAATTGGTGGAAATCTCATTATCTAGAGGCTTTGGATGTAAAAATCTTTAATGTAGCTCTGACAAAAAAGTAAATAAAAGTAATTTCAATAGCTCAAATTTTAGATGTTTAAATTATCTAAAACTATCTGTATGTGCCAGAGCTGGCTTTGTACCTGCTTGCTGTATGGAAACCTTTATTTGCTAGAGACAAAGTGCTGCTGCTGCACATGAAATACGTGGTGAGGTATACCCATATGCTGCCGAAGTAGCAAGAACGTGTGCAGTGATGTTGATCCAGAGGAAGCCTAGGGCTTCTTCCCTTCCTTCCTTCTTATACGTTGATTATTTCTGCTAGGCCCAGAGCAATCTCTGCAAGCGTGCTGGGGCTGTGGCTTGGTGACAGGCTGTACACGCAAACAGATAGCTTGCATGATGCTTAGAGGTCTTTTTTTCCTGAAGGTGCTGTGTAGCAACATCTTTGAGTCACAGGACAAAACAGCGTGGGACAGACGGAGAGGACCCAGCCCCATTGCTCTGGGGCTTGGGTTGGTTAGTGCACTGTGCTCCATTAAAGTGAGGCTCAGAAACACTCCTTCTCACGCCCTGGATGTAAAGATGTCAAGGATAAACTGTGTAAATATGCCAGAAAGAATGATACTTTCATTATTTCTATGCTAAAAATGGATCAGGGAATTGTCAGGACCCTTGTGAGGAAAAATTATAATGTGTGACATTAAAGGTTGACTTAAAATATCTGCTTTGCCACCCCTTTCTATTATTTCAGTATGCAGTTGCTTCAAGGTAAAGCATGATTTTTCTGTCCCCTCTGTAATATCATATAATACATCAGGACGGCATTGTCTAAGTCTTGGAAAAATCACTCCACTTTCCCTATTCCAATGCAGATGGAAAACATCAGATCTTGTAGAAATTACATTTCTGATCTTTTCATTGGTAAGCTTATGTCGTGATTAATTCGAAGGATTTCTGACACAGATGGCTGAAAAAACTAACTGGAAAAACTCTGAGAAATGTGAGGATCTTATTTCGATGATTAGTAAGTCAATTGATTAGATAGCTAAGTAAGTAATGACACCCACCTAACTGAGTCCTTAAAATACAAAAAAAAAGAGAGAGTGCACTAGGGATAGTATTTAGTGGTGGCATCAATAGAATGCTGCCTATGTCGGTAATTGGCAGCAAGAGATATCTTCTGTTTGTCTCTGCAAGCGGCACAGCTAAATTGGCAGCAAATGCCTTTTCATGCTGGCTATCCTGTGTAATATTGTGTTCAGCTGGGAAAGAAGTGTCACAGTCCAACCAGATTAGAGCTGAACTTATAGGAGACTAAATTTTTTACCTGATATTTTATTTGGTGAGCTGGATGGTCATAGTGACTAAGACTTATTCAGAACAACACATCTGACATGCTAAATGCTCATTATTGTAGTTAAAACCAACACTGAATGCATTCCTGTGCATGACAATGTTTTCACATTTGAATGATTTCTGCTACTAATTTGATTTTAAAGTAGTAGTTATGACCATGTAGAGCTGTTCCAGCTGAGAAAAACACTCTTCCTTGGCTGAGATGATGTGAAAATCTTTACCTGAAATAAAATCCTCAGATTCTGAGCTGTGTGTGTTCTCTCTGAGCGCACACTTGGACATGCACACATGGGTATTGGCACTGTGACACAATGCAAACACCACAGGCGCACGCACATACGTAGTAAGAGAAAATTATTTTTCTCATGCTCATTTTCTTGGCACTTGCAGTTTGGTTAGATGTGAGATAGATGAAACATTTGCATTTTCTATCTGCATAATGAGTTCTACACAAAATGATCGCAGCTAATGCAAAAGACAGGGTGGCATGTTTTCAGTTTTAATGGGGACACTCAGCAAACTTCCAATCTTTCTTGACATTTCTTATAGCAAAATAAATGTGGTCTAGGTTGGAGTGTCTATTATGAAAATAAGAGAAGAGCAAGTCAATTATATTTCAATGACTGAATAGCCAGGGGTCCTCATTAAAATGATCAGAAAGGCTGCAGTGTTGCTTTCCTGTATGTAGCTGCTGATTAAGTTGTATAAGAATGACATGGCCTTTTTGGGAGAAAAGCAGAGGATGCTGTGGTCTCTAGCCAGCCAGCCAGAAACCGTTGACACTTACAAAAGTGAGATGCGCACTCCATCAAGAAAGGGAAGTTACTACTTATGGGGTCATGGACTCCTGATGTATTTAAAAATAGTTGTGGCTGTTTTATTGGACACAGTCAGAGAAAGCTTTGAATTTGCACTAGGTTGTATGAAAATGCCTGCGGTATGGTGGGGATATGGTATGTTTTCCTTTCCACTGGCTTCAAGGAAGTATACATAGCTTAACAGAGCAGTTCTATTATTACAATCTTTGTGTAGTCGAACCTTTAAGCAATATTTTAGTTATCAGTTCATTACTATTCATTTCTTGGAATTTAAATTCTTCTTATTTGCCAATTATTTTTTTGGTATAAAATGTTAGGAGAAAAAGGCTTGGTAATTTTTCCTTCCCGGGAGAGAATGTATCCTAAAACAGTAAAAAGCATTTTTGTTTAACCCTCCTGAGGGTCTACAGTCTAAGAAAATACAGTATTGCCTATGATCTGCTAATTCCAGATCAAGTGGCTGTAGAATTAAAAACCAAATACTAATATTTTCCCTTTCATGTTAGTTAGCAGCCCTTACATAAAGGCTACTTTTGATAAGGATTACTATAAAGAGCTATGCCTTTTATTTATTTTATTATTCAAAAGGGATGCAGAATGATAACAATCCCTGTTTGAGTGGTACAATGCAGAATGAACCTGCCTGTTAATGAAGCTGTCATGGTTTATGTTTCTTCACAATTTAAATAAATAGCATCATGGCTGGTTTCTGAAGATGAATTGAGAAGTACGAGGCAAGATTCAGTAGTGATCTTTTTGTTTTTTTTTTCAAACAGTTAGGCTGTTTGAAACAATAACCTTAATCTTCCACCAAGGTGGGAACACACCTCAGCATTGTCTTCTGCTCTCACCATCTGATTTGTGTAAATACTAATGGAACAAATGAAACAAAAGAAAACACATGCTATTTCTGATGGTAGATGGTAGTTAATCTGGGCTTGTATTCTAAGTCTCACCATGTCATACTGTGCTCCATCATTAACAACGATGTTTTGTTATAAATTAAGAGAGTTTGAGATTTATATTTCAGTCTGCTCAAATTTTGGTGAAATCATTTTCAGCCTCAAGAAAACAAATAATAAGAGGCATTATAAGCTAAATACATTGAAATACCAGGTGCTTGAAACTAATTTAATTTACTAAAATTGGACAATAATGTGGCTAAATAATGATGCTCTTAGTTTACAATTCAGGAGCTCAGTAATGGAAAAGGGAAATGGCAAGTGCTTGCAGTCGACAATAAAATAAGAGGTAATTTTGTCAATTATTATGTTTCACAAGATGCTTTCTTTTAAAAGTTTCCACTTTTTATTCACATGCATGGCATCTAAACAGAGACAAAACATCTCTGCCTTATTTGCTTACAAATGCATGAGTTGCTTTAATTCTTTTCCATATAGTATCTGTGATATTATGACTCTTTAAAGTGTGTCTAGGATTCAGCCAGCCACTATATCTTGTTTAGTAGATGCAGAATCTCACTGTATTAAAATAATCTTATTTTAAAATTCCTAGATAGGAATGAATTGATAAGGTTATTTGCCTCTACAGAAAGACACAAGTGTTGAAGTAGTAGCCTAAGAACACAACATTATAGTGTTTAATAGGTGAATTTGGCTCAAAGTACCCAGATGCCTTTATCTCAAAGTGTTAGCAGCTGTTCCAGTATTTCTTCTCAGCAATACATCACACTGAAACTGCATAATGACTAAAGATAAATGGAATTATTCTCTGAAGAAGACAGAAAAAATTTTAAAGAGTGAAGGGTAGAGGTTGTGTCTTCTTAAAGTACTTTGGTTTAGTGGTTCTTTCAGTGCACAGATCTGTGAACAGATTAAAAAATATTCTTCAGAGTGACTGGGCAGGTATATATGAAACCTTGCCATCTTTCTCTAATTTGCTTCCATGGATTTACTATTTGGGTGCCTGAATATTTTGTTAAAAAATAAATTATTCTGGGTCTTAGTAAGCAATTAAATCTACAGCCACTGTTCTCTGAAAGTGAATCACCAGCTATTCATCTGATTGATGCTTACACCCATCTGAAAAACTGTCCTGGAGCTGATGTTTCTGAGGGGAAACATCTTGCATGAGGTGGATGTAATTGTACTCTCTATGTAGAAGTTTGGAGAGCAATTTACCATCTTTTGGAGGCAGAGTTTCTTACATGACGTACTCAACTCCAAACAGACGTATATAAAAAAAAGGAAGTTTGCAGGAAATAGTTTGTGTTGCTATCTGTGTCTTTCTTTAAACCTTAATTTCTCTAGTAAGAAATGTTCTGCAGAACTTGCATTATGGAAAGTGAGCTTTACATGTTTTCATGGTGTAAGCAAGATTAGGAGATCAAAGCTGAGACTAAGTTTCTGGATGTGAATTCAAATACAAAATAACCTCATTATAATAATTTACAGAGAAAAAAAAACCCCACTGTTGGGAAAACAGAACTCGCCAAACACGACTTAATGTCAGTGATGAACTGTACTTTAACCAGCCTATCAACCTGTGTATCGTCAGAGTAATTGGTCTTTTAGTTGATTTGACTAACTGACAGCTAAACCACTAATAATTACCTGTGGCAGCATTTATACTCTTTTTCTTTGCACTATAGCATAACATCAATGAATATATTTAAAATATATTAGTAGTTGAATGGTTAGATTATAATTTAAATAATTATTTATGGAAATATGAGTACACATTGGTGCCTACAATAGAGAGACATTTAAATTTGATTAAAGAGAAAACAACAGCATATCTGCCCATCTAATCTAATTTTGTGGTTAAACTATTCAGGACTTATAATAATGTATTAGTTTTGTCAATTTATTAGGGTATCATTTCAACTTTTTGACAAGCTCTCATCTTTATTTAGATTTTGTCTTCCAGATGGTGCTTATTTAATAACTTATGCTTTATGAAGCTCCTCCAGAACATGATATTCTAACCTCAATCTACACTGTTCTTACAATGTGGTGTTAGGGCTCTTTAAGATAATGTATTTCCCTGTGAATGATGTATATAAAGCTAAAGCATATGTATGTATGATCTTGGCAGGGTAGAAATGTGCTGCAAAGACAACCAAGAAGAATGTATGATAGAGAACTCATTTCTGAGGTAAGCTAAAGATAAGGACTCAGTAAAAGCTTGATTTATACAACTATTTATTGTATACAAGAGCTTGGTTACTGTGTTTTATTCTTTACTAAGAAGACACATTTGCTTACAGAGAAAAGGAACATTATTTGATTGTTATAGAATAGAAAAATAATAAACTGGGGTAATAATTAACAATGTTTTAAAATTTAAACAATCTGTAATTATTACAATTTCCCAATATTAGGTTTAAGTTATGGAACCAGAGATATTTAATCTTAAATATAATATTATAGTTTCTAAAATATTTTCTGGTATGTCTCTGTTTCTCAAGCCAGATACAATTTACATTCTACTGGAAGGAAAACATAGAATTTTCCTGTACAACATCATGTTACTCTGCTGACAATTGTATAATTTTAGAGCGAATGAAATGTAATTGGATTGGATCACTAACTGTTTCCACATCTGAATAGAAACTCTAGATTATTTATTACCAAAGACTAGTTAAAAATATGGTAGCTGGATTATAGAATTGCATGCTGTAGGTATATGAATTATGACTATTTTGCACATTTTTGTAAGTATTAAAAAATGTCTGAAGATCCTTATTTCATTATTCTTGAGAGTATGCTGCTCTGTTTTGATTACAAATATTGTTTAACTGGTGGCAGTAAAAAGGTGAAATTGTGTGGAAAGGTTGAGTCAGTTATTTAGCAGAACTGAAGAAAAATAGTTACCATATGTTTCAGTAGTGCACAAAAGTGTGTTTTTAAAAAGTGTTTTAACTGAAGAAACTTAGTATATATTAGATATCTGAAAGGATTTAAATATCAGGGATAAAGACTTGAAACATGAGTTACATAGATCTCTGAAAATCTCTTTAATGCACATGGGTGTGCACATATTTCTCTAGTGTTGATATATAGTCATTCTTTTTTATCTACTTGTAGATATTTACTCAAGGTCAGAGAAACACTGCTACTGGCATAAGTACTTCTCAGGTGTTTAAGGTTTCTTTTCTATAGATGTGTTTCAAAAGATGTCTTATCACACTGCCTTTAAAATAAGTATTTCTTAAACTCTCTTAAACTAAGATTAAATGAATTGCAATTATATGGTAGGTTTTAAAATAGAAATGGTTCTCTGTTTTTAATTTGGTCAACCTACTCATTTGGCCCAGCTTACGTTAGAAAGTATCTGAGAGTAAGTGATCATATAACTCTTCTAGCATGTGTGAATGAATACAGGATGTCTGCAATTTTCCCATTTATTTCAGAGTAGTGTTTTTAAAATACAAAAAAATAAGCGAATATTTTCTAAGCTTTCTACAGAAGGCAAATATTGCAGTTTAAACCATCTTTCAGTGTTCCCAACGAACAAATCATAAGCTCGTGAATTTATATTAGTTTTTTTGTTGAATTACCCTAAATAGGAAATGGAAGTATTGTCCCTTAAGTATATCAACTTCTGTGATAAATAATTATAGCAAGGTCAGTACATTCAGAAATGTCATAATTGCAACATCATTACTATTTTTTGCTATTTTTATTGTCCCTAGAATAGGCATAGCCATTTATAAATGCATAAATGACACTAGTTTGGACACCTAGAAGGTCATAATATTAGAAATAGTAATGAAATGTAGAAGTGTTTTCAAATATTTACTGCAAATATTCTTTTAACTACTTAGGAAATAATAGCAAAAATGTCTCACTGCTAATGCTGTGTAACATTTTAAATCCACTCAGAAGAAAACAATATGATTGCTTGTTGTTGAAGAGAGACCATTACACTGAAAGAAAAGTTAAGTGTATGAAATACAAGCGAAAGAGAATATTTTAAATAGCAGACTTTGCCAAAAGTAAGGATACATGTTTGCAGGTATGTCACTGTCATTACTGAATAATTCTCATAATTTTCAAATACAAATCTCATAGAAATTTAGAGCTTGTACAAGCAATATGGTTGAAGCCATTTGGAAGGGTTATCGAGGGTTTTTTACACACAGGCAGAAATGCTTGGTAAAATATCAAGTAAGTCAATTATTCTCTTAGTTATTACTGTCTGGCTTTTTACAAATCAATAACCACTTACCTTCAGCATACAGCATCACTGTTTTCCTGGGAGGGCTACTAGCAAGAGCAAAATACAGTAATGATTCCTAATGTGTAGATTAATTACTTCAGTTTTCAAGCCAACCATATTTATCAGTTTGTTGCTTCATTACAATTTCTATAATTCCTCATGGGTCAATCAGCCAGAAGAAATCAGACTATTTTGTTTCACAGGGAAGCTGTAATGTCTCAGACTGATGAAAGAGGACTTGGGGGTTTTTTTGTTATATTGAGGCTGATTGTGGCAGGGATGAAAGTCCTGCTAAGATTTGGCTGCAAAACTCCTTTCCCATGTCTCAGCTCCCAGAGTTCTTGGTAGTTTCATCTGCAGGAAATTTCTTCCCTGCTGAAGACCTAGTGAAACCAGGTGGTCAGAGACCAACTGTATGCCTTTGCCTCTTCTCTTTGTATGACTAACCTGCAGATTTCTGCAGGGATCTGTATTTCCCTGTATTTTCCTCTCAGGAAAAATCAGCAAGTGTGATCTAGTTAACAACTGCAGCAGATAACCTGTAAAATTAATCCACTAATGCAACTGCTGCCACTGGCATGGAGACACTGTATGTGTAAGAAAGCAACTGCTGAACAGAAAACATCTACCTCATCTGGACGCAAGAGGAACAAAGCTATGCCAGTTAATAAGAGATGTTTAAAAGAATAGTCTGTGCATCAGTCGTCAGCTGTCTTTCCCTTCTTTTTAAGTACACCGATTATTTGAAGCCTTCTTGTTGTTTGGTTAAATAAGGCAAAAAAATAATGGGCAAATTCTCTACAAGAACATAAAAGCAGTTGTGTTTCTCTAGTTGGTGTCTTGTTTATGAGAGCAACCAAAAGGAGGTACTTGGGAAGAGTGTAAGTATCCAGTAGCGCTTCTCTCTAAATGTTTGCTCAGCTTCAGGAAGTGGTTGAGACCCTTATTTTTTCTGACTGCAAGCTAGTAAACATCATGTCTTCTTCTCCAATTTATATATGGCAGATCTGTCATCATTAGGCTGGATTATTTCGATTGACTGTGTCTACAGTTGGATGTGAAGATAGCCACAAATTTCAAAGTCCAGAAGCGTTGTCTGGGTATGGAGAAACTTCTGCAACAGAGTGTCCACTGGTTGCAATACTTGTTGCTACAGTTTTCCATGCAACCAGTGAATTAAGCTCTGCATACCTGATACTGTTGAATGGTTTCAGGATGGCTGAGTAGTTGCTGTGAAAATTGCTGAACTCTCGCAGCTTCAGAACTTCCTTGTGCAAAGCAGTGTGATCCTCAAACCATCTCCCTGCTCGAGCTGCCTGTCTGCAGTGTATATCTTAGCCAGTCTGCCTTTCAGAGCATAGAAAGTCCATCAGATCACAGAAAAGACCCTTTTGCCCCCTTGTCTTTCAATTGTGCTGTGCCTAGCTAAGAGGCTAAGAAAAACGGGTAAGCAACATTGTCCCACAGTATTCTTCATTATCGAGTATTTCGTGGTTTAGAGAATGCCAGAAATACACAAATAACATTTAAGAATAAATAATGTTAATAGGTCTAAATGGATTTTACTGGTGGATTTATTCAGTCGATTTTAATTTTTCTAAATCCTTGCAGCAAGGATTCCCACATCTTGAGAGTTCATGGTGTAAAGATCACAGACTTTGTTTTGAATCTGCTATCTGTACTTTCATGTGACATTATTGTACTGAAAAAAACATCCCACTGTTCCCTATTCACTTAGACACCCCATAATTGTTTAGTCCTCAGTCATTTCCCTCTTGTTTTCATTTTTGAAGCTGGGGAGACCTGGTCCTGTTGTTCCTCACATAGGAATATTTACTTGCTACTCCTCTTTTGTTCTGCCTATGTTAGATCATCTTCTCTGTATCTTTGCCAGTCCTTTTTCACTCTTTTTCTATCAGGGCCAGCAGCACAGAGTGCATTAATGATGTGAGTCATCAATTTGTACTGAGGTATAATCATATTTCTCTGTTTTCTAATCCTTTCTTAGTAAGTCATATTTTTCAGCTAATTTTTTGATTTCTCATAAGCATTAAGCATTTTATATCAAAGACCTTCCTACTACTTATTTTTATTAAAGAGTTTTTAAAAATGTGATTTGTTTCAATACTGTGATTTTTAGACTTTCCATTATTTAGTCCTATAAAACCAAGTAAATATATTCTAAGTTGACCTAAAACAGCCATGAAAGTCATTAAAGCCTCAAATAAGTTTTCCTATTGAAAATATAGGCAAGGATGAAATTGCCTTCTGGATAATTGCTTGACCATCTTCATTGATCGTGTTCCCTCAGTTAGATCTGGATGCCAACCTTTTGACTGAAAGTTTTGAATCTGTTGGTTCCTCTGGTTATCTGAAAATTGTACCAAAGATGCTCTCAAAGATCTCTCTGTTTTTCATATTGCTCCTATAAGAATTTTTTCAGCAGTTGCAAACATGAGTAACTGAACTCAGAACTGATGAGATCATAGTATTCAAATAACCTGAGTTATATCATTCTAAAAATAGCTACTTGTCTTGCTGCTCATTCGGACAAAAATTTCTTACTATTTTTGATAATTACAAGCGTTTTGGAAGCTGTTTCTTTTCAGAAATACTTTCTTTTTCAGAAATACACTCTTCCTCATTGTTTTAGAGGTGCTTCAGTACTAGCTGATTGTCTTTATACTCACAAAGGCATATCAAAGAGAAAATGAAAGCCTTTGTGGGCTGACAAACTTGCTTCAGATACAAACCCAAGTTATTTTCAATACCTCCCTGTTTTGTGGAGCCCCTCAGACATCTGAGTAATGCTGGCTTTGCATCAACTCTTTCATGCCTAAATATTTAGTTTATGTGCTTCTTGCTATTGCTTTAGGTCAATGGCATGAGAGTCCATGTTGTAGACATTGCCTTCTCTTATGAAATAGGGAGGCGAGTTGTTTGAGGAGCATATAAAGAATAGTGTGCAAAACATGGGGGCTGTTCACAAGCTCTAGGGAAACATGAAACCATCTGCAGCAATATTTTTCTTGTCCTCTTGGAAAGTTTCTTCTCTCAAGGAAAAAGCAAGGCGTTTCTGGTGATTAAATCATGATAACAAAGCAATTCTGTTCTCTGCATATGTAATGGTTAACAAATTTGTGACTTTTTGTTTTTCAACTACGAAGTTCTCCATCTTTTATACTGGGCTGCAGACATGTCACTTCAATGATATCTTTAGACTTTGAAAACAAAATTACCCAGCAGAAGGATGACACATACGGAGCTGATCACAGAACAGTGGTTCAGTAAAGTCAGAACCACATGATCTACCAGAAGCTGACCTAATTTCTGAATGCTTTTAAATTATATGAATGGTTTTGCAATGAGTTGGGAAAAAACAGCTATATGCGTACCAAATCTCTGTGGCTTTTTATGTATTTTTACTGATTCTAATTTTTTATAAATTAACTACTGTACATTGCCATTCAGAGTAATCAATCACAATTGTTTTTAAATAGGTCTTTAATTTACAATTCAACATTTGTTGTGACCGTGATGTCATAATACAAATGACAACTCTTGGACCTACTAACATGCTGATCAAGACATCTCCACTTCAAATAAAATTCACTGAGTGTATATTTATATTTTCTCTAGAAAGACAAAAGGTTTTCTTCCCACTAGTTCATGACTTCCCTCTTCTCTGCTCTGAAAAACAGCCATAACCACAATTAAAGACAATTCAGTGCCAAATTTGAAACTATGTCCTGGAGCTCCCTTTAAATTTGTATTTCAAAAGACACAGCTGTAGAAAGGGGCTTTTTTGCCTTTTGGCTATTCAGCAAAACTCCATTATTTCAGCAACAGTGATCGATGCAAGTTAAAGGGAATGTACCACAAAATAAAGATTAAAGATCCTTAATGAAGGAAATTGGTCAGTCAGATCATTTGGTCTTTTTTTTCATGTGATACTGAAGAAATTTTCTGAATGCAGTTTTTTATAATATATGTCTATGGTGGGGACAGCTCAGGATAGAAGGATAGAAACTAAATCCTTTTGAAAGTTAAGGATATGTCCAGCGTTGAGGATGTGGCTGGAAATCAAGCCTTTCTATGTTCTACTCTGCCTTTTCATACTCTACCTTTTGCAGCTGGTGGTTATGTCTTCTGCCTTTTTGCAGCTTCAGTTTAGAAGAACTTCATTCTGTGCCAGCAAAACTGGTGAATGATTTCCACTTGCCTCTTGTACTGTTTTGGCCGGGATAGTTAACTGTCTTCTTGCCATCTCCTATGGTGCTGTGTTCACACAAAATCAGAGCCTTTTCTGTTTCTCAGGCTGCTCTGCCAGTGAGTAGGCTGGGGATGCACAAGAAGTTGAGAGGTGACATAGCTGGGACATTTGCCCCCAAATGGCTAGAGGGATGTTCCATACTACATGACATCATGCTTAGCAATAAAAGGTTGGGAAAAAAAGAAGGAAAGGGGAGAATGTCCAGAGTTATGGCACTTGTCTCCTAAAGTAACCATTATGCCTTACAGAACCTGGCTTTGCCGGAGATGGCTCAACACCTCCTTGCCAATGGGAAGTAGTGAATTAATTCCTTATGTTGCTTTGCTTGTACACTCAGCTCTTGCTTTCCCTGTAAAACTATCTCAAAACATGAGTTTTTTCTTTTTCTTTTTTACCCTTCTGATTGTCTTCTCCATCCCACTCTGGGCAATGAGTGGGGGGCTGACCTGTCAGCTAGCGTCAAACTGCAACACCTATTTAAAGTGTCATAAAAACCTAATGGAGAAGAAAAGACAAAGAAACCAGGAAAAATACTCAAATACTCTCCATCTCTAACTGAGCCAGCAGTAGCGTGGTTAATAAGCTGACCCAAAGGAATGAGTGGGATGTGCAAGAAGTGCAGCGGTTCTGCAGCTATGTCCAGTCCAACTGATGGATATGGACAATGCTTTCCCCACACCATAACACTCCACACAAGTGACTCACTAGCTATCACAGATGAGGTTTTCCTTCCTGCTCACAAAGATCCAGTGCCTGGGGTAGGAAGCACGGTTTGCAAAGACAGCAGCTGCAGTTACCCTTGGGCTGTGCAGGCTGGTGGTGTGTGTTTGCCTTTCACTGGATCCCTTCGCTGGTTGAATCTATTTCTCCTTGCTTGCTTCTAACCATATAGGAACATTAGAAAGCCATACAAAGAAAGGTTCAGTTGGTGGGGACAGTTCAAAGCATGTGGGTCTGCTGAGGGAATTTCTATTTGTTCCAACTAAGCAAGAGAGAGAGAATTGCCTCTGCAGCACCTAGTGGCAAAAGAAAATGACTCCATAGAGAAAAAATATCTGCAGTGGATCATCCATGCTATAAAAATATTGGATGTAGACCTTTCACTGGAAGTCTCAGTTAGCTGTAATTTTCTCCTATATGTTTGTGAGACTCAAGAGGCAGTATTTATATCTTACTGACACCATCTACAAAGTGCTCACTTCTATCAGAAGGAACATTATCTATATGAAAGCATATGCAGCCTCATCATTTGTGCAACTTTGCAGAGGGACTGAAGAATATTCTGTATAATTGCAACAACTTCAAAGCTTCCTCCTTGTCTCTGAGAATAGGCATTATACTTTTCATGCTAGGATCAGTGAATTTATTCATTTGCAAGCTGTGATGAAAAAATTAAATAGTACATGTTCTAAATACTTTTCAAATTGTTCCCTTACAAATTTAGATGTAAACTGTAACATCTTTGTTCTTTGATTGCAGCTTCTGTTTGAGGATTTTAAATCATCTTACAAACATTAATAGACTGAATTGTACAGTGGATGCCCTTTAGGTTAAGTTTACAAGGTTTTCTGTGACAGGAGGAGCTGGAATGCTTTCCTGGAAATATGGAAGATCTCTAGCAAAGATCCCCATGCTGATTCAGTTCAGCAAAACTGGTTCTAATGCTGTAAAATCAACGTGAATGGGCTTCTGAGCAACCTGTTCTAGCTGGAGATGTCCCTGCCTACTGCAGGAAGGTTGGACTAGTTCCTTCTAACACAAAGCATTTTATGATTCTGTGATTCTGTTCTCTGGAAACTAACTTTTAAAAGAACCCGTGAAAGTCTGTTTGGTTTGTGCTCTTTTTTCCTACCATACGAATTATGGCAGCAGATAGGCAGGGGTGGTTCTTTTGAGGAGTAGTGTGGTACAGTGGCAAAGACATTAGAGATTACAGATAGGGAATGTATAGGATTATACATTAAAAAAGTCAAAAGAGGTGTTACTGGAGACTCAGACAAGCCTCATGCACTCTGAATGTTGTCTACAATTCATTGGACAATTTTTTTTATTCCTGGCTTAATAAAAAATAAGTTGTTCATTCAAGAAGTGCAAGATTTATGGTCTGTGTAAACATAAGAATTTTTATCTTCTGTAGTATAATCCTTCGTGCAGGACACATTTACTGGTGGTGATCACATAACTTTATTTCTCTTCTTCCTTTATAAAGATTGTACTCACCATGCATTTTCTTTGGTGTCATCATTATCACTTTGTCAGAAACAGTGATGCAGATCATAGGCAGAAGGGTCCTCTATTCTGTTTGCTCTGGTATAATTAGATCAGACAAGAAAAATACCTGACGGAAGGAAACAGACTATGGGAAGTGTTCAAGATTCAAGGATAACAATTGCTTTGTGTCACAAACCAACCGCAAAACAACTGCTGCTTTTGAAACTTCTTAAGCACTCTAGTGATTCTAATGCCGATAATTAAGAATTCAGGACTTAGTTTTTTATTCCTGGGACATGCCAGCATTCTCCACTGAGTGCAGTGGTTTACATAAAGGTTAATTCCTGCAAAGCATTAGGTTTTGCCTCGATGTTCTGGTGTTACATAGTGCCTTATATACTGAAAAATGCAAGAGGCATGCAGGACCTGTGTATGTTTGTAATGTAATTTCCAATGAAATTTGATTTTTGTGAAAAATAGGGACTTAGACCCCACAGTTCAATCAGTACTGTAATAAATTGTTATTTTTTTGGACCAATCTAGCTATTTTAGGTCAAAATGGATGTGGAAATGTGCTGTTCACATGCAAGCTGATGCCTGGAAAGCTAATGAAGTCTATTCTCAGATTTGCCAGCTATTATCCTCAATTTGCATTTGGCTATGATAATACAGTTCCAACTATATCAATGTCTGTCAAGCTATCTTGCTTTACAGTTGATGTAACACTAGCTCCATGTTAAACACACAGTTAATATATCCTGGATAATAAGGATTTTTTTGTGTCTGCTTTACTATCCTGTCCCATCAATGTTTTTCATGGCTGTTTAGTCTGACTAATGACTTACAAATGACCACAGAAGACAGAAGTCTCCCTGGGTGTTGCAAAATGTGGGGGATTAATTTCAAAAAGCCTTTCTGAATTGCATTAATGCAACTCTTTGACCTGTGTGTATCCCCAGGGCAAAATGTAGTGAAGCAAAAGGTAGTTAAAATAAACAGGATTTCAAACTGAAGTTTTCTTCTTTTCTGAAATGACATCCATTTTATTTTCAGATCCAGCAGCGGAAAACTGCCGCCAGTCTTACCTGGTTTGGGTTTGGTACAATCTGGTCTCCAAGGCTTTTTTGGTGAGGTATCTCTTGTAGTATGTTTTCTTCTTTCATAGGTATAGAACACACACTGTTGATTGCACTGGTTTTTAATCTATTTTTCTACAGCAATTTTTATTCTGACAGATTTATTCTGATTTAATTGTTTCTGCATTTAATTTTGCTAGTTGCTTATTATCACTATGTGGTATGTGCAGGCTGAAAGGGAGGATTACTATCAATAGATTACAACAAAGACTGAACAAAATCTGTAGTTCTGGTGTATGGACCCAATAATATAAGATTAAAATTAAGCATGGTCAGTAAATTGTCCTGCAGGTTACCTATAAAACTTTCCAGCCAATGAGAAAATCTATCTTACAGAGATGTTTACTTTATTAGATCAGGGTTTAGGTGAAGTATGAGTGCAGCTAAAGCATTGTAAATCCAGTACTGGAATGTTGTACACATTTGTTAAAGCCTAGCCAGTGGTGTGGCTGTTAATTAGAAGATACTTTTTCCCCACATGTGTGTGTGAGCTTCGATAACACTTTTCCTTAATTGTGTATTGATAAGGTGCCTACAAATCTAAGAGATCATGGTAAGGATCTAAGAGATATTGGTATTTATGTACATAACATTTGAGAGTGAATAATTTTGATGCAGCGTTACATATTTGTCACTTAAATCTGGTTTCTTGCCAAGACTCTGTTCTTAACGTCAAGGTTTCAATATTAAATATGGATTAATTTTGTCAATCGTGATGTTGACAAATGTAATTGACCGTAATAGTCCAAATTGCTGGTCATTAATTTATTCTCAGATTTTCTGTGTGAAAATATAAACCTGCAAAAGTGCCATTGTCAATTATGGTCCATTTGAAGTGACCTAATTAACATTGGGTGATGAACCAACACATGGAAAAGCAAATGGGAGGACATGGTAGGGAGATAATTGAATGTGACATGAATACTAATATTGACTGTATACTATCTGAGTCATTAAAACACTGTCCAATGAAAAGGACTTAATTTTATCTCATGTTTTTCTTGCTAGAACAGTGCAGAAGGATAATGAGGAGCACCTGAGTTCTTTCCACTGGAAAAAAAAATTGGCAGGGTCAGTGGAAAAACTGAAATAAAAGTGGCAGACCCGTTCTATTTTGCAATTAGTGCCTTGGCCCATATTTTATTCCTCATTTTACAGTATATTTCAGGAAAGGTATTTTTCTGGAAAGGAAATAGTTGGCTGCAGACTCATTTTGCAGACACGAGAGGGCATCAAGACAGGAGTAAAGCTAGAATCATACAATCATAAAATCATTAAGGGTTGGAAAGGACCTCGAAAGATCATCCAACCAAATCCCCCTGCCACAGCAGCACCACCTAGACCAAGTCAAACAGGAACACATCCAAGTGGGTCTTGAACATCTCCAGAGAAGGAGACTCCACAACCCCTCCGGGTAGCCTGTTCCAATGCTCTGTTACCCTCACTGGGAAGAAGTTCCTGCTGATATTTATATTTATTTATATGGAACCTCCTCTGTTCCAGCTTACACCCGTTGCCCCTTGTCCTATCACCAGATGTCCTTGGGAAGAGCCTGGCTCCATCCTCCTGACACCCACCCCTCACATATTTATAGACATTAATGTGGTCACCCCTCAGCCTCCTCCAAGTTAAAGAGACCCAGCTCCCTCAGCCTTCCCTCCTAAGGGAGGTGCTCTGCTTCCTTCATCATCTTTGTTGCTCTATGCTGGACACCCTCCAGCAGCTCTGTGTCCTTCTTGAACTGAGGGGCCCAGAACTGGACACAATGCACCAGATGTGGTCTCACTAGAAGTCATGATGTGCTATCATGTCATCTTATTGCTAGTCCTATGAACCTTAATTTATTGCACCAACAGACAACTTTAAGAGCACAAAATTTCTTTTGGCCTTACTAAATATTGGGCACTGCCACTGAAAGCACTGAATACACCTGATATTCTGGTGTTGTCTGTAAGCTGCATTCAAGACCGGGACTGTTCCTGGATCAGGGATTTACAGAGAGCACTGAGAGCAGTCTTTCTGTCCAATGCACATAACCCTCCCTGCAACTGCATTTGTAAAGGAGAGACAAACATTGTTGGAGGTTTTTATCTACTGTCAGTCTCATGGAGATCTCATAAATGTCTCAATTGCTGTATAGTTGCTTGGTGAACACTGACTGGGTAAGGTTCTTGGGACAAGTGTGTGTGTACAAAACCTTTCAAACTTGAGTAAAACTACATTTCATTGTGTACCACAAGAAAGGGAAGCACTGCATATTTCCCTCTGGGATGCACAGTGTGAAAGTCAGGACTGTTGTGAGTGCAGAAGTTAAAAGACTAAAGATGTGGTGGGAAAGCCAGGGAAGATGAAAAGCAAAACAGAAAAAAGGCTTTTACTGTATGGGTGATTACAACCCCTCTGCTAAAAAAAGTGTCTTGAATGTGTTTAAAATGGCTATAGAAGTAGAGGGGGAAATTCCTGAAGTTTCTCTTGACTAGACATATTCACAGAAAATATTGCTGTTTCCCTTCTATGTTTTGATGATGAACTTGCACCTATCTGTTTGAGACTGGGTGTATTCGCTTGACGTCATCTAAAAAATGTACAAGAATCCATCAGTGCATGACTTTGAAAGATGCAGTGTACTGAATTGTGTGCATCCAATTCATGTTTCTGCTTATGAAGAAGATGTTGTCTGCCACACAGGCTTTTCTTATCAACATTAAACGTGGGTCCCGTCTACAAGTTTTGATGATTAAATTGTTTCTTCTGCCTAACACACATAGTTGCCATACCTTTGATACGCCAAAGGCAGAACCATTTATTCTGCAAAAGGTTTTTCACATAACTAATTATAACATCAAGTGGGGTGGTGCTCAAAATAGAATGAATGAGACATAATGGAAAAAAGGATACAATAATTATTTAAAGAAGTGGATGTTATCTTCCCCTGTGATCCTATGGTGGTGGGAGCCAGGAGTATCTTCAAAGTGACAATACGCATCCACACACTGAGGACATTTTTATTCTCCTATTCATGTTTTACTGCGTTACCAAAAAATCCCGTAGATTTAGTCTGGTTTTCAATTACACTGGCCACTTACACATGCAGTGCAAAGCTCTCTGTGCTGTTGTATTGGTCAACAAAAGACAATGATTAAATTCTAAACCAGCATTAGATGAAACTGCTACAACAATAGGCATCAGTAATCAAAGGCATAATCACTTTCAGTTGGAAATCTGTAGCTGTAAAATGAACAGAAATACTCATTCAGCTTTGAAGTCCATTTTCATGCAAAGATCAAATAGCCCTGTCAGATTTATTCCTACAGTTTTGAAGTGTAAATGTAAATCAATTTAGAGACAAGGAATTATTTTCCATACTTCTATGGAGCAAGCATGTGTTCATAAAAAATACGCTTTACAAAACTATTTCTGTTTAATTGTTAGAATTTTGGGGACAATCATGTTTGATGTGAGAAAAAGACACAAAGGTGATTGCTTTACAAGTATTCTCTGGGACAGCATATTCTTGCAGCACTGACCTGATGGTTTCAGGATTTCCAGTGCCTATGTAGTATTTGACTATACGGACATACAATAGTACTTAACTCATCGGTCTGAAGATCAAGTGCACAACTGAGAGCTGTGAGCATGCAGTTAATAAATTTAGATCCAAATTCCTGTGCAGTGCTGTACCAAACACCCAGTATCTGTCTCAGTGCTGCACCAAGCACCCAGTACGTGTCTCAGCTGCTGGGCTTGACTGGAGACTGGCCATTTCCAGTACAATCACACACACAGCACTGGAATTCGGTGCTGCACACAGCAATCCCTCAGCTACCAATGAATGAGAGGGAAGGAAGTGCTAATAGACTTCTGAGCAAGGAAGAGATGAAATCTGATTTTTTTTAATTGAGGATGGTCATGCTAAAGCCTGGCCTTTTAGCACTCACAGATAGCTGTACATGTTAGTAACACAACAAACCCCATGTTCAACACTTTGAGAGCAACCTCTGTCAAAGGGTCAGCACAAAAATTTGTTTACAAATGGACTGTCTTTACAAACCAGTCCCTATATTTTACTAGTGGGGACATTTTAGCAAGAAGCATTGACTGAAAGGTTTCTTTGACTACTTTGAATGAGTCTTACCTGAGTGTAACTTGTTTTTCATGCCTAAAAATAAACTTGTTTCCTAAGAAAGCAGGGCAGCTCTAATCAGACTTGCTATTGGAACTGGTCCCAACTCTGTCCTTGATGACTAGCTATCTACTTGTGTATTTCTCCATCTGTCCATGATATAGGACCAGCAGGGAGCATGCTAGTGGTGTGGATCAAAAACATACTGGGGAAGATGCTCAGGAGAAGCATGTGTAGCTGCAGGGCGTTGCTCAGAACTGCCCTGCTCTGTTTGTTGACACAGAAAGAGCCCTGTTGGAGATGTTGGGCCAAATGATCAGTGTGAAGCTAGCTGGACTGATGAATCAAAGAGTGAAAAGTTGCATCAGCCACTGTTCTAACAAGCACCTCAATTTCAGGGTTGTTAGTAGACTTCACTCAGGTGAAGTATGAGACAGAGCTGTGGATGAGAAGTAGAACAGTTGGAAGTTTTCATTAGAAACAGTCTATCGAAATCCATGTGATTTTTTCCTGAATGTTTGGCATTTTCTGTTTGTAATAATTCCCAATTTAAAGAATAAAAATGCTTAATAAAATATTATGTACATGATAGCAGTGATAATATATTGTTAAAGAAAATGTGTTTCAATTGTTTATCCGGGTTAAGGGATGTTAAAGGTCATGCGTTTCAATTGTCCCGGGTTAAGGAAAAAAATCCCCCAAACCTANAATAATTCCCAATTTAAAGAATAAAAATGCTTAATAAAATATTATGTACATGATAGGAGAGATAATATATTGTTAAAGAAAATGTGTTTCAATTGTTTATCCAGGTTAAGGGAAAAAATCCCCCAAACCTAAGGGAAAGGCAGCCAGGTCTCGAAGTGTTGTTGGATACGTTCTCTCAGCCAAGAGAAAACAGCTGCTGTAAACAAAAGGGGTTAAATGAATCTTCATCTAAGCATGAAAGAAAAAGAGAAAGCAAAGCCTAAGTAGGTGTCACAATCAAAACCACAAGCTCACAATGCCATTACACACATTCTGAGAAAAGAAACGGGTCAAGCATTCATTAGTGATCTTTGGCGTCAGGTCATGTCCCCTGAGGAAAGGGGTGCACACAGAGCATCAGGGGAGACTCACCCCAGGACACTTCAAACTCCAATTTCCCAACACTCTGCCAAAGGTTTAAGAGTTATCACGCATTCAGCTTCTTGTGCAAACAGTCCTGTCAGGCTGAAAATGGCAAACGCCCTTCTGGGCTTCAGTACTCCCTCAAACTTAAGAGTCCTAGAGTCTTCTCTCAGCGGCAAGATGTAAAGAAAATTTCTCTTCCTGCTGTTCTGTAAAACAGGCTGGCTGTGGCTGCATGGCCTGGCCACATGGCGAGCACACGATGGAGGCCATGGCAGCCAAACAGCAGGGGAGTCCCTCCTCTTTCAGAGGCTCGAAGGGAAGGACTTACATTCAGGGGTCTTTCTCAGTAATACGGTTCCTGTTTCATTAGGTATCTCAGAGTGTTTGGACCTGGAAATGCCTCTAGCTTCTTGAAAAACACCAGAAGTATTTTTAAAGTAGGTACAGGTACACACATTTCTTTCCAGTTGTTATTGTCCTGGATGTCAAGATGCAGAATGGTCAAGCTGTGCGAAACCATCTACTAAAGTAATGACCGAAATTTCACAAACCTGCTGCAATATACTTTTAGACAAGGGCTTGTGTCTCTTTATGATTAAGCTACAACGTTGTGAAATGAAGGCAGTTCTAGTCAATTGAAGACTCTTGAATCAACCAGGCAAAGATGTAGCCCTGAATTTACTCTAACCATTCTTGCCTAACGAAAATCAACGTGGAAAGTTTAAAAATAACGAGTCTCAAAAGGATTCCGATTACCTTCATTCCATAATTTCATGTGAAAAAGACAAACAGTGAAAGGAATTCTAGATGTTAATATAATATAAATAGAAAGATGGACTAGATAAAACCAGCTGAACACTAGTCTGTCCTGAAGACCTAACAGGAAAGCAATAGCTCACTTTTGAATATGTAGCAATGACTTTTGGCAGATATGCCGTATACAATTCCATACCACAGAAAACCATTGGACTTGATTGACTATTTAATCCATTTCTGAAAGAGCATCACCACAGGAATGCTTATATAGTTATTATTGTTTCTTATAGCTGGAATGACACAGGACTGTCAGAATGCTGGCTGCTGCAGTGCTGATACCTAGTTAATTCACTATGTCTAGCTGTAGTAAGTATTTTAAAAGTTAAGTAAATGCATTGCTGATATTTGCTGTGACCTTTTTTTACAAAATAAATATTTTGATTAGATCTATTAATTCTATTTTGTCCTAAGAAAGAGTACCTTACAGTACAATGGAACACAATAGTTGCATAAGACATTAGTGTTTTGTAAATATAACAAAACAACCCCCCATTTATCAAATGCATAAACAGTGTATTACAGTGTGAGTCCCAAAGCACTGGCACAGGCTGTCCAGAGAGGTTGTGGAGTCTCCTGCTCTGGAGATACTCAAACCCCGCCTGCATGCAACCCTGTGCGCTGTACTCTGGACAGTCCTGCTTTTGAAGGGGCAGAGGGATTGGACTCGATGATCTCTTGAGGCCCCTTCCAACTGTGATGATCCTGTAAACTTTATTATTACCTCCTTAGATATCATTAGATGTTTATAACTTTGTTCAACAGCATAATACTGTTCATCGGTTTTATATTTGTACCAGAAGTGCAGTATTGAAGGTGTGACACTGGTTCAGTCGATAACATTCTGACCTACAGGTTATTTGATAGAACCACACAAATTTTATGTAAGGTCCAAACAGGTTAATGCTCAGCTATATGGATGCCCTGAATGGAAAAGGGAAGATTTATGGACTTCTGAGGACAAGACAAATAGAAATTACTAAAGTAATGGTTTGAAGCATTAATAAAAGAGTATTTATATAAAGAGTGATAGGTTTTGTATGCCAACCATGAAAAAAGCCTTCAGGTTCCTTTCTATGCCTCTTTCAATGCCCTTGTTCATGAAAAAAAGACCATAAGGTCTTATAAAAACTATTGCCACTTTTTTTCCCCTTTGGAGTACCACAAAGCATATGGTACTATCAGCCTGCAGTTTCCCCTCTAGCATTTCTGAATTCCCTGCTGCCTCTGTTCAACCACTTAAATTAAACAGTATAAAGATGATTTCATTCTCTCCTGAGTCCCTTTCCTAAGATTCATTTTGCTCATTACATGGCAGCTTTTCATAAAGACAAATTGCTTGTTGAAATTATGTAGGTAAAGCCATGCGTACACACAGGCAAGTTTTCATATGATCTGTGCCTCACCTTGGTCCCTGTTTGCCTGAGAAACTGTCCCTTTTGGAACCATGTATGGCACAAAACATTTTCTGAAGGGATACAGATGTGACATCAGTGCCAACTGCCACCTCAGCTGCCTGAATTCCTTTGCTGCTCTGTCCTGATGATGCCTGAATGGACCTATATTTTCATATTTCATATTTTGATAGCTTATGTGTCTAAATTTTTGCCACATACAGACATGCTATTATGTCCTGATCCTGAGATCATCTTCTGGCCTCTTCTTTTTCCAACCCTGAAGTGAACCATAAAATGCACCTGTGCTGCTCTCATCTTGGAGGCACTGCCCAGTAGATAGAAATTGTGTTGTTACTCTCAAAAAGTGCTCAAGCAGAAGTCTCTGGAGGCTGCAGTTGAGTACCCTTCTATAAGGCGATCTGAGGTCATGTCTCGCAAAACTGTACAGAATGTGAAAGTGCCATCAGTCCTTTTAATTGCTCCTCAGTAAATTTGCTAGTATGATTCAAGGAGCGAACCTGCCTGCACAAATTTCAGGCATCTTACTGAAAATCTCTTCCATAATAAACAGCTCTGATCCTGCACAGGCAGTGGAGTGGGAGACATGCCTTTGAAGGACTCCAAATGGATGTCCCATCCACCTGTTTGTGAACCACACTAGGTGCAACATCTCCTCCAATCTGTCTTAGTCACCCACTTATGTACTTTGAGAAGGATAACATAGATGTCTAATACTTAAAAGTTAGGTCTCTGTGATAAGAGAGTTGGGCTCTGCCTTGTAAAGAGAAGAAGGGGACTGGGACTGTGAGAACTGAGCGGAGTGAGCTATGAAAGCATTTACAGATTAGAGCAAACTGTTTAGGTCTCAGAAGACATTTTTAAGTCATACTTTTCAGACAATTCTTGACTCCTGTTTACAGACGCTTAGCTCTAACTAGAATAATGTGAAGAGCATTTGAACTGATGAATGTGATGGTGTTTGGATGTTGTGAGTTCTGCTGATTACGTACTGAAAAGAGATCATGCAGGGTTTTGCTCAATCCCTGTGGAAACTAGGCCCTCAGAGAGTAAAGGACAAGCACTAGAGGAAAATCCATTGGGAAACTAATATCAGATAACACTGAGATGAGCAGACTTCGAACACTGATGAAACTATGGCTGGGACCTCAACCTGAAGAAACAGGTGAAACCGTTCATTACAATGATCTCTTTAGTCACCAACCAAATCTGGGTTGTGTGAAAATAGTGACTTTTGATGTTTAACTAGCAACATTATGATGCATGTACACCATGAGCCAAGATTAAGAAGCTTTGGGAAACGTTAAATCTGGGGCACGTGATCTTGTGAGGGTTGGCTTCTCTTTGTGACTCTACCTCTTTCAAGGTAACTCTCCACATGTGTACTACCTTCTATTCAATAGTTCCTTCTGGCCTGTCATGTAAGTTTTCTTCAGAACAGAAGCTTTAGTATTACAGAAGCAAAAATATTTGTTCGATAATCATTTTGTATGATTTAAAACATCTCTCATTTATTCCATTGCTCTGACATATTGGTAGGATTTTTTTAAACCTCAGCATTATGTCCAGTGACAATATCAATTGTGTCATATCCTAAGAGAAACTGTTTCTTTTTGTACTGCTAATATCCTTTCTTTAGCAGCATTATGTAACAGAGGGAGCAAGTGCCTATCACAAAAGTTGCAAGAAAAATTTACAGAATGTGTGGGATGAAGTTCCTTCCCCATATCATAGAATCATTAGGGATTGGAAGTGATCTAGAAAGATCATCCAGTCCAATCCCCTGACACAGCAGGATCACCTAGACCAAGTTGCACTGGAACACATCCAGGTGGGTCTTGAATGTCTCCGGAGAAGGAGACTCCACAACCAGTCCGGGCAGCCTGTTCCAATGCTCCGTTACCATCATTGGGAAGAAGTTCCTTCTGATATTTAGATGGAACTTCCTCTGTTTCAGCTTGCACTCATTGCCCCTTGTCCTATCACTAGATGACCTTGAGAAGAGCTTGGCTTCATCCTCCTCACACCCACCCCTCACATATCTTTCTGAAGAATATCAAACCTAATTCTAGTGCTAATTTTACATTCTCACTGGCTATCCATGGCCTGAGTACCTAGATGTCTGGAATGAAGATGCAACTGAAAAGCATCAGTGCTCTGGTGCAGGGGTTCATTTAGACTGAAAAATAATCAGCCTGTACATAGGACAGAGCTCTTAGGTCCCAGACTTAAGTGAGATATGACAGTCATCACAGACATCACCAAAATCTGCCCCAAATTCAGTAGCTGTGTCTTCTGAAAGGTAGGGATTTGTCTGTCTGCGTACACCCATATTAATGAAAAATCAGAGAAAACAATTCTGCACATTGATGTTGGGGAGCAGAGCACAAACAACAAGGAAGAAATCAGAAGAATATCAGCCAAGTCAACAGAAAGATAAGCATCCATTGGATTGTGTCTAAACTCAGACCCTGAAGGAGTGAATGCTCCCAGGTGAGGATCTGTACTGACACAAAAAGATGGACTGAAGTGTTCTTCATCTCTCTTCCATGAAGAATGAGAGAAAAATAGTTGGACACTGATAAGTTAATCAGAAGCTAAATAACCCATCAACATCTTTGTGCTTACTGCTATCCTCATCAAACCCCCATTTTGTCTACAGTCTTCTTCACACATGTAGCAATATAAAACTTGAATCTTTTGTTTGACCAACAGCTCCCTAGAAGAAGGACCAGACAAACAGCATAAGGAGTGATTCGTGAATATCCAGTGTTGAACCTATGAAAATCAAAGGTAAGAGACTCATAGATTCATAGATTGGTTCAGGTTGGAAGGGACCTTAAAGATCATCTAGTTCCAGCCCCCCTGCCATCAGCAGGGATATCCCCCCAGTAGACCAGGTTGCTCAAGGTCCCATCCAGTCTGGCCTTGAACACTTCCAGGGAGGGGCCATTCACAACCTCCCTGGGCAACCTGTGCCAGTGTCTCAGCATCCTCAGCGTGAAGAACTTCCTTCTGACTTCCAGTCTAAACTTCTCCTCTTCCAGCTTGAAATCATTGCCCATGGTCCTACCACTCTAAGCCCTTGTAAACAGATCCTCCCCACCAGCTTTCCTGTAGCCCCCTTCAAGTACTAGAAGGCAGCTCTAAGATCTCCCCAGAGTCTCCTCTTCTGCAGGCTGAACAGCCCCAACATTCTCAGCCTGTCACCCTAGGAGAGGTGCTCCAGGCCTCCAATCATCCTTGTGGCCCTCCTCTGGACACTTTCCAAAACTTCAGTATCCTTCCTGTGTTGGGGGCTCCAGAACTGGAAGCAGTACTCTAGATGGGGTCTCACAAGAGCAGAACAGAGGGCAGGATCAATCACCTTCCTCTACCTACTGGTCATGCTTCTCTTGATGCAACCCAGGATGCAGTTGGCTGTCTGGGTTGCAAGCAAACATTGCTGGCTCAGGTTGAGTGTTTTGTCAACAAGCATTTAAAATAGTAAATGAATACTAGTTGTGGGTCTGATGACTGCTCAATGGAATGGTGGTTTCCATACCAGAGCTGCTCAAGCCCCCTCTGATAAAGTAGGATCTGGCTAAGAGTGAAGGAGGTTTATTCCTCATTAAATTTTCTAATTGTATTACCCCCCACTGCCTTTTCACACAACATTTCTGCCTCAAGAAGAGAACAAGAGAGCGTGGTAAGAAGCACAATAGAAAGATGGCAGGTAGGGAAACAGGGAGGGGGAGAAAGGAGGATGGGAATATTAAATAAACAGAGATTATGAGATTGCAAAGGAGAGGATAAAACAAACCTGCAGCAGTGAAACTATTTAAAAGGGTAAAAAAAATCCAAGCCTATAACAATTAGGTCTGTCAAGAATACCTTCCTCTTCTAGAAATCTGTTTCTATTGAGTCTACCTAATTCCTAGTTTCGTTTTCTCATCTGTATGGGTGAGGGCAAGGTATTTCCAGATGTGCAGTGGTCCTGAAAAAGACCAGAAAGCTGCAAATTGTTCAGAGACTTTGGGAGGAGGATGAGCCCATCAGAGATGGACTCCAAATTCCATTCCTGTTTCTTCAAAAACTTTCAAAACCTTCCAAGGAGGTTTGGTATTTCTTCTGAGAGAAGGGTCTTCGGGCAGTGGGCAAGTTTTGTGAGACATTCAGCAGAAAGGCTGCCAGCCAAAATGTGCGAAACCAGAAACTCTCTGTTTAATTTTCAGTGTATGTTTCTGTGTGCAGACTCTCCGTACAGCTAATATCAACTATAAGAGTGCATTTTCTCAAGATTCATTACTTTGTGGATCTCTGCTTTACGTGGGCTTCATAGCTCTGTAGACAACATGTTTTGCCCTTCCCATGGTTGTACAATATCTGTGTAGCTATTAAATCCTGCTCCAAAGCCTTCAAAAAGTCCTGCCTTTTCCTTGCTTTAACTGTACTTTACTTCGAACTCTGAAATGCCAAGAAAACTCTCCTTGGCATGCAAGAGATAAAATGAGCGATGGCTGGGATGTCTGAATTGACCAGAAAAGTACAAAGCAAGTGTCTCTTCTGGATGGCTCTGCTATCAGTGGACAGTTGGACAACCTTCTTCCCAGTAAAGTGCTCAGAGACCCCCAATAACCCACCACCCTCCAGCTCAAAATCTGCATCTTTCCATTCTGCTTTCCTCTCTTCTTTCCTAACACCTTTCCTAGAGCTCCACTTCAAGTATAGTTTGTCTGGTTTAAAGCTGGATGCGAGAAAGAGAGGTGTTAAATAGGACTGCGTCCTTGTTTTGTGTGAATTCAATTGAGAAGAGTAAAATAAGAAGTACAGAAATGAGCATCACTGCTTCCGCTCTATCACCCAATACACACATCCATGATAATAAATAAATACATTCTGAAATGTGGCTCCTATTTCTCAATCGCTGACTGGCTGAGTCAAGCAGCACAAAAGAAGACTACGAGGATTTTGGAGGGAGATACATATAATCTTATACAGTTACACTTGAGTGAGATTGTGAGCAAAACTCCCGGAAACTACTTTTGTATTAACAAAGTGGCTGCTGTTGACAAGTGGAGCATGTGGTGGAAGGAGATTGTTGTCAGTGCAAATGGTGGTTACTGGAGAAGGGCTGTCACTGTGATAAAAATGAGGTGAAAAGGCTTCAGTTGGTGAAAACTGGCATTGGCAAAATTGGTTCATTTCAATGGAAAGACTAGAGTAGGAGTCCATCGCTGTCAGGACATGCTATTCAGTAGTGGGTTACAGTTTTCGTTTGTTGAATGTTCTCTTAAGGGCACAGATAATACCATTAAACCTATCCATGAAAAACCAATAGAAACATTTAAAAGTCAAACAGTGAGAGCCCTGCTATTTATTGGCCTTGTTCCACTCACACAACTCTTGTCAATGTCAGCTCTGCATAGATCTAGCTTGGTTTATGACCCTCAGGTCTTACCCTTTTAGCATTACTAGTGCATTACTGAGCAGTGAAAACATGGTCTGCAAAAGCCACAGCTGCTTTGGAATTAGAAATCTGAGACATTATTTGAAGCCAAATAAGTATCAGAGAGTAGGTCAAAGGGACAGAACACCTTAGAAAATGCTCAGGCTTAGTCTGAATCAAAAGATAGTGGTGTTTGCCATTCTTTCCACATGAATGACTATGTAGCAAGGATACTGGCCAGAGGCAGAAATCCAAACCTGCACCACAGCTTGCTGATGTTCAGAACTGACTGCAGATAAAGCAGTCACTGAGGGCCCGACCACTCCCCGTTCATACCAGTGGGAACTGTTGAAAATGCTTTGGAAATATCTGCTCTGTTAGCAACACCTTTTCTGTGGAAAACCAAGGCCTCTGTGTAGAGACAAAAAATTCTCAACCATATTTTTACAAGATTGAAGTTAATTGTGAGGAAAAAAACACAAGCCCAGATCTTATGAGGGAGTGAATTCTGTTCAGTATATTGCAGTTCTTTGAGCTCAGAGCACTGAGCAGAGCTGCTGGGTGTAGAGTACCTGACTCACACCAGCCAGTGACACTTCCTGTTGGGAAGCAAAAGTAGGGGCCATGTTTTAGGGCACATGATGGTTTCTTCATTATCTGTGAGCTTGTGACTCTAATGAATCACTTTCTAGAATGGTGTTTGAGGACAAATATGGCAACAAAGGCTAAAAGACCTGTTCTGATAAGTTCTGAATGTCTGCAGTGATTCATATCATTGAGATGCTGCTTCATCTCTAGGTCCTTGCAAAGCAGGTTGCTGCTCAGTTTTGCATCAAGCCTGGAAACAAGGATGACTTTGCTTTCTCACCTGTGTGGGAAGAGCCTGGGATGTCCACTATTTGCAGAACCACTTGTAAGGATCTATTCCATGAAAGGAGTTCGGAGACAATACTGTAAATCAAAATGTTTAGTCAGGTAATGTATGTTTTCAATCAAAATTGCTGTTAAAGGATAGTATATGCAGTGTGTTTGTGATGTGTTATGTACACTACAGAGCAGTCAAATCTGCTGAAGCTGCTGTAGGTAATCAGTGCTGTGAGGATAACAAAGCCTGCACTACAATGCATCCTGAAAGACTGCATAAATATTTCCAGGAGGCTTGAAGATATCTCCTGATAGTGCTCTTTCAGGCCATTATAGTTCTCTTCACCTGCTTTTATATTGCAAGACCTATACAAGCTGAGTAAGAATTTTCTATGAAATATTGAATAATGCAGAACTGGAAGTGTAATTTTATACCATTTTTTCCAATCAAATTAAAGAGTTGTCATTACCTGTTACTCAACATTCAATTCTAATTCCAATCCATTTCCACTAAAGATTGTGTTTATGTATCATTCTGAGGAGCTTTTTCCTGTGCTTCTTGCATTTCCCTGTAATGTACCATTGAGGACCACAAAAAGATTACTTGATTTAGAAAGAGAGATAGAAAATAAAAAGATTCAAAATTCTAGCTCAGACCCAGTGCCTACTCTAACTTTCAAGATGGCTTTATGTGTTTTCACCCTAGTACTCTTATTTATGTAATAAAATGAGTTAATTGAAAGAGTTTGATTACTTTTGCTAAAAAGCAAACTATATATGGAGTAGAAAGAATGCTACCATGATGAAGACCAAATCTTACCATGATGAAGACCAAATATTAGGGGAGCCACATTCCTCTCTGCTTGTGACCTTAGCCTTGGCACTCAGCTTGAGTCTCTTCCCACTCTGTAAAGAGAGTGATGTACTTGCTCTCTTCTTGAGCATCCTCTAGCCCTGTCACAGAGTCCTCTTGTAGTTAGAGATGTGTGTTCATTAAATGGCTTAAAGGGGGATGTCATAATGTGGATTAAAAATTTATAGTTCCTGCTTGTAACAACCACTGTCGTTGACATGCAAGGAGGAGAGAGAGAATGGTAGAACCCTACTCCATGGCTGAGTACTGGAGAAACAGTCCCTGACGGTGGCAGAGCTTTGGAGAACCTTGGGGCTATGCTAAGGTATGGTCAAATACAAGTACACAGCCAGGTTCTCTTTGCCTCACTGCTCAGATGAGCCTTTGGTGAAGGCAGACATCCTGAGGATTTTTGTCTAATTGAAGTAAATTAATGAACACAAAGGTAAGGGTTGACAAAGTGTTTGTGCTTCCATGAGTTTTTTCTTTGCCTCACTCCAGTTTCATCAAAAGAACAGGGATGCTGACTTATTATGCACCTGAGTTCCCATTTCTTTAAAGTGGAGCTACCTACAAGTTTCTGACCAATTTCCTACAGTGCTGGTTGGTTCTTTCTGCAAATGGGACCAGCCACCCTCAAGCAGGTAAGGTGATAGAAATGTGGGCAACAGTTCCCTGCCACAAGTGGAGCAGCAAAACAGGCCACCTTGTATCAAGTAGAAAGATGAAAGCCATGGCAGCTGTTAATGGGAACTAAAGGGTACTACAGCATCTCTTTCCATCACCAGCTGAAAAGGCACTGTGTGAAGAAGGACAGAAATATTTGTAAATATTGGAGTTCCCTGTTAATGCCCTTCTCAGTTTCCAAACATGCATACTGATGAGACTTATTATTATTGGCGTAGAGGCAATTTATGGATGTTAACGTAACAGGTTTTTTGTTTCTATTGATGCTTTGATGTTTCTAAAGGCCTGCAGATGTGTGGCATGCTAACAACACAAACTCAGGGCAGCACAAAATCTGGCTCACAAGCAATTGCACTGTTCCAATTGTATTAATGTGTTTTGGTTGTAAAGTGTGCTTCTGATCATGGAGGCAAAACTGTTGTGCTAAAACTAACATTCCACAGGGAGAAAAGCACTGAGTTGGAGAGCACAAGCATGGTAATGGGGAAGAGAAAAATACCTAATCCTGTTTTATGCCCATTTACTGCTTGAATTTCCCTTTGCAGGCTCAAAAACCCCACACAGTGTGTACTTTCAACATTACCTCTCTTTTCAGGGGTCTAGAGTAACAGTACTTAAGTAGGCTTTTCTGGGCTGAATTATCTGTTTCAATTTTGTGTTTGGCCTCAGCATTCATATAACTGTCTCTCTAGGCTGAAAAGCTCAATTTTCCTACCAGCTATGCCCTCTTTGTACCCTGTTCCACAGCAGAGCTCACAATCCTTTGGCAGTCTGCTCCTGCTTGCTAGATTTTCCCTCTGCCAGATTATGCTTTTTGAAAATTGCTTAAATCAGATCATTGCCCAGGAGGTCATAATAGAGAGTCTGGGAGTCCTTTTAAATTTTATCCAAAATAAGTAAGCTAAGGGACCTCTCCAGTATATCCTGTAATACAGGTACGATTGAGCTGGTTATATGACTTATTTCTGCTCCCTGTTCTCAAACACCTGCCACTTCTCCCATTCTCCTGAAATTCCTAATGAAGAGCTGCCCCAACATTTTTGCTCTTGAGAGCACAAGGATTTGTATTAAGATAGATTAATTATAACCTAATTACTCCATAGAGAGGAAAGAGCTTTCATAAGCAGTAGGCTTGCTTCCCTTGCATAAAGTCACTTAATTTTACACTCTGCTACCAGACCTAGATGTGAAATGTAAATATTACCTACAAGAATGCAATGCCAGGTGTTTATGGCTTTTACCATTGCACCTGTGGAATTATTTAATTAAAAGGAAACAGTTGTCCTCAGAAATCACAACCTGTACGGAGTAACAAGCAGATGGGCCTTGCAAAGGTGCTCTAACCTGGGGTCTGTTAAAGTACTTCTGAAAATTTTGCAAGGCTGTGGCTCTGATATCTCAGAGAAATTTTGGCAAAATATTCTCTGTACATCAGGAATAAAACTCTGAGCCTCTTTTATAGATATGGAAAACTCGGGCTCTAATATTGTTTGGAAAATGGCATGTGTATCTTAATTTAAAATTAAACAGGAAAACCCCACACCTAAATACCACTGTGAGCAGAAACCTGCCTGAAGTCATGCCTTTTATTCATGCCAGACAGTGTCCTTGAGAAAAGGTATCAAAGTGAAGCTACCTTTAGTCCTTGCGGTCTCACAAGTAATGCATTTCTTTTCTGTGCATCCTCCTACTTGCAAGCATCATGGTTAATACTGTCCTACATGCTCCATTCCAAACCTCATGAGCCAGACTATATCCCCAGCTTGGGTAACAACGCAATTTGCTAGGATTAAATCAGTTGATAGAAGCATTCAGCTGGTGAAACTCTGCTGCACCTGATGTTCAGGACTGCTGCTGACTAAGCTGGCAGATAAAGGCATGCTGATACCTACTCTGTCAGCTGTCTGACCATGTGTCCAACTTTCTTTATTAACTTTAAACAATAGGAAAACTATTTAATCTGGACAAATACCAGAGAGGTACTGTAATTCAAGTCCTGATCTAAACACCAGTAGAAATCCAGTATTTTATAATACAAAGCAACTCAGGTGAAACCTTGGATGGAATTTACCATGAAACCAGTTGCAACACAGGAAGGACACGAAGGGCAAGTACTGTATGCGTGTATTCAACCAGCAGACCTAAAGAAGCGAAAACGGGTTCGAAGAGCCTGACGCACAGCTAAAACGCAGGCCGAGAGCTCCATCTGCAGCCAGGCTGCGCCTTTGAGTTCGCCCTATGCTGTGGTAGTGTTCTCAATCCTGCTTGACCATCCCCTCTGCTTTGAGGATATTTTGAAGATCTAAAGATATTTTTTGTTAATTAGGAATAGGAAAAAAATTATTTTCCTTTCTTTCAGTCTCTTTGAATGTCATCTGTAAAAGATGCAGCAGGCAGCTGCAGTACTGCTGCTTGCCAGATAAAGTACAACACTGGGAAACCTTTATCTCTGGCAGTGTGTCTCCTTCCTGCTTAATCTAAGAAGGGACCAGAGGCTGTCACGATTTACTACCTCAACAAGCATCTCCAAGTGCGGACAATTTATGACAAAAAAAATCCCACCATACTACAAACTCAACCAAACACAGAGAGGGGTGTTACTCTGCAACACATTGTTCAGAAGGTGCAGATCTTACCAAAAGGAATGGAAAGAACAAGAGGAATATTTCTGTAAAATAATTTCTCTCAGACCGGACCTTAACAGTAAGTAGTCACTTTGAGCACAGCCGTAGAGGCACAGCTTTATTTATGAGCCGTGATATTTGTTATTCTTCCTGCAGTGAGGCTTTTTTGTGCAGGTCTGTTTTAGCTCCTAGTGTGGCCCAACAGATTTTCAGGACAGCATATGCAGTTCTGAAATTTCTAGACTCATGCTACATAAGTTTTCAGGGCTTTATCACAACTGGGTCTATTCTGGTCCCATGGGAGGCTGCCTCTTTGCAGCTGGGTCACACTGCATCACTGCTGGAAGGAGCTACTATAATTGGTTTTCAACCAAGATGAAACTTATGTAAGTTAGATGTCCTCCCTGTTGTTTTAAAAGACAAAACCTGTAATTCCTTGTTATCCTGTCACTTCCTGGGAGATCTTGTTGTCCCTGCTTCATGCTCGACTGTGACATTACCAAGCACATAAACCCTGCACCAAAACTTTGTGTGTGGCCCCAAGACACCTGACTAGCTGAGGTGTGCTTACCTCTGACAGACAGCATTGCGTTCAGTGTCTGATGTGTCTGGTGGTTATAATGAGCTCTCAAACTTAGCACCCCTTAATGCGCTATTGATTGTCTTTATTCTTTTCTTTACTTGTGGATGATCTCTGACAGCAGTGCGTGTATGCACAAGATATAGGACTTCGATGCTCTTAAAAACACTTCATGATACAGTCCTTGACTGATTTTGTTCTGGTTAACCCTCTTGAGTAGAATGGTAAGATCACCCCTTCAGGCTGGTGAGCAGCAGTGCTTTTCATGGCAGAGAGCTGTGTATCTCACTGCATTTTTTTGTAAACTGGCTGGCTGGATTCCTGGGAACTCCTAATCAAAGTGAGGGGATAATTATTGCAGCTGTGTGACAATAAGGAACATTCATCCGCACAGAAGGAATCTACTACTACTTTTAATATAACATAATTTTTATAAAATAAAGACTTTATCTTAAAAGTAGGAAGAAATACCAAATGGGAACAGATAAATTAGGTCCTGGGAGCAGAAAACATAAAAGAATAGGAAACTGTCCAAATGAAATGTTGACTAATTTACCTTCAGTTCTAATGAGTTGTTTTTATCTGTGATCTTAGAGGACTCACCTAGAAAACGTTTGACATAAAAACTTTACAGTTCAAGTAGTGAAAGAACTGTAGTTAGAGCTGCAGTATAAATAGCTGAATACAATAGTTCTTTACAAAAGTGGCTTTAGCATGACATCAGATTTACTGCATTCTTAAAATCAGTCAAAAATGAATAACATTAAACAAAATATATTGATAAAATAGTTAAAGGACAGACTCAAAGAATGTGTCAAAGAGCCACTCAGTGAGGTGAGCTTCTTTCAGTTTGCTGGAATGCATGTTCCTTTTTTTTTGCTTTAATTGGATAACATTATTTTCTCCTGTTACTTCCTCATTTTCCTGTCTTTCACGTTGCCTCCTATTATTAGATAAGCTGATCTTTAGATGGGGTTTAGAATGTTACATAACTAAATATGATTTTCATTCCCACCCCTGCATATAAAAATGACCTTATGTCATAGCTGAAAACCTGAGGTGCACAGTTGCTAGATATGTTAGAGTACCATTAGCTGGGAATTGCTGCTGCAGACATAAGTCACCATAGAAGAAGGTTGTTTGAAGGCATCTTGCTTTATTAGAAAGACAGATTTCCCCAGTTCCTCTTGGGGAAGAAAGAAGTTAATCTGATATTGTCTATAAAGGCTGCTGAAACATCTTTTCACTCTATCTGCACTGTTTTTTGTCATATCATTCTTGGCTCCCTCTTATGTGTAGCTCCTGATTAAAATCAATCACCAGTGATCATGGTTTAACAGTTACTGGTCATCCAGTGCCCCCTAGACTTTTTCTCACTGCCTCTTCTTAGCAGGACAGAGAGAAAATCCAATGATAGGCTAAGAATAGGTAATTTGACTCACCAAGTACCATAACAGGTAAAACAGACTTGACTTTGGAGAAAATAGATTAATTCACTGTCAATTAGTAACAGAAAAGGATAATGAGAAATAAAAGCAAAATCAAAACAACCATTCTCTCCTTTTTCCCAGACTCAATTTCACCTGTGACTCTACTATCACCTCCCCACTCCATAAGAGGCCAGGTGAAAACCGATGTTGTTGTCAGTTTGTAGCACTTCACTGCCACTACTCCCTCCTCACACTGTGCCCCTCTTCCAGTGTAGTCACTCCAACTGGACAGTTCTTCACAAACAATGTAGGTCCTTCCAACAGCCTGCAGTTGCTGACAGAAAGCCTGCAGGGCTTATGTTCAGAAATGTAATTGTTACTACCTATTATGAAATTTGCTTAAGAAATAAAGCTTTGATTTATTATTACTCTAGGACACATCTGTTAGTTTTTCATGTATAATGAAGGCTGATGAGAACTTTGCTCATCAGAAAATGAGAACACTGAGAAAATGAGAACTAAAAAAAATTGTTTTAGTTAAGAAAGGCAGAAGAGTTCTTTATACTTTAAAGATTTCCTCTAAGGAGTGGAATGAATCAAAGTTATATTGGAATCAGTACCTGCCAAAACCTTCCTTGAGTGCATGTGTTGAGGCTAAATCATGTCTCACTTTTTCTCCCTGCTAAAAATTTCCCTTAACTAGTGAACTGTGTGAGACCATGTTGTGTGAAAGGTGGTAGGGACTGATGGACAAATTTGGTAAGGGGTATCCTCCTTCGTTTTAGCTGGTCCTCCAGAGATTACAGGGGTCTAGGGGCAGCTGGTATGACATAAACCCTCATGAGCCATCAGATTACATTAATAGTATTCATTTACATAGGTCCAACATGACACATTCACGAATCAGCCTTTATGCTGTTCATCTGGTCCTCTTTCTAGGGTGTGATCTGTTTCATGAATAGCACTATCTGTATATATCTGCTATTGGTCTGACAGCTAGGCACTTATGAACAGCTATGCAACATTTATATACAGAGTCTTTGAGATAGCTGGGATAAATTAACTTGCAGAAAGCACTATAAACCTTTAAGGGATACAAACAGACAAACAAAACATACAAAACAGATATAGACTCACGGCAAATTTGCTGAGGTACATTTTCAAACCATCCCAGACCTGGGGTCTGGAGGAGAAGAAAACCCATTGAGATGCCTTTTATGATCTTTTGGGGTGAGATTCTCAGTTTGTCCTTCCTCAGTTCCCCAAAAAGACTGATGTTTATATTGTGTTATATGTGTGTGAGGAAGACAGTAGCAGTAAGCACAAAGATCTTGATGGACGATTTAGCTTTGGATTAGCTGATCAGTATACAGCCATTGTGCTCCTCACTCTTCCAGAAAGAGAGTTTAAGAACACTTCAGTCCATCTTTTGTGTCAATACAGATCCTCATCTGGGAGTCTTTGCAGGGTCTGGCTTTAGACATAATTCAAATGCTTGTCTTTCTGTAGACTTGTTTGATGTTCTTCTGATGACTTCTTGTTCGTGCTCTGCTCCCTAGCACAGCACTATTGTCACAATCAGAGACACGTAAATCGAGAAGCCAGAGCAAAAGGAAAAGGGAAAATATCCATGAAATTTATTCAAGAGGATTCTTTAAATTTAGGGATTGAAGTGACAAATTTGGCTTGGCCTATGATAGAAAACCCAGTTTGATTTTTAAAGGATTTTTGCTAAATTACTTTTGCTTCAAATGTGGCCATAAAGTAGCAGCCAACCACAACAGCAGCAAATTGACTGAATCGTTTCTATCTATAGAAACAATTCCCCTCTGTTGAAAACATTCTATATAGATATAACACCAATAATATTTACAGTCTCTGTCACAGCAAGAGGTCTTTCCTGAGGATCACAGACCATTCTCAGCTGTTCTCAGTTCTACCTTCAAATATGAAAGATGAGGCCTTTACAGCCAACCCAAGAGACATTCACCCATTTCCTTCACAGGACCATTTTGTATCTCCTCTGAGTAGATCAGCGTGTGTTCATCATGATATTTGCAGTCCAAGATACTACTCCATGTGGTTTTCAATTTAAGAGAATGGAGATACTTCCTGGTGTGAGATGAGGCTGGAGCATATCTGGTTTCATTCTTTTTGCAGACATTTCTCCAACAGGGTTTGCAGAAAAGCAAAGCAGAAACAAAACGGAGCTGTTGTTCCTATTACTGAAACCTTTGCTTTTTGTTGTGTTTTTTTGATTGTGAAAACTTACATAGCTTCCTCACCTGTGATAGACCTCTTTACTGTATTTAAAAAGGAGTGGGTACTATAGCATCCTGGGCTGTGTCCATGGAAAGGAGAGATTTTGCTTGCCTCCTCTTTTGGAATTCTGGTATGGTTACTTAACATTGCCACTCTCACATTAGAAATGCTCAGTAATCACAGACAGCAGGTCATCCACCCCTTGCTCAAAACCAGAACAAAACCAGTACTTACTTCTGCAGCATCATGAACAGTCAGGAATATACAGTCAGCTCACCTTGTGGCATAATGATGCCTTTTAAATTCTTTGGCATATTGAGACAGTAAGATGTGCACATGAAATTCTTAACCAGTGTTTAAAAATATTTTATACCATTTATGTTTTTAAATTTTTTTTCTTCTATTCAAAAATATCAGAGGGGCTCACGTTCCCTTGGAATCACAGCAAAATAGGTATTATTTTCTTGACATTCTTTAGGAATTTTGGAGTTGCATGTTAAAGCAACATTTGTGCATCAGCAGAATTAATGCTGGAACAGTTGCAGGTCTTTGTCACAGCCACTGTGCTACCAAGTCTTGATAAAAATAATTGAAGAAGATGGGTTTGGTAATTGGTCACAAGAACCAACACCCAAAGATAAAAAGTCTTTGTGTACAGGGTACATAGCCCCGAGCTGGTATTGCTGTGTAATTTTTGCAGATTGAAATTCTTGTGTTGACAGGTTTTTCTGAAGAACTGCACCTTTGATGCTAAGTGCTACAGAAGGTCCTATAGAAGAGACAGGCACAACAGAGAAAACTGAAGACAGCAGAGCCTAATGGAGCACAAAATGAATTTTCTCTGCCAGGGGCAGCATTTGGCAACATGGAAAATTTTCAAGTATTTTGAGGCTACAGAATTTGGGAACCTTTAGGGCTCTGCCTTATTATCCACATAGTTGCTTAGTCAAATTACACAAAATATTTCAACCAACTAGTTAAGACCAAATGACAGCAGAGAGGAAGACAAAGAGCATAAGAAGATTAGTGCAGAAAAAAAAGGATGAACCTTGTTCTAACAGCCATACTTGCAAACATATTGGATGTGAGAGCTTCAAGAGTTACCAGTAGCTGTAGACATTTACATCTTTTTTATTATCTCTGCTGTGTCTATGTGCAAGAACCTTTCATCCTTCACCTGAAAGAAGTTGAAAAAAGAAAAATTATACTAAGAACATTTAAAAGCCTAAACATGAGCAACTCTAGGGCTATAATGGGCATTCAAAGTAACTACATATAAATAAATAGTAGCCTGGTAGGATTTAGGAAAATGAAAGAAGGATGAAGAGCTAAATAGTTCTGGAAGAAGAGGTATAGCAAGTTGTACAAAGGGAAGATCTGAAGGGAGAATAAAAGATGGCAGGGTAGGAATGTAGGGAAGAGAACCTTGCAGTGCAGAGACTATAAAGTCAGGCAGGTTCTGAACCTGGTAGCAGAAAGAAAGAGGAGTAAGAAGGAAAGGAGATTGAACAGATAAAAATAAAAGTAGCAAAGAATGGAAAAAAAGAATGAGTATGATATATATATACACTCTAGATTTTTTTTAAACCAATGCATTTCCATGCAGAAGTATCAGTATAATCAAAGCAAAAACACATGGTTTTGCACAGCCAAACTGAAACAAATAATTGATTTTCTTCTGGTTACAAACACGATTTGACCCTAATTTGTTCAATACTTTACTTTGGATAGAAATTTGGGCCTCAGAGCACTCAGAGCACAAGAAGTTCCTGAATTTTACAGGGAAGTAATTTTAGAAGCTACCCTGTTTGCTCTGCTGCTGTCATAGAGCAAATGATGTCCTCAGGGATTAAGTTCAAGTGTGGATTGACTGCCTCAATTTTGATTATCTGGCCTTCAGTATTGCTGTGACAGGATTTTAATGTATGTAGGTCAGAAAGATTTCAACAAAGCACATACAAGTAGTACTAATGTCAAATACATCTCCCCCTCGCTTAAAGTTTTATGAAAATATTTTTAATATCGGTAATGCATTGCACATTAAATCAGAAACTGTGAGTATATATTTGTTGCAGATACATGGCATTGCCTGGAATAACTTTCAAGCATTTATGGCTAGCTGAGTGACGCACTGTGGATCTGTCATGAGAGCATGTTTGAGCTTCTTTTGAATATGTGTGTTTCAGAATGTTAAATATCATAGCATAGTTTAGGTTGGAAGGGACATCAGAGATCATCTAGTTCCAATCCCCCTACCATGGGTAGCAACACATCTCACCAGATCAGGTTGCCCAGAGTCCCATCCAACCTGGTCTTGAACACTTCCAGCCACAACCTCCCTGGGCAACCTGTTCCAAGGCCTCAGCATCCTTACAGGGAGGAATTTCTTCCCAAGATCTAATCTAAACCTCCCCTCATTTAGTTGGAAACCATTCTCCCTTGCCCTATCACTAGAGTTTCCTTTAAAAGTCCCTTCTCAGCTTTCTTGTAGCCCCCTTCAGGTACTGGAAGCTGCTATAAGATCATTGGAAGCCTTTTCTTCTCTAGACTGAACAGTCCCCACTCCTTCTGCCTGTCTCATAGCAGAGGGGCTCCAGCCCTCTGATCATCCATGTGATCAATTCTTTCTCATAACTTTTCTGCAGATAACTAGAAAAGCATCAGTAACAGAAATCAGACCTTTCACAACAGCAAAGGATTTTTATAACATGAGTTTGCTGTTGTCAATTTAGAGAAAGGTAGAGCAGAGACAACAGAATATTAGATCTCCTCATTGACAAAACTGGGAAGTAGGATCTTCCCAGCTTTTTTTAGAGTGTGGATTAAAAGTGGAGTTTGGTAAAAGACTGAATGAATCAGTGAATGTATTTTTTTTTCTTCAGTGTGCAATCTATGGCTGTGTGATTAGAGTGCTTAAAAAACCCTACCAGTCCTGCTCCTACCTCTTGCTAGTCCCCTTTCTGGCTGTACTTGAAAGGTATTTGTGCCAGCAAGCAACCAAATCTGAACTCTGGCACATCTTTCATAGAGCAGGCATGGATGCATAGGCTGAAAATCTAGTCTACAACGTTTTCAGAAGAAAGAAACTTCTTCCAGGCAAACTCATATGTACTTCTATTTTTACAGGATGATAATTTTACATATACTGTAAAAAAGCACTGCTGAGGTAGTTTAGGTCTCTGAAAAGCAGCTTGCTTGTACAGATGATTTTCAATCCTGACAATACTCAGTTTCACCCTGTAGAGCAGTCTTCTGGAATTGTCTCCAGCCTAACAGCTGTACATGAGTGTAGTGACAGAAGGGATTACTTGATGTATTTATAATCAAAATATTAATCTTTTCCTATTCTTAAGGGAACAGATAAGCATGTCCAGTCTGTTACTATGCCATAAAATACAAGAAAAAAATCCAAGATAGATTTGTAGTGTATTTAGGCTTTATATAATCAACCATGCTTTGTTTTGCCTGCTGCACAGTCTTCTGCATTCCTTCTTCTGTATTTACCTTCTGGAAACACTCTTCCTCTCCAAGACAGAGGCAGGTACCAGCCCATGCATTCCAAGTCTGTATGCAAGGTTAGCTTCACTAGCCACCGGGTGTCACTGTTACACAGAAATTAGCTCTTGTAGCTTAAAACCACCAGATAACTCTCTGCTACCAGGCTAGAGTCATAAAATCATAAAAACACCGAATGGTTTAAGTTATAAAATACCTTTGAGTCCAACTGTTTGCCCAACTGTCCCAAACCCACCCTTAAACCTTGACCTTAAGCTCCAGATCTGCACATGCCCAGGGGTGGCAATTCAACACCCTCCCTGGTTAGCCTGTCCCAATGCTTAACAATCTTTTCAATACGGATTTTCCTCATGGCCAACCTAAACTTCCCCTGGTGTAACTTGAGGCCATTTCCTCTTGTCCTGTCACTTCTTACCTGTGAGCAGAGACCAACACTCACCTCTCTGCACCCTCATCTCAGGGAGTTGTAAACAGCAATAAGGTCTCCCCTGAGCCTCTTCTTCTTCTGATTGAATAGTCCCCCTTCCTCAACTGCTCCTCACAAGGTTTGTTCTCCAGACCTTTTGTCAATCTCGTGGCCCTTCTCTGGATCCACACACGCACCTCAGTGTGCCTTTTGTACTGAGGTGCATAAACCTGAGCACAGTACTTGAGAAATTGCAGGTTTCTATCTACATTTTCAAAAAGATTTGTGAGTGGGTTGTTTTTGTTTTCAGTGAATTCTGGAAAATACTTCCATTTTTTTTTAAATACAAAAAGGGGATGAGGGGGTGGGCGTGTGTGTGTGGGGGGAGACGTAAGGGATGAGAAAAGTAAGGTAACTCCCAAGTGTTTGGGAGATGGTGTACTGCTAGGAATTGCTAATTAGATTTAGTCTCTGGTTTCAGAAGCCAATGTGCATTGAAATCCTACAATTACATGTGTGGAAGGAAAATAATACTGAATGAATAAGTAACAACCTGTTTCCCCAGATTTTTCAACACAGAACATTAGACTTCTGATGTTTTTCAGGCAAACTCAGAGCTTACTGTGGCTTGTAGCTAGGTGCAAGGGAAAAGTCTGATTTGAAACTGGTAAAAAGCGGAAAGCAATTCTTTGAGAAAAACAATCTGTCATGAAACTTAAGCACAAATGCCTATTTAAAAGGAAAAATACTTTGATGCTCTTAAGAGAGAGAATAGTTCAGTGCAACTTCAGAAACTCCTACGCAAGTAACAAGAGGAAAGTAGAAAATAAAATGCATTTTCTCTCTTACTAGGCAATGTAACTGAGCGTCACTGCCTTACAGTGAACCACAGGCAAGTACAACCAATTAATTAAAAAAAGGGGTAGTAACCTAGAAAATGAGGATAAATTAATCCCAGGGAAATGACAAAATGAAGACAGTACCTCAATGAAATGTACATTCTGAGTGGAGTAAAATCATTGAGTGTGATAGAGATCAAAGGATTTATTGCCTCCTGTCTAATAGCAATAGAAGGATTTATTGCCCCCAAAACCTGTGGCTTCCAGAAGAATGTACTTACCCCAGTGTCTGCTAAATGTGGATAAATTCCTTCCTTCACAAGGTCTCTAAAATGTGGAAAGATTTACTTCTGAACAGTCTGCCTCAAATAAGCAGCTATGCCACAGATGGTGCATTTTCCTTCTCTTTAAGGAATTCCTTAAGAATTTTACAGAAGGGGTCTAAAAGCAAGTAAACATGGGTTTTCTTAGTTAAAAAACCAAATACTGCCAAGGGAATAAAATAAAATATTATGAATCTTCACAGGCTATTTGGAAAGCCTTTTGGTAAGGCATTGCTGGAAAACAGTGGTGGGAGGCAATCTAATATGACAATTCAAAGGCAAAATCCTTGAGTATATAGGTGTTTCACTTTATAATGAATTTAGTAACATTCTAAAATAGATGTGTAACATAGCCATAGTGATCTAAGGGTGCAACGATAGCAGTGGTCACAGGGATTTAATGCTTTCTTTTGTCTATTTGTACAGCCCGGAAACCAGGGAAGAGTTCCGGCATCCATGGTTTGCTCCAGGAATAAAAGAAACAGCAAACATGAAGCCACAATTTTGCTGCTTCTGTTTCAAATCCAGAAGAAGTTTTGCGTACCCAAAAGCAAGTCTGCATTTTTCCAACTACATCATTGGGCCAATGAAAGGTATTTACTCTGCCCATAAATCTTTCCTTGCTATCATTAAAATGTTAGAATATGTTTAAAGCTTTCAGATGTTACTAGTTGTTATGTAATAAAGAAGTTGATTATACATAAAACACTGCTCATGTGGGGGTTCAGTCAGGTTCAAAGAATCAGTAACTTCAGAGACTATGAGGATAAATGAGAATTTGGCCAAAAAATGGAAGCTGAAGTTGAGCATGCCTCCAGCTAAGCAATTCTGTCTGCTGTCAGGCTTTCCAGAGGAATTCCCTGCTGCCAGGAATTATTAAAGGCCAGAAAGGTGGAAGTGCACAGCAGAGACACTTGGGATTTTTTCCTTTCTGAAGTCAGGATTAGTACAGGAATACTGAACTTGTGGTGATGTTGTTTGAGAAGAAGCTCCTATGCTAGAATGGAATCTGAAAGAATGGCAGGAAGGATGATGTTTCTGGACCTTAGACACAAACGTGGCATACCTATGTGGCAGCCCTGAAGGTATATACTCAATTTCTCCTTCAAGAGTTGTGATTAAAATAACTTAGGATAAAATGCTGGTTGGGCTAGTAAGAAACTCAGTGATATCAGAGGTTCACATATCACAGTGACTGCTTACAGGCAGTATAAAATGGAAACACTAAGAGGGGAAAGGAATGAGGAAATCTGAATCTTCGTGTAAACCATAGGAAAGTGTGGATACAACTTAGATGAGGAGTCAAACACATCAAAAGAGGAAAATTGTATGCTTGGGTTTTCTCCATCTCAGACAAGTATGCCAGAGGTGGGTGTCATCTTTTTCCTACGAATTAGCTTCTTTCTCATTTAGAAAGGAAAGTAATTTAACCTTCAGAAGGTCACAAGGGCTGAGAAAACAATTTCCCTTTTAGTTCTGATTTGCAATCTATAGGTTACCTTTGCTTCCCTAGAAAAGTATTTATGGTATCACTTTCTAGTAAGTAGCTTATATCTTCTTGGCTTTTTCTTCTCTCTTGTGCTTCTGTGGGGCCTGACTTCCCTGAGAAAGGCACTGACAGTGTGAGATCACACAAAAATTATGCTATGTAGAGAGTGGCATAGCTGTAGACATTTGTAATTAAGCACAGGTACAACAGGAGCTAATCAATCTTGCTAGTCTTGTAGTCACAGTTCAAGACCTTCTGAGACCGCACCTGGACCAGTGTATTTGCTGTGTATAGCTGGAGTGGTCTTCCCCATGACATCTCTCACTGTGTTTGCGGTGTTAGCTGGAGGGATGTTGGTAACACACCAGTGCTATATTTTCTCTGTTTTTTCTCTACATATTTCTTTCCCCTGTCCATTTAAGAAGGGGGAGTGATAGACTAGCTTTGATGTGCACCTGGCCAGGGCAAAACCACAACAACTAGTTCATAAAGAACTAGCACAAGCATCACAGAGCAGCCTGGCAGTGTAAATGTAGCCCTGGAGCAATGGGTTGATGCTGTGCGATTCTGTGGCCATCACCATTACAAGGAGGTCCATCATTTAAAGAGCAAGAAATAGCCACAATAGCTGCCACATTCTCATGTGCAGCTGGTCTGAACTCATACTGTCTGCTCTGCAGAGGTATTGCAATCAGCAGCCACAGAACAGGGCTTGTGCAAATCATAGAATCAGGTTCATAAAGCTCTTTAAGAATTTCAAGCACAACCATTAATGTACTTATTGAAATCCACTGCTAAATGATGCCCTCAAGCTCCTATCTATTGGTCACCAGCTGGGCAGCCTGTCCCAATGTTTAACAAGTCTTTCAATAAAGAAGTTTTTCTTCATGTCCAACTAAACTTCCCCTGGTGTAATTTGAGGCCATTTCCTCTTGTCCTGTCACTTCTAACCTGTGAGCAGAGACCAACCCTCACCTCTCTACACTCTCCTTTCAGGGAGTTTTCGACAGTAATAAGATCTCACCTGAACCTCTTTTTCTTTGATTAAACATCCCCAGTTCGCTCTGCAGCTCCTCATGAGGCTTGTTCTCCAGACGCTTCTCCAAGTGTTATGGTTTTACAGGAAGCAGGTATGGTGTTTTTTCCATACACATTCCTTTCTGCCCGAGTGGACTAGATTTACGTCTCCCAAGGTGGGGTGGCAATTTTACAATCCTAGATTGGACAGATTTATTGACACTCATTCTGACCTTTTACCAATTTGAGAGCTTGTTGATCATTAATTACTGGAAAAGCTGGCTGACGGGTGGGACTTTCTGCAAGGTTATAAAAGCCTGTGCTCCTATTGTTCGGATGCAGTTGCCTCGTGGCAGGGCGAGACAAAACATACCTCTGCTGTCTCACCAGATAACCTGTGAGGCCTGAAGGAGAAAATCCACTGCCTCACCAGCCATCATCCCACTTTGCCAGGGAGATAACAGCTGATTCAAGGGAGAGAGCAAGAAATCATCAAGCCATTAATCATAGACTTTGTGAGCTGCAAAGAGCTTCTCCTCTTGCTCTTCAATCGCTCTCCTCAAATTCTCTTTGCCTGGACATCTCACCAAGCCTTGAGGTTGGAGGAGAACTGTGGAATGTATGGGGGGAATTGAAGAGCTCTTTCATGGCTTCTTTACTCTCTTTGTCTTTCCCTTGGCATTTCTGTGAGGGAGTTTGCTTTAGTTCTTTTCTACTGTACAGGACTAAGTCCTGGCAGAGGTTTATCTCTGGAGAGGGGGTTCTCTCCTTTTACACTCTCTGTGCCGGGTGCATGTGGTGACCCGGTGATCTCTATCTCTCTTTCTTTGCATTTCTGGTACTTGATTTCAAACACACCTTGCTCTGCGGGGATATAGCCTTTGGCAGAAGCTTTCTCCATGGTGGAGATTAGCTCCTTGCCTCTTCTACCCCCAGTACAACTTTTGAAAGGGGCTGTTCAGGGAGAAACACAGTTCTTCCCCC